>QEPC01000841.1:1958197-2029054 GCA_003113815.1 Sphenodon punctatus | reverse complement strand
GGGGGGGGGGGGGGGGGGGGATTCAGCCTCAGAAGAGTCCCCTGAGAATTCCCCTTCTTCGCGGGGCGAATCATGATCCTCCTCCTCAGCCGAGGAGGAACCCAGAATATCTGAAAGGGATGTAGTCGCCCTGGGGGTTGTGGGGCGTTTGCTCTTCCCTTTTCCCGCTGAGCGGGAGGCTCCCTTAAATTTGCCCTTAGGGGTTTGTCCAAGGGTAGCGGGTCTCTTCCTGTGAGCCCTTTGATTGCTCTCTATTAGAGAGAGAGCCCCCATCATAGCCCTGAGGGCTTGCAGTTGGGCCTGCTGGAAGGCGTTGGGCTCGTTTAACCCCAGGTCCCCCCTTACTTGGGAGGAGGCAGCTGAAGCTACCTCCCCATCGTTGTCCTCCATGGGGGATTCCTGGGAGCTGCGGGCGTCTTGGGGCTGCCGCGCAGGGAGGGAGTCCTCACTTTCGGTTTCCCTCGCCTCCGCTGCCATTTCGGCTCTGGCCCTGTTATTTGCTGGCGCGTTCGCGTTCTCCAGCCTGTGTCTGGTGGCCTTGCGCTTCCTTGCTACTGCTAAGGCGGTTTCGGCCTGAGGTTGGGGTGCCTGTCCGGCTGCTGCGCAGCGGGTTTTGGCGGTTTCCACCATAGTGGCGGCGCTGAGGTGTCCGGGGGGGTATCTCCAACAAGTCCCCTCTCCGAGTCTCTCTGGCCTGAACCCGTGGGCCGGCTCAGAAGAAAGCCTCCTCCTGCAGTGCGGGGAGGCTACGCCCAAGATCTGGTGCGGATGCACCTTCAAAATTGAAGATTTGGTGGTGTTGGGTGTAGAGCACCCGGCTGCACGTCCTATCAGGTCTGAGGCAGACTACGAACAGGATGGCGGGGGAGCGTTCTCCCTACGTGCTCCCGTCCCAGCAAAAGTTGTGCTGCCTCCTAGTGGTCGTCCAGGAGATCGCTCCCCTATGACCGAATTACCGGACGAGAGGGCATAGAAATGATTGGTCCTCTCTACAGTGCCACAAGGTCTCATCTAGAACACTGTGTTTGTTGAGCGCCTCACTATAAGACGGATGCTGACAGGGATGTTCAAACAGACATGCACCTTAACTCCACTTTAACATTTCTTAAGCATGTCGTAGGGCTGTATTGGCACCCTATGCAGCCCTGCAACATGCGTAAGAAATATTAAGTGGTGTTAAAGTGGAGTTATGTGCATGCCTGTTTTCACAAAGGCTCAAGAGGGTTCAGATGGGAGTAGCAAACATGGTAAAGGGAATGGAAGGAAAGACCTATGAGGAAAGGTTGACAGAACGAGGAATGTTTAGCCTAGAAAAAGAGATAAGGTAGAAAGGTGGGGTACATGATTACAGTTTTCAAATATGTAAAAGGCTATCAGCAAAATGGTGCCCAGTTCTCTCTGGCTACCCAGGATTTAGAAATAGAAAGAAAAAGATTCAGGTTAAACATTAGGAAGAATTGTCTACCTACTTACCAAGACAATTAGGCAGGAACAAACTGTTAAAATAGGATGTGGAGGCCCCGTTAACGGAGACTTAAAAATATGTTAGACATTTTTCAGGAATGATATAGGCTTAATGACAGGGATGAGGTTCTTTCCTGCTGTGTAATTCTACGAAGGAAAGGAAAGGAACTGCCATAAGAAAACAATATTCTTTTAGGATTTGTTTACACAGGACTACCACCTCCAAATTCTTACACTTTGGGACAGTGACGTCCATTTTATACAGCTTCGCTCCTCAATATCTTATTAATGGCTATTAGCCAAGCTAGTTGGAGGGTGAAACTTTTGACTGGCAAAAGGTAGGCGTGCACAGGGGATGGTTGCTCTATATATGTCAGCCTCCACAAAACATTTGTGCTGCATGTGCTTAGAAAGTCTACTGGTCGGATCCAGTTTGGCTATTCTAATGTTCTGGTATACAGTTGGGCATTTCACCTTAGATGCAATACGTGCACAATCCCAATTTACTTTGCTACAAAAGAGGGGTAGAGCTTGGGGAAGTCCCATTATATTTTCCAATCTAAACCACAAAACAGCCCAAGAGAGGCCCATAATGACATCCGAGCAAAACAAATGGGTGGTATTTCCCACATAGCAAATGGGTACGGTACCACTGTAATTTTCTTCTAGTTCAAACTATTGGGTAATGCATCGCCAAACCCCCCCGGGCTACTCTCTATCAGCCAACTCCGCTAAGACAGACAACTATGAAGCATCACTTAATACAGCGTAAGGAAACTTTTACCGTTCAGCTATCGAATGGCAATCGAATGATAGTCACTGGTGCAGCATGAGCAGTGGTCTAGAAACAGAAGAAGCCATAGCCATAAAGCCATAGCCCAGTAACAACAACAGTAGAAGCGATAGCACAGATATAGCTCAAGGAACTCTAAGTCAGAGCTGAAACAAGCACCCAACCAATCAGGCAAACGTGTTGAATGCACGAGTGAGCCAGTCATGCATGTGCAATGAGCTGAGCAGCCAGGCTCAGAGGCTGAGCCCCAAAGGATGCCGCACTCCAGCTTCCCTCCACTTCTGAGTACCGGCTGCCCCCTGGAGAGCCCCGCCCCTGGCCCCTGTACTACTGCCTGGTGCCACCAGATAAAGATGTGGCAGAAATGGGGGGTGCGAGGGATTGGCTACTTGCAGGCACACACTGCAATGTCAGGCAGCCTGTTGGGTGCCTGCACGTGTGAGAGCGTCCCTCAGGCACCCAACAGGCTGCTTCAAAACCGTGGGTATTCCCCATGGATAGCAAATATGCTATACCTATTTCAGCTCTTCAGTGTTGCCTAACCTTCCAAGTGTGCTCCATAGCCGTTTTAAGCATGAAGGAGAATGGAAAAACCCCTGTAACATGGAATGAAACTGAGAGTTATAAGGGAAATGGAAAAAGCAGGGGACATTCTCATACCCCTGTACCACAAGTCTAGATTGAGCAACAGAGCATATCTGAACACAGAGCATGAAGGAATGAACTTCAAAACCCACCAACACAGTCCTTTGCATTTCTAGCCTGCATTTAATTTGTTTTTTGTTGTTTTGTTTCTCCTAAAGAACTTCCTCTAGCCTGTTTTGTAATCTTTGCATTATCAACTCGTTTATAGGAAACAGTTTACCGTGGGGAAGTGAAGAAATTCAGCTCATAAAACGCTTAATCTCAAATCTTACCCATTCACTGGGGTAAAGTTTTGCATTCTAAAACTGTGCCTTAAATCTTATCCAGTCACGAAAACAAGGGTGGGAAACCTCAAGCACAGGAGCCAAATGTAACCCTTGGCTAGTTTGTGTGTCCCGTTTCCAGGTCCTGTATCTGCACCTTGGATCCAATTCCAACCCTCAAGCACTAAAAGACTGAGTCCATGGGAAGGGAGCAGAAATGAGAGCATGAATTCCAGGATAAGGGGATCAGAGCCATGAACTGGACCTTCCTCTTCCTGAGTGCACTCCTGCTCACAATTTTGTTCTATGTGGCCCTTGGAGCTTGTACTAGTTTTCATAGTGAACCCTGCGAGGAAAAGGTCTCCCAACCCCTGCACTCAAACTGTAGCAGGGTCAAGGATTCCCTGGGGTGAGTGTCTGCAAGATGAAGCCCTAAAGTCACTCTCTTCAGGGGAATCTCCTCAAGTCTTATTTCACAATCCAATGTCCCATCACCATTATACAGTCTGTCAGTCTCTCTCTTTATTAGAGAGAGGAAGAGATACAAACATATATACAGTCCAGCCCTCCAAGGTGTAGGGCTTTCTCTGTTCAAGCCCCTCTGATCAGGAACTGTCCCTCCTCAGGCCAGATGCAGACACTTCTCAGTGACCCAAAAGGGATGTCATCGTTAGTTGCGATACAGTGCAAACTGGTAAAGAGGACAGGAAATAATCAGAAGGAACACGCAATCATTGGTATGGAAAAGACAAATTTAAATACCTCGAAATTAAAAATATGCAATAACAATCCCAAGAGTAAGAGTAAAAAGAATAAGTTTATACGTCTATATACAAATGCTAGAAGTCTAAAAAGTAAGATGGAAGGATTAGTGTGTTTCGCACTAAAGACATAATGGGAACTTCAGAGACCTGGTGGAGCAAGGACAACCAATGGGATCCTGTAATACCGAGGTAAAAAACATAGAAATAACCGACTAAATCGAACTGGTGTTGCGGTGGTGCTATATGTTAGAGACAGGATTGAGTTGAGCAGGCTTACAATTTTATATGAAATGAAATGTACTCCTTCGGATAGAAATCCCATGTGAAACTGGGACGTGCTTAACAGCTGGATTAGACTATCGACCCCCTGATTAGGATGGGGGAACGGACTGTGAAATGCTAACCGAGATTAGACAGATTACTAAAGTTGCCAAAACAGTAATAATGGGTAATTTCAATTACCTGAATATTGACTGGGTGAATGTCTCCTCAGGGTGTGATATGGAGGTAAAATTTCTATATGCCATAAATGAGTGCTTCTTGGAGCAACTGGTCCTGGAACCTACAAGAGGAGGAGCTACTTTGGATCTAGTCTTAAGTGGAGCACAGGGCCTGGTACAAAGAGTAACAGTGGTAGAGCCACTTGGTAATAGTGATCATAATATAAATAAAATTTGATGTAGCAACAGGAGGGAGATCAAAAAGCTGCTCCATTAACTTTTAACTTTAAAAAGGGGACTATGCAAAAATGAGGAAGCTAGTTAGAAGGAAACTGGAAGGAGCAGTTGCGAGGGTTAAATGTGTAGAAGAGATGTGGAGATTATTTAAAAACCACACCTTGGAAGTGCAGATTAAATGTATTCTGCAAATTAAAGAAGGTATCAAGAGAACTAGGGCTGCAACCCCTATTAGAAATTTTGATTGATTAAGACTTTTTTCCAATAATTGATCAATCAATCAAAATTTGCATATTTACATATATTTGCATAGATTTGCCTAATTTGTGTGTGTTGAGTGAACCTGACTTCCGCTGGAACACGTCCCCTCGAGCTACAGACTCAGAACTATGGACCGACTGTCAGGAAGCACTGGCAGCTAACCGATTAATGGTTGTAGCCCTAAAGAGAACTAAACGTCTGCCAGTGTGGCTAAATGGGAAGGTGACGTAGGCTACTGGAAGCAAAAATGGAAAGCTAGTCCTAATGAAGAGAATAGGAAAGAGCATAAGCATCACCAAATTAGACGTAAAACATTAAGACAGGCCAAGAGGGAATTTGAGGAACGACTTGCTAAAGATGCAAAAAACAAAACTTTTTTCAAGTACATCAGAAGCAAAAAGCCTGCTAGAGAGTCAGTTGGGCTATTAGATGACAAGGGGGCGTGAAAGGGGCGCTCAGGGAGAATAAGGACATTGCAGAGAAGCTGAAAGAATTCTTTGCTTTGGTCTTCACCACTGAGGATGTTGGGGAGATACCCACCCTGCACCGTGTCTTTGTAGGTGATGGATTGGAATAACTTTCCCATACAAGTGAGAGTCTGGAGGAAGTTCTTGAGCAAATTGACAAACTAAATACCAGAACCAGAAGGTATTCATCCTAGAATTCTGAAGGAGCTCAACTATGAAGTTGCAGACCTACTATTCGTAATTTGTAGCCTACTGCTTAAATCTGCCACTGTACCAGAGGATTGGAGGGTAGTGAATGTAACGCCAATAATTAAGAAGGGCACCAGAGGTGATCCTGGGAACTACAGACCGGTGATCCTGACGGTGCCAGGCAAACTGGTGGAAACTGTTAAGAACAGAATTACTGTTGATAGCATAGCTATTTACCCTCTGTAAGAGTACTAGAACAAGGGGACCCTCCATGAAATTAATTGGAAGCAGATTTAAAACAAATAAGAGGAAGTATTTTTCTCTCTCAGCTTGTGAAATTATAATTAACTTGTGGAACTTATTGCCAGAGGACGTGGTCACAGTCGGTAGCGTAGCTAGTTTTAAAAAAGGGATTGGATAAGTTCTTGGAGGATAGATCCATTAATGGCTATTAGTCAAGCAGGTTTGGGGAATGCAACCTTTTACTGTTCAGGGCTAGAACAACAGAGAATGGATTGCAAATTGTGAACTGTTGGGTACTTCTCCCAAGAGGAAGAGGTTGGCCATTGTCGGAGACAGGATGTTGGGCTGGATGGACCATTGGTCTGGCCCAGTATGGCACTAATGTTCTTAAGCAGTGAAGCACTCTAGCAACTCTCTCAAACTCTTCCCAAACCTCTCTATAGAGCTGCCATTAAGCTCTGTCACTCACCATCACTTTTCCCATACTGAGCTCTCAGCTCTGGGTTATCTTGGGCTGGCTCAGACACCCCAAGCTCAGGTGTGAGGCTTTAGGTGCTGTCCTCAGCTCTCTAGTGGCTGGGCCTCACATAGAACTTTCCACAGACTGCTGGTGCTACCTCTTAAAGGCCAGCACCCCAGTTAGACTGCACCTGCTACACGAGCTTCAAAAGGAGTAGCTTTATTTTTTAAACAAAAATATCCCAAGATCTGAGAGGCACATCTTGAGTTGGATAGCTGAAGGGAGATTTGTGCTTGTCAGGAGAGTCTAGGAATGGAGTTCTGTTGAGTGGATCTTTGAAAAGATATTTGCTTATAGCTATATTTTCAGAAAGATAATTGAGTTTTTACTCAGGGAAAACAAGGTTATTAAAATAAATTTTAAAGTAACGCAAGTATGAAGATGTGATAGCATTTCATAGCTGTAATAAGGCAAAAGAAAGCAGACTGTACATTTCCACATGGAACAAAGCTTATTTGGGGGGGGAAATTACTCTGCATCTCCTGCCAAAGACAGTTATGCTATGGAATCCTATGTGCCACTACATTTTTAAGTATTAAACATTTTTGTAGCAGTTATGAATACTGAGTCACTTCAGAAAACCATGCTGTTAGGGACTCCAACGTAATAGGTTTGGTACTTTTAAAATTTAACTTGCTCAGTTTTAAAATAAATTCAGGGACTCAGCCTACCTCACATAAACAGAATGTTTACTAAGTAGCAGTAACACCACTTTTTGTTTCATCAGGGACACCACCAGCAACAACATGCTAAAAAGGTTAATATCAGCAATAACCATGAAAAGAAGCAATGCGATACAAAACGTTTACTTCAGAAGTGTGGAACCCCAGGTCTGGGAGACAAATACAGCCTGTAGCTAGTTTTTATGTGACCCCTTTTCCATTCCTGGATCCAGTTCTAATCCCCAAGAACTGAAAGGGTAAGGGTGCAGAGATAAGGCATGCACACAATGATAAGGGCTAGACCTACAGCACAGGTCTATGATCTGGACCTCTCTCATCCTGAGTGCACCCATCTCCAACAATTTGCAGCCTCTGAACTTATACAAATTTTCAAGGTAGCTCCTGGAAGGGAAAGGTCCCTCACCCCTGGTCTATTTGATACATGCACACAAAGTATAACACTGAAAGTGCTTAAGTGGCAGCTAACATCCACTTAGGATAACTCTAAATATATTTATTGCACATTTACTGCTTGCAGCTTATGCAGTTGCTTTAACTGCAACCTCAAATCTCATGAAGTAAACTTAGTCACTGGCAAAATACCACAGGAAGGGGAGGGTCCACCATATAGGATAGTTGTGGTCCATTAAGTTTTTAATACCATGTATTTAGAACTTTCTTCATGAAGTTGGTTTTAACAGAAATGACTGCTTTACGACAAATGCTTCAATTTTTACTAGTCAAATTACCTAATTTGTGACAAGCCTTAGTTCAGGAGTGGGAAACCTTCTCTCCCTCCTGGGACACATTTAAAGTTAGTACAAACATTGTGGGCATAATAGGAGCTGGGGGTATGTTGTGTGTTCAGAATGGGAGAAGGAAGGGGAGGGGTCTAGATATGGATCCATTCCCTGCGCATGAATGCATGTTCTCATCTCTGCTCCCTTCCCCGAGCTTCCAGCGCTTGAAGCCATGGATCAGACCTATAACTTGGAAAGGGGCCAAAAAAGTTGTAGGTGGCTCTTCAGTGATTTGGTACGGTCACATAAAACATAAAAGGAAGCTAAAAATTAGATTAAGGTAGGTTACGTTCAAATACAGTCAATCCATTTCTTTTATGAAGACAATTCTTTATTTGCAAAGCCAAGACACTTGCATACACAAGGTTAGAATTCAAGTTTAGGTTTTGCGTCCCAAACACAAGATGACAATACTGAGGAAGAGATATTTGCGTACAACTCGAGAGAGCTGGCCTTACAGAGAGAACTTATTTGCTTATATAAAAATTAAATCTTTAAGGAACTGCAAAAAGCAAAAGTGATGGGTCCTCCTTCGACACTTGAACAAAGTAGTCGACAGAGAATCCTGCTTACGTAGACATTTTGGTAATCTGCACAAGTCTTTGCTTTGACCTACAATGACCTATATGGTTTTGGTCTTAGCAACTTTTTTAAAAAGTAAAGAAGTAAAAAGACGTACTGTTGCAATTACAGTCTGGAAAAGTATGAAGTAGCTGGCCACTGCTTTAAAAGAGATGGTGTGCACACCAGGGCTTTTTTTTAAAAAAAAAAAAAAAAGTCTCCAATCTTGACCTCTTAACAGTTCATTTGAGGGTAATCAGTTTTCACACTGCTACTTAGAAGCCGGTTCTCCAGATTTTAATGGAAGGAGCAAGCTGAAGAATTTGGTGTGGGAGAACAAGTTTAAAAAAAAAAAATGTTGGTACCTATGGGCTGCCCTAGCAAGAATTGCGGTACACTGTGCTTAACATATCACAGATATTAGAGCAGAGAGACTGCTCCATGTAGTAGGAGCTACAGAGAATAGACTCAGACAGTGGAAGAAAGAACTTGCTAGAAAAAAAGAACTTTAAAGAAAGCAAGTGGTATAATGGAGCAAATCGAAAAAGTAATTTAAATTAGGTTACTCAGTATATAGGAAACCTAGAGATATTTTTGATGGTATCATTTACATTTCGTATTGGATTACATTAAAAACCCTAAAGTTAAAATAACATTAAGGTTGTCAAGTCAAGCACTCTCAGGTTTAGAAAATGCTGGAGTTGGGGATCCTAACTTTAGCTCAATCCCCTGGTGTATATATGCATTATGGTAGGCAAATCTCTCAGTTTTTCTTTTCCACAAGACTCATGCCTCAATTCAGTTATAAAACTTCAATCTTTCCAATCTGGCTCCTATCCTCTCTCCACTTGACTGAGACTGCCCTTGCTAAATTCACTAATGATCTTCTCTTAGCCAAGTCTGAAGGCCTCTATTCCAATCCTGTCCTGCTTGATAACTAGAAGCCAGCATGAATGTCAAGAATAATTCATGCCAGACTAATCGTTTACTATTTTTGATCGAGTTACTTGTTTCGTAGATCACAGGAATCTACTAAATTAGCCTTCTTAGCAGTTGCATCACACTGCTGACTCATGTTCAACTGTGGTGAATTGAACTCTTGCTAGCTAGAATTAGGGCTTAGATGAGAGCAAGAGCTCCCGTTCCAAAGGGAAATACCAATCTGCTTGCACATGTCCACTGGTACTTCATCAGTTGCCAGTGATTCCGTGCTTTTGCCATTTTGTGGATGGTCATCTGTCAGAGATGCTTAATTTACACTTTCCCTGCATTGAGCAGGGGGTTCGACTAGATTACCTCTCCTTACAAATTGATGATTCTATGATCTCTCTGCCACCTTTAACACTGTTGACCATGGCCTCCTCTTCTTGATTTGCAACCTTAGTTTCTGGGGCTCAGATCTCAACTGGTTACCTTCCTCTGTCTTGAACTGCTCTGTCAACGTCCCCTGCTGGTATCTCCTCTGCATCGCTCCCATCCTGGTTGAGTTCCCCAAGGCTTAGTCCTTGAATGTATTCAGGGAGGAAGTTCCAGGCATGAAAGGCAGCAAGGGAAAAGGGGTGAACAGGTTTCAAGGAACAAGGGAGTCATGAGTAGGCAAGTAGCAAAGTACTTGGGTGGGAATGTGGCAGGAAAGAAGTGCGGAGAGATTGAGAGAGCAGGTCATGAAGAGCCTTGAAGGTAAAGACAAGGAGCTTGCGTTGGATGCATTAAAGTAGAGGGAGCCAGTGGAGAGCGGTGAGGAGGAGCTGAACAGAGTCAATGTGACAGGCATAACTTTGGCAGCGGAGCACTGAGCCGAAGTGAGAGGGTTGAGGGTCAGAGAGGAGACCACCAGTGAGAAGGAAGTTGCAACAGTCAAGGTGAGACACAACTAGAACATGGACTAGGGTTTTGGCAGTGTCCTTCCCTTGTTTTTACTAGACTAAGCCCCTTGGGGTTAGGGACCCATCTCTGATCAATAAATGTACAGTGCCAGGTACATTGCTGGTGCTATGAAATAAGTAAACTTGCACAGCTACAAAGGCTGTTATGGTAGACAATACCCATCAGAAGATTACATCAAAAGGTTCAGTGAGGAAAACTCTCCCAAGAGAAAAAACTGAGTACACAGGTTTCTACACAATCCAGATCAATCACGGATATTTTCAGAAAGTGCATGGGACAAACATTTTGCTGTGAAACGGGCAATGAATGAAAATAACGCAGTAATTAGCGCATACAATGGTAAAAAAAGGTTTCTTAAAGGAGTGCACTATAGCAACTTGAGAGTTAAAAAGATAACAGGAATTTTAACAAGGTAGCAAGCAAATGTTGAGGAAAAGCTAAACAATGGGGAAATGAGTCAAGTGAACGAAGTAATTTTTGTTAAGGGACCCAACGTTAGTGATAACACATGAACAAGATGGTAGATACATCTTTAAAAGTCTGTTTCCTCTAATCTGGGATCACATACACTAAAATGACTATCGTGTAGTTTGACAATTGTCACCACAGGGCATTTAACAAGCTGACTTCACTGCTTAAATTGGAGTGAAGTGTTATCAGTACACTGACGACACCAAATTCTATGGGTAGGAACATGTGATGGCAGCACGATGGCAGCCCAACCTGGCACGGAAAGCCACAGTGGACATAGTCCAGGCCAGCAAACAAACATGCCCATGGTGACATCCCACCACCTGCACAGCCTGGAAGAACAACTAATGTGCAGACCTCTCCCCACACCTTCACTGTGCCCAGCCATGGTGACCAACGACAGCTAGCCATGACAGCTCTGACCCATTATGCCAGCCCAGAAATAGACGTGGCAGCCTGCTGTGGCCTGGTTGGGTGGGACTTATACTGGACTGTGAGCTCTCCGAGTTTTCTGAGGTCGCAGACGCAGCTAGCCACTAACATGGCCCAGGACAATCCCAGGCCAACATCCGGCAGCACTTGCACACACATGCAAGTGGGGTCCAGGGTCAAAGCAGGCCACAGTGTGATATTGCCATGTCTGTTTTTATCCTCTTTTTCATGTGACCCAGGGTCCTGTAGACTCAGCACTTACCCAGTGCCTGATTGCCATTGGGGATTGGGTGTGGGTGAACTGATTGAAGCTGAATCCAGAAAAGGCTGAAGTAATGATGGTTGGTTGGCTGTGTGACCTGGGAGACACAGGGACCCCTGTTATTTATGGGGTCCAGCCTCCTTTGGTCACTTAGGTTCACAGCCTTGGGGTGCTCTTGGATCTACTGCTGCACCTGGATTGCTAGGTTGCAGTGGGGTGGCCAGGAGTGCTTTTCACCAACTGCATCTGGTGAGAAGCCTGCAACCTTTGTTACCAGATTCAGTCACTGCTGTCCAAGCGTTTTGCAGGCAGGGATACAGTTGGATGGACTGGGTATGGGGATTTTTAGATGTGTTTATTGACTATAAGCTGTCCTGAGCCTTGATGGGAGGGGTGACATATAAATTTAAATAAATGAATAATGCACTTCCATAACTTACACTAGGATTTACCTTGTTACCGTATTTCCTCTGGGTTTGCAATACTGTATTTCCAGGTTTTGCAATACTTGGTTTGGAGATAAAATTACAACATCCCTATATATTTACTCATATTTACTCTCAACTGTAACTCTATCTTACTATAGCATTGGCAGCTACTGAGACACATCACCTTTTTCACTCCCAGGTTTATAAAGGAGGTTGCCAAAGAGCCATTTGTCAGTGTTCAGGGTGTGTGGTCAGATGCCTTGTAACAGTAATTCTTGTAATCCAGTTTTGACTGGCTACGCTACATGCCCGAGTAGGGGCCCTGTGTGGCCGAAAAGCTCTCTTAATTCTATCAACAGCAGTTGGTCCAATAAAAGATACCATTCAAACCACATTCAACACAAAACAAGTTACTAAAAAGTATACTACTCCTACTAATAATAAACTAATACTACTACTAATGAGGTTTTGAAGGTTTCCTTACAGACTTTTTGATATTTTGAAAATAGACGTGGCAGCTTGTGCTTGATAGCCATTGTGGAGCCTCTATGAATTTCTATGGGGCCTATTTATTGACCAAAAAAATTGACATTCAATGTTCTTTTATATATCATGACTTTGAAAAGATTTCCCTGAAGAAGAGCGGATGCTCGATATGTGTCAGGATTGGATTTATAGAATTTGTATATTTATTATTGCTGTTTCTATATATATTTGATTTTATCTATTGCATATATAATTTTAGCAGTAAATTATTATTGGTATACTCCCCAGTAACTTTTGTGTTTTGCCAAAGGATGTTCAAACCATTTGGAGGTTACTGATGTAGTAAATTTCCAGATTCTAAATGGAATATTAATCTAAAAATAATTCTGTGTGGAACCCAAAAATGAGACTCTAAAGAGCCACACTCCTCAATATGAAGTTAACTCTTCATACAAGTTATTATTATTATTATTATTATTAACAAACATTTATATAGCACCAGCAGTGTACCCGGCACTTTACAAAGTAACAAAATAGACACGGCCCCTGCCCTAGGGCTTACAATCTGAAAGACGGGAGCTGGGGAGAGACTTAGGAAGGGGAACAGAGGGAGAGACAAGGGGTCTAACATTCATGAAGATGCGAGGTCTCAGGAGCACGTACTTGGCTTGATTATGTTGAGAACAGCAGCAGGCAGGTCCATGTGGCAAGGATAAGGGTACACAGACCACAGGTATAGGAAATAGTGGCTCATCAGGATAAAGAGTCAGACAGAGCAGAGTGAAAGAGGTGAGTTTTAAGGAGAGATTTGAAGGTATGAAGGGAGGAGGCAAGGCGGATGTGGACAGGGAGGGAGTTCCAGGCATGGGGAGCAGCAAGGGAGAAGGGACGAAGGTGGTGAGGGGAGCAGGGAAGGCGTGGAAGGGTGAGAGAAGGGACAGAGCAGGAGCAAAGCGCACGGGCTGGAGTATGGAGGGAAATAAGCGCAGAGAGGTAAGACTAAACGTTCAGCAAGCAGTTAGGGAACATATGAATTGCCCAGCTAGTGGTAAATTATCTCATGGGTCCAGGAGCCCCTCCCCCACCCCAAACAAACTTTAGATTGCAAGCTCTCGGGCAGGGACCGTGTCTATCTTATTCTCTGTAAAGTGCCAGGTACATCGCTGGCGCTATATAAACGCTAATAATAATACCACCACCACTTGTTTTGGGATTTTCTGTGACAATCGTGGGTTAATTGGGGATTAATTGATTATTAGATAGATAATTATATGGTTAATTATATAGTTAACTATAATTAGTAATTAGGACTTATTCATTTAGCCTAGGGCAGTGGCGGGGATTGATCAATTGGCGCTAGTCAATGGCAAACATTTATAATTTTATATTTGTTGGTAATTACAGTTTGAAACCATGAGGGGATGGAATAGAACCATTAGATTTTACATAGGAATGAATAACTTCACTACTATTTTTCAGTAAGATTATGCTTTATTGTTACGTGTACCTTGATAGATTTATATTTGATAATTTGTGTGCAGTGACACATTTATAAGATTTTTCAATGATCCATTTTTATAACAACTATTTATTCGATATTTTAGTATGTTTGGTGTACGGGGATTTATTTAGATCCTCTATACTGATGCAAGTTCTTCGAAGCTACTAAATTGCTAGTATACTACCAGCATTTGAAGTTTGCAATTGGTATTTAAGGATTTATGAAATTGCATTACATTACAATTTTGCCCCTTTTCTCTCTCTCTTTTTTCCCTCCTTGTGCATTTTGCTTTTTATTTTGCAGCCTGTATATGTATATTGTTATAATTTAAAAGATATTCCATTGAGGAAAGAGCCTGTGTCTCCAAGACACTGGGTTTTTATTTTTCAGGCAATTGTTAAACTCGTATCTGTGATATTTCCATGTGTGTCAGACATGCTGCTGTAGCAATTTTGTATATAGCAGTTTGTGTGTCCATAGTACCCATGTTTTGTTATTTGATTATATCAAATATTTATTATTTATTATTATTATTAACAACAAACATTTATATAGCACCAGCAATGTACCTGGCACTTTACAAAGTAATAAAATAGACACGGTCCCTGCCCCTACGCTTACAATCTGAGAGACAGGAGCTGGGGGAGAGACATAGGAAGGGGAACAGAGGGAGAGACAAGGGGTCTAACATTCATGAAGATGCGAGGTCTCAGGTGCACGTACTTGGCTTGGTTACGATGAGAATGACAGCAGGCAGGTCCATGTGGCAAGGATAAGGGTAAACAGATCGTAGGTATAGGAATAGTGGCTCAGCAGGATAAAGAGTCAGACAGAGCAGAGCGAAAGAGGTGAGTTTTAAGGAGAGATTTGAAGGTATGAAGGGAGGGGGCAAGGCGGATGTGGACAGGGAGGGAGTTCCAGGCATGGGGGGCAGCAAGTGAGAAGGGACGAAGGCGCTTAGGGGAGCAGGGAAGGCGTGGAAGGGTGAGAGAAGGGACAGAGGAGGAGCGAAGTGCACGGGCTGGAGTATGGAGGGCGATAAGTGCAGAGAGGTAGGGGGGAGCAAGGTTGTGAAGAGCTTTATAGGTGAAGACTAGGAGCTTGTGCAGGATTCGTTCAGGAAGGGGAAGCCAGTGAAGCGAAGAGAGGAGGGGCTGCACATGGTCGAAGCGACTGGCGAGGTAGATGACCCTGGCAGCAGAGTTTTGGACAGAGATGAGGGGAGAAAGGTGAGACCGGGGAAGGCCAGTGAGAAGGAGGTTACAGTAATCGAGGCGAGAGATGACCAGAGCATGAACAAGAGTTTTGGCAGACGAGACAGAGAGAAAAGGGCGAATCTTAGCAATGTTATGGAGGGAGAAGCGACAGGATTTAGCAACAGAGTCAATGTAGGGTTTAAAAGAAAGGGGTGAGTCAAAGATGAAGCCTAGGCTACGGGCTTGGGGGACAGGCAGGATGGTGACTCCATCAATAGTTATTGACAGTGAGGAAGGAGAGGAAGGATGAGGGGGGAAGATAAGGAGTTCAGTTTTAGCCATGTTGAGTTTGAGTTGACGTTGAGACATCCAGGTAGATATGTCAGAGAGACAGTTGATGAGACGAGCTTGAACAGAGGGAGAGAGAGAAGGAGCAGAGGGATAGAGTTGAGTGTCATCAGCATAGAGGTGGTATTGGAAGCCATAGGAGGCAATGAGTTTGCCTAAGGATCAGGTATAGATCGAGAAGAGGAGAGAGCCAAGAACAGAGCCTTGAGGAACACCAACTGAGAGGAGGAAAAGGTGGAGTTGGAAAGACACACATTAAATCATTTTTAAAAAATCTCACTCTTTTTGCTGTGTGTGTAGCCTTTCTATTCCCTTTTCTGGTTTTGCAGTGCTCTTCGCTTGGGATACTGTCAAACAAGTCCCTTGGGGAATACCGGTTAATCCATCACTTCTCATACCCTAGGGGGTGGGTTCATTAATGATGGCATTGCCCATGATATTGTAGTGTGCATAGTCCCACTCATGTGACCACGGAGCCTTATGGGGAAGTGTGATATCAAGTCTGCCTTCCGACTGTTACCTGTTTCCCCGCAGGACTTCGACCTCCTGGGTTCTACTTTCAGGGGCTAATTCTTTTATGACAAGGTCATGCCAATGGGCTGCGCTATTTCCTGCTCCACCTTAAAAAGGTTCAGCACCATGCTGGAGTGGGCGGTGAAGGAAAGGCTGGACCCAACTTCCATCTCGCACTCTCTCGGGTCGGGAAGGTTCACAGGAATGCACATTACTAATATCCACATTTGCCAAGGTGGTGGGCGAGCTTGGGATCCTGCTAGCTGAGGAAAAGACCAAGGACCCATTGACCTGGCTCTTATTTCTCGACATTATGATTGTTACTGCTGCATGCATGTCTAGCCTCCCCCCAGGACAGCGCGCAGCACAGCCAGCTTGTCAGACTGAATTCGTGAGCACCAGGAAGGTAACACTGAAAGCAATGCAGTCACTGCTGTGTCACTTGAACTTTGCCTAAAGGGTGATTGCACCTGGCAGGACTTTCTGTGTTCAACTGGGCTGGGCTATGCTGACACTGTGTATGGATTTCCAAGGGCTTTAGTGAGGACCGGAGGGTATGGTTTACTTTCTTGGAAAGCTACAATGGAGTATCAGTCTGAAGGGAGGTTCAGCTACTTGAAGCCAACCTTCAGGTGGTGTCAGATGCTGCAGGGGGTATAGGCTTCGGCATCTTCTTCCAGGGCAGTTGTGTGCACAGCAGTGGCCTGGGCCTCTGTCGGACTACTCAAGGATATTACATTTATCAAGTTCTTCCTGTAGTGGTAGTATTTGAGCTCTAGGGTCAATGGTTTTGTGACTCGCACATATGCTTCTGGTCGGACAACCAGGCTGTGTGTGGTACATGTTCTCAACTGCCAGTCCAGTAAGTCGGCCAGGGTCATAGGATTGGTACGGTGGTCTGTGCTTAAGTACCTTTCCTTGAACATGTACTTTTCAGCTAGGCATGTGCTGTGGTTGCATGATGACATAGCCAATGCGCTCTCTTGTTTTCAGATGGAGAGGTCTTTTTCCCTGGCACCGGGCGCTAACCACAACCCAGAGGTGATGCTGGAGGCCTTGTGGACACTTAGGAGTCGAAGTTAGATGGTGACATCAGATATGTCGTGTCTGGAGCATGTACATGAGGGCATATGGGGACTTCCTGAGTTTTCTGGCTGTCTGTGGGCTACATGAGTGTCCCTCCTTGCCATATGCAGTAGTTTGCAGCACACCTACGATGCCACAGCATGGCACTGTGCACCATCAAGTGCTGTCTAGCTGTTATTTGCTTTAAAAAAACCCCACAAAAACACAAACCCAATGGTGTCTCTGACCCATGCTCAAGTTACGGACTGCATAAGGCTGCTGAGGACTAAACTCAAGAGAGTGGCCCATGGAGAGAGACTCACCAACCAATAGGAGTCAGCACTTTGGCCCGTTCAGCCTCAACCCTGCCTGCTGTGCGCTCCTCGGCCTATGAGGTGGAGCTATTTTGCGTCACCTTCACCACAGTTTTTTCTTTGTGGCTCTGTACCAGTGAGTTTGTACCATCGTCCCAGGGGGACATGTCAGGGAGAGACCTCGAATGGTGGGATGTGGCACCGAGAAGCAACTGTGGCCTTTGGGCAGGAGGGGCGGGATATAAGTTTTAAATAAATAAATTAAATAAATAAATAAATAAATAAATACTATACAGCAGTCTAAGAACGAACAGATGGGGAAAGGGCAGGTAGTGGTGTGTGGCAGAGGAATGTGCGGAGATCAGTTGATGCCTTTGCTACTACTCAGGGCTGCAGGCGGCAGGCCACCTGACATCTTGATAATTCACCTGGGCGAGAATGACTTGGGGCTGTGCAGTGCTTGGGACTCACTGGCAACAACAAACACTTATCACGACAACTGAATGGCCACAATCCTCTATCTGGTGGTCCAATATGCTGGAAAGGCAGTCCTGGCACTACGCTTATGATCCAGACAAAATCAAAAGAGGCAAGTGCAACATCAACAGGGCAATATGAGGGTTCATCAACGCACTGGCAGCAACATGGTGCATCAGTCGAATGATGTGCTGTGACGCAAGCCTCTTTCAGAAGGAGGGGGTGCACCTGTTGAGCGTGGGATTACCATTTGGCTGGAGGACTTGCAGGAGGTTTTGCAGCTGCACCTTGGCATACCTGTGTGGGGGAATAGAGGTGAGGATGCTCCTTCTCCTCCCCACCCCCCACCCCCTTTTTGTGGCGGTTAACCTCTGAGGAACAATGCTGTGGTGAGGCTCCTTATGAGCTAGGGGGCACGGCTGCACTCCATCACCACTTGGGGATACAATGTGTGTCTCTATGTCTTAAGGGTGGGTGCCCTGGTTCCAGGTTCATGATGGCTGGACTGGGGCTGTGCCCTGCCCTGACCCAAGGGGAAGGTGACCTCAAAGGGTCGAAACACGCGGGTAGGTGGGCCACAGGTAGCCCAGGCCCCTTCTTTCTTTATTCAGCATGGTTCCCAACCACTATGCATACAGGGTATGCTCATCAGTGGGCTTACCAATGTTGGTCGGTTATGCAATAAAATTGCAACCAAAGCCTTTTATAACCGATAATCTTGTCTCGTCGGTTTTGCGGGTGGTGTGGGCAAAAACAAGCCACTCTGGAATAGTTTTCAGTTTACTATGGAGTTGTTAATACTCAATTGTCACAGGAGTTACAACTGTTTCAAATTACCTGTAGATGAGATGTTTGCGTATGCACTTGGCCCTGGATATAAGTGAAATCATCTGGACTACTATGTCTCCATATACTTTTCGGGACCAACATGGCAAACGTTGTCTCTCTAGAAAACACTTGCCCTGGAGTAGGATATGTATTCACTCCATATTCTCATACATTCATTAGAATGGAAGGCATACCCCATATTGTCCATGAGCAGATAAACACAATTCATACCATGGTAGTTTGTGTATACATTCTACACAGACTAGTTAAGTGATACCACCTCACTTAACTACTCTGCAGTAGTGTGTTCATGTACAGTATAAACAGCCTAAGTAAACTACACTTCTCTTTAAATTATCAAAACTTCTGAGCAAAGGGAATTTCAGTTGAAGAACAAAATGGCTCAAGCTTTACATTTTCTGCAACAAGAGTTTTAGGGAACTCCTACGGAACATTTTCTAGGATACCAGATGTTAATATTAAAGACTATTATTTCTTGCACTATATCTTAAATATTTTTGGAAACGTTTCTGCTACATATTATCTTTAAACACCAGCCAATGTTTTAATTTCATCTCTAGCCTCTTAGAGGCAGGAAAACACAAATTAAGTGCATAGCCCTCAATGGTCTTCAGCTTTTCCTCCAAACAACAGTACCATGGAAAATCCGCAGGTATTGTGCAGACCAAAGAAAATTGACACTCAATCCTGGTCATAAAGCAATTGGAATGAGATTTTTAAAAAATGAGTTCTTGCAAACCCATCAAAGCTAAAATAAAGGTTCAGGAACTGCAAATCCAGGATTTATTTCCAACCTTAATGGGTTTGCAAAATATCTTACCTTAACCGTGACACACATTTCTCTGGGGAAAATTATAGCAACTTTGAAAGCTCAGAATAAAATTTCAGTGATGAGTGCATACTTTTCATCTAGTTTCTTGGAGAGAGGGGAAAAGATTTGAGTAGTTTTGAGTTCTAAGACACGTATGCTGCTTCCACGTGAATTTTCTAAATATTAATACTCTAAAGACCTACAGGAAAAGTTATGATAGCCCAGAGCTCATCTAAAAAGAGTCCAACTGATATTCATGGTGTCATTCCGTAGTCCAGCAGCCACTACGAGTCACTGAGCATAATCCAGCTCCATACAAGTCAATGGAAGTTTAGCCATTGACTTCAATGGGAGCTGGAGTGCGCCCATTATGTGCCAATGGGCTTACCGATAGCCACAAACACCATGAAAGTGCCTCGTGACATGTATTCAGTTTGCAAACTCCACTTAAAATGGCAGCCTATAATGCTACGCTCCTGAAGTAGAAAAATTGTGACCCCACACCATTCAATCCACATACAGTCCTGTATGTGGATCGAAGAGAAAACTATATAATTCCTTAAAGTTCTGGCAAGGTCAACTGCTGAAATTAATTTCTAAACTTTAGAACAGCAAAAGTAGGGAACATTTCCAAGTCACTTTTCAGGTTTTCTTAATATAACAACTTGCTTCTTCAAATGTTTTCTTTAGAAACAGTGGCAAAACAGATGAGAGTGTATTTCTAAGATTGCTAGCCACCTTAAAAACGAAATTGTTATTCTGGGAAACGGCTGTTGAAACCACATTTCTAAAGCACAAGACATGCAGTTAGTTTGTTTCAAATTCCAAAAGGAATTAATGATGAACCAGACCAAATATCTTCATGACTTAACCCTCATCCCACTGACCCAGCTATACAAACTTGTCTATAGGATTTCTTTCCACCTGGGTTTCCCTAAGCCACCACAAATTGAACCCTTCAAAGTCAGGATGATTCCCCATTTCATGAACGGAATCTTGTGTATACAAATTAGTGCAATAACTAATACTATTTGGCGTACAATACAAAGGAATGTCACTTTAAAATGGATAGTGTGGGGAAGAGAACCACTAAGCGAACACAGCTGGATTTATCATGCTTGCAAAAGAACCAGTAGTAAAGATTCTGACATTTAAAATTCTTTGATGAGCATGTAAGTCAATACTGGATTCGGGTTTTAATTCCGGGACCTCTAATTCACTGAAAACCAGAGTCTGGCAAGATCAAAGCAACAAAATATCAATCTTTTTGAAAATGAAACAATCAGGCACAAGATACTCCACCTTCCTTATAAAGCTCAATATTACAAGGCCAAACATCCAATTAAACGGTTTGGAAAAAAATGATAGGGGGAATTAAAAATGTTTCCCCAAGAGGAACCCCAGCATGGCAGTCACATAGTAGCATTCTAGCACTGGTAGGCGGCTATGCCCTCTTCCCACCCTGGCTCATAAAAGTGGAAGGCATGAATCAGGACATACGTTCATGGCTGCCTTGATTCACCTACCTGCTATAGGGATCCCTCCCAGACCTGTGCTGTGATGTGGTGGGAGATTCAAGTCCAAGAAATTACTATTTGAGGTGGGGTTTGCTGTGTGGTTCAAGTGCATGATGCTATTGCGTGGGAAGGCCATCCAAGGATAGCGAGCTGCTTGGCCTGGAAAACTGAAAGAGTTGTAAACCGCTCGGTGCTGTTGGAACTGCGGGAACCTCTGTGGCAAGACCGAAAAGGTGCTACTGAGGGAGTTGGCATTTGTGGGTGCAGCAGGATGCAGGAATCCAGAACCAGACCCTTTGGCGGTTGTAGTGTGTGGGGAAGGCTTCTGAAGAGACGTGGGTGAGAGGGAGGGCTGGTCTTGGACTGACAGTTCCTTCTCAATCAGGTCTGCTAAGGCTTTGCGGGTGATATCGAAGGGGTCGAACCCTAAGTCATCCTCTTGCTGTTTGGAGGAACCAAACCCAAACGCCGCTTGCCAGTCTGTGGAGGAGGATACTGGGATGGTTTCTGTTGGAATGGAAGAGGAATTCTATTTAAAACATGAGCTAAAATGACCTCTCTACCACTTTTTATCAGAACATCTGCCAAATCTAATCCAAGTTTGTCAAAATCCATTTGCCTTCCAAATAATTATTACCATGCTGCCCCAAGGACATTTGGGACTTACATTGGGGATTCCCACAACTGCCATTTCCCTATAAATTCACTGTAAAGCTATGAATTTGAGTACCATTTTTTTTCTTGATCCTACAATGGAATAGCAATTCTCTGTTTGTACTTTCTCAAATACCAATATTCAAACCCTCTAAAAAACCCACAAAAAGAATCCCAAACCAAAATAAAAACAAAAAACCCAAAACAGACTATCACTGAAACCAACTGGCAGCAGGCACTTTTTTACTCAAGGTGCAATTAACTTGTGAAACTTGATGCCGGGGGCATTACCACCAATAGCGTATTTAGTTTTTTTTAAAAACTGGGTAAGTTGTTTGAGGATAGGTGGGGGGGTACAAAACTGTCAATTGTTGGGAAGTGCGAGTATATAACAAGGAATGGATTACTTCATTAAAATCTGTATTGTGCTCCTCTGGAGTGACAGACTGTAGTCACTGTTGGAGGGATAGGATGTTTGGGCTAGATGGACCATTGGTTTATCCAGTATAGCACTTATGTTCTTAAGCAAGTTGGACTGTCAAAAGAAAGCCTTTAAACATCTTCAGTACAAGCAAGGAACAAAAATAGAGCTAGGCTGCTGCTTATATAGGATGTTCTTTGAGCTTTTGCTACTGTAAAAACTCCACTTTTTAATACCTTTACTCAAGAAACACCAAGGAAGACTGGTTAGCTTGATTAAATAAAAGGTGCTGTTGAATTCAACACTCTGCTTTCAGTTTTAGTACTGCACTTCACGGATTATGTAGTACAAGTTCTACATAAGGGGAACAAAAAAAAATAAAAAAATCTGGACATCAAAAAGGACTACTGAATTCTGAACACCCCAGAAGATGCTTTGCACCAAGTGTAAATTGAAATCAAAGTGCTTGATTGATAAAAACAAAGTGCATATTTAAACCCAAAGAAAAATGAAGGAAAGAGCTGTACTGTAAATTGTTACATCTGTAACACTGCTTCAAAAACACAAATTACATCTGATCTTTGAATTTTCATTTAACTTCTTTTGCTTGTATTAGTTGAGGATTTCATTCTAAATTTCATATTTTCAGTGACTACGAGGAACTAAAGAAGGGTTAGAGAAAAAAAGAATTCAATACACTGGAAACTAAACAATCTTGAGCCAACAAATCTGTTAGTATAAGGGTTCAAATGTGCATTCACACTGTCTGACTGCTAGCAGAAGGACTTGGGAGAAATGCTTAGAATGGTATAGAAAAGTTATGAAAACTGGGTTTTTTTGCATCATCTCTGATAAGATCGGAAACTAACTTGTGTCCTGTCCCTAGCAAGCGTTATGGGATTAAAAAGTTATTCAAAATAGAAGCTAGTCTTCGGTGGTAAGTCAAGTTACAACACAATTCTTAAAATCATAAAATTTACCATTAGCAGAAAGCCTTAGAAAACTTGTGTTACCTGGGGGTCATCTTTCACTACGGCTTATTCATAAGACGACAAACCTCCAGTAACTGTTTCCTTAACATTTTGTGATGTCACAAAACAAGATTATGACTTCAGGTCATATTTACGTCAGGGACGTAAATATCATGGGTAGAATGGAGTTCTTAAAAACCACTGTGTTCTTGCATAAGGTACTTAGTAATAAAGCTTGCTGAGTAGGAAACAAGAGTAAGAATTAGAATTCTCTAGACATACTGCACTTCTTATGAAGCACTAGCACCCTCACCATCAATGTGATTGACAACAGGTGCTCTATTTCAAAAAGCAGTTGAGATATGAGGAAAACAAGATCTTGGTAAAATGTTCCAACTAGTAAAAGTCATAAATCAAGCACTCGCACTTATGACTTTGGAATAAGTAAATCAAGCAGCAAAAGGGAAAAATTAAGTCTACGGACTGTTATTTCATCTTTAGTATAAAGTTACTCCTGGCAGTATAACCAGACCTTCATACCTGAAGTGAAGAGGCTCTGTGGCTCTGGTGTTGTAGGCCAGTCGTTGGAAGTCTGTGGGGAACTGGGAAATGGGGGTAGTCCGCTTGGAATGGGATTGGGATGCCGGAAGTTGTCCGAGAATAGAGATTGAGACTCTGTTATGGCGCCTTCGAAAGGAGACCGTGCACTGTGATTGGATGAACTGATGGGGATGACTGGATTAGGTTTTGATAAGCCAGGCGGTGGTGAAGGTGTGTCACTGTTCGATATCTAACAACAAGGGAGAAAAAGATGTTACTATTAGCAGTTGGCAATATCTCAAACACATGAGAAAGCCAGATCTTTAAGAGGAGTTGAGAGAACCGAAGCTACCAAATAAACCATCAAGATGCAGCTCATTTTTTTATTTAAGGAATCGATCTAATAAAAGATCATGTGAATTACCCTGTCTCTGCCTCTTACATTTGGGACCAACGTGTCGACCACACACTCTAGAATTAAATTTAGCTGGCGGTAATTAGAAACTTGCTTACAATATCATATTGATATTAAAAATTTGCTTAAAATAATACATTCACTAGGGTACGAAGAAATGCAATTGACAGGTATTGATATACCCCTAGTATCCGCCACCTCCGTTCTTGCACTCGTGCTGCTGAACGACTGGCGCAAATCCCATTCTCACGCTGACTTCCTTCACTTCAAATTCTGTCTCTCCACCCTTACTTCTGCTATCTCCCTTGCTAGACAACACTACTATGCCTCCCGCATTGAGTCCTGTTCTCGGGACCCTCGCCACCTGTTCTCTACCTTTGACTCCCTCCTCAAGCCTCCCTGTCCTCCCCCTCCTTCTTCCCTTTCTGCTCAGGATCTTGCCTCCTTCTTCACCTCCAAGACAGACAAGATCCGCCTCGACATCGCTTCCCACTCCTCTCTTCCCACTCCCACCCCTCTCCCTCCTCCCCCTCCTTCTCTCATGTCCTCCTTCTCCCCTGCCTCCCTTAAGGAAATCTCCTCTCTGCTCTCCTCCTCCAACCCTTCCACTTGCCCCCTTGATCCCATTCCTTCCCGCCTCCTCACCTCCATTACTCCCACTGTCGCCCCTTCCTTCCTGCACATCATCAACCTCTCCCTCTCTACTGGCTCTTTCCCTTCTGCCTTCAAACACGCCACAGTCTCTCCTATTCTCAAAAAGTCCACTCTTGACCCCTCTGACCCTTCTAGCTATCGTCCTGTCTCACTCCTTCCTTTTGCTTCCAAGCTGCTTGAACGTGTTGTCTACTCTCGCTGCCTTGACTTCCTCTCCTCCAACTCCTCCCTTGACCCCCTCCAATCTGGCTTCCGCCCCCTTCATTCTACTTAAACTGCTCTCGCTAAGATCACCAACGATCTTCAATCTAAACGTCTCTATTCCATTCTTGTCCTCCTTGATCTCTCTGCTGCCTTCGATACTGTTGACCACTCACTCTTGCTGGATTCCCTTCACTCCCTTGGCTTTTGTGGCTCTGTCCATAACTGGTTCTCCTCCTACCTCTCTGACCGCTCCTTTAATGTGTCTCTCTCCAACTCCGCCTCCTCCTCCTTTCCCCTCTCAGTTGGTGTTCCTCAAGGCTCTGTTCTTGGCCCTCTCCTCTTCTCGATCTATACCTCATCCTTAGGCAAACTCATTGCCTCCCCTGGCTTCCAATACCACCTCTATGCTGATGACACTCAACTCTCTCTACTCCCTCTCTCCCCCTCTGTTCAAGCTCGTCTCATCAACTGTCTCTCTGACATCTCTACCTGGATGTCTCAACGTCAACTCAAACTCAACATGGCTAAAACTGAACTCCTTATCTTCCCCCCTCATCCTTCCTCTCCTTCCTCACTGTCAATAACTATTGATGGAGTCACCATCCTGCCTGTCCCCCAAGCCCGTAGCCTAGGCTTCATCTTTGACTCAGCCCTTTCTTTTAAACCCTACATTGACTGTTGCTAAATCCTGTCGCTTCTCCCTCCATAACCTGTCTCTTATACACATCTAGATGTGTATAAGAGACAGCCTCTCTTCGCTTCACTGGCTTCCCCTTCCTGAACGAATCCTGCACAAGCTCCTAGTCTTCACCTATAAAGCTCTTCACAACCTCGCTCCCCCCTACCTCTCTGCACTTATCGCCCTCCATACTCCAGCCCGTGCACTTCGCTCCTCCTCTGTCCCTTCTCTCACCCTTCCATGCCTTCCCTGCTCCCCTAAGCGCCTTCGTCCCTTCTCACTTGCTGCCCCCCATGCCTGGAACTCCCTCCTTGTCCACATCCGCCTTGCACCCTCCCTTCATACCTTCAAAGCTCTCCTTAAAACTCACCTCTTTCGCTCTGCTCTGTCTGACTCTTTAACCTGCTGAGCCACTATTCCTATACCTACGATCGGTTTACCCTTTTCCTTGCAACATGGACCTGCCTGCTGTCATTCTCATTGTAACCAAGCCAAGCACGTGCACTTGAGACCTCGCATCTTCATGAATGTTAGACCCCTTGTCTCTCCCTCTGTTCCCCTTCCTAAGTCTCTCCCCCAGCTCCTGTCTCTCAGATTGTAAGCCCTAGGGGCAGGGACCGTGTCTATTTTATTACTTTGTAAAGTGCCAGGTACACTGCTGGCGCTATATAAATGTTTGTTAATAATAATAATAAATATACATAATAATTGATATACATAATATTGGCTTTCAAGCCATACCTGTTGCGAATTGTCACCATTTCCTATACTGAGAGAATCTGAAGGTTTGTCGATAGGGCTGGTGAAAGGAGAGGGAAAAAAAACAGAATAAAGATACATGCAAAATGTCATGTAAAAATGAAGATAAACATTATTCAATGGCAGGAACTTCTTGAATAATCCAGAACTAATTTCTGGAGGTTATGAAAGAAAACCATCACATATATATCACATTTTCCATTTTGCTTGCGAGTTCTCATACACTGAACAAAAGGGAGAAGTTTGAAATGTACAAGAATTCTGTTCTACACCATATAGAAAATAGGATACTTGTACTATAAGTTGTACCCGTATGTCCATATGAACAGAAGATCCTGCTGTTGTGTCTAATCCATTCCTATAAAGAAATTCAATACACTGGATTTGTTAGTATGATGTCCAAAGAACTTGGAATCATCTTCCAAGTGTATTTAATGCTTGTGATATGCACACGTCTGACTGCTTTGATGTCTAACATCTTTTAGCTAGAGAACAGAGAAAGTGGCACTTCACACTTCCGCACGTAGCCTGCCACCAACCTTTAGATCTGGCCCAGAAGACCCACTTCTGAGGCAATTTGGGCATCTCTCTTGAAAGGAGTAATAATGGTAGAAATAAGTGCTCCACATGTAGCATAGGGAATGCAGATCTGTGACATCCAGTAAACAGTAACAATTCTGGTTCATAAACAACATAAGCTCAACTAGAAACAGTCAGCAGAAAAAAATTTAGTCCATTACCATTGGCTTAAATTGCATTTTTTCCTGCTCCACATGTTGTTCTTCCCAGAAAGTAAGATCAAGGTTCAGTTTGGTTCACTGGTCCTCCACAGACTTACATGTGTATAGGCTTTCCTAAGCACAAGCTAAGGAAGTAGCCTTCAAAGCAGAACAGGAGGCTGGCAAAGCTTAAACCAGAAGAGGCCTGTGAAAGAATCACATTGCAAACCTGACTGGAACCAGTTCTAAATATCCTTATCTAGACTGTTCATGGAAAGAACTTCTGAGCTCTTGTTCTAGTTCGTGTTCAGCCATTTCCACGGACAACGTTGTCAAAGACAATATGAAGGTACAAAGGAAGAGAGAAAAGTATAGATAAGATCTGAGAATGCCACCTCTGAATCTCATTCTCTGGGCGTCTCATAAGAACAGCAAAGCACCGGTGCAGTGATTCTAGGAGAAATAAGGAGTGTGTCAGGGCTCCACACTAGCCTAGGTCCAGAATCCAAGGCACATAAAGCATAAAATGGCACCTTCAGCTTATCTAATGTGACACAAAGCCTACATATGTCTCTAAACTCCATAACTCAAAATGTCTATCTCTGCACAGGTATTGAGGTAACAAGAACTGTTCAGAAGTTTTATTAGGAAATCACAAGTCAATAAAAGCTGCAATTACAAACACTATATGTGGTATAGAAGTATATATACATAGGTTAATGTCATGTTTCTGAGAATGGAGTCCAACAGACACCACTATTAATCATCTGACCTGCTGGGAAATATCACTCAAGAGATTTTCTTTTTTAAAATGCTAAATCTAGGCCTAGCAGAATCTCTTTCCTCAAAATTTTGGTGATGTTCCCATGATACTTGGCAATCTAGTAAAATTAACTTGTATACATAAAGTTGGTTAAAACATAAGCAACTGTAACACTGCATGAGAAGATGAACTACGCCTCAAGAACTTTATCAACCTCTCGTTTGGCTCTTGAGTAAAAACAAGTTTGAGAATAAATGCACAGTGTATTAATTCATATATCTGTGACACAGTAGGCTCAGTCAGAGCTGTTAACTCAGACTGCTGCATCTTGAGCAGGTACACAATCTTTAGGACAACTCTGAAATCCAGATTTGAGGACCACAGAGAGTTCTTAAGTGTCAGTATATGTAAAGGTAAAATTTCAGCCCCTCTCCACGAACAAGCAACACTGTATGATCATTTTAACAACCATCATCATGAAGTTCATTCAAAAAGATTCCCAAGTCAATTTAGAATATATTTTCCCACCACTGAAATGCAGCCACATGGAGTGAAAAAACAGCAAAATGCCTGCTTGCACACAGCACCAATACATGACTGAAGAAAACAATGCAACAGGTTAACTGGAACCAAAGACGAAGTTGAGAAGCAGGTTACTTATGCTAAAATTTGAGTAGAGCAACTGCATTAATTAATATTATCAGGAAGCCTGTCAAAAGATCCCATCACGAACAGGCAGTATTCTTACATTTCAGCCAGAAGACGGTATCTTCCTATTTTGCTGTATCCTTGACACCCCACACTACAGCATTAGTTCAAGAGACTCAAAATCAAGAATACTATCCACTGAAATAAGTATTGCCACTTCCTTCAGTACTCATTTAAATTCGGATTAGTCCAAACCAGTTTATAAGGAGATCCAAGAAGATAACTGCCTGAGCAGCTTTGGCTACAAGATGTAGTAAAATGCATCGTAAGTGTCAACGAGGTAAAGTAGATCCCAGGAGTTCTATAAAGTAGCTCAAAAGACCCGTAAGAGGAAGAGCTGGTTAGCAATATGTGAGGAGGTAAGTTGCACAGACACATTGGAAATTCATCTTAACTTGGTGTCTTGCTGTTCAAGAATGTGTAAGAAATCCGAATTCCTGTGGTTAGGTTTCTAGAACACCTCTAGAAAACTGTAGGAAAGGATTGATCCACATTTAAGTATTCAAAGCAGTCAACTAAAATCCTCCTAAAGAAAACGTTCTTGCAGTGCATTTTCTTCTTCTTTTCTTGAGGAACACTCAGTTGTTTATAAAGTGAGGCACTTGCTCCAACTAGAACGATGTCCAAGGCAGGAAACCAATGTATAAGCTTCCCATGACTACAAATCTGCCAATATCTTGTAGTCCTTACCTGTATCCGTCATCTGTCATCCTAGCCTTTGGTCTCTCTCCTGAACAAACTGTCAATCAACACACTGAGTGGTGTTCTCACAAGGGCAAACATCCACTGGAGGCTGAGACCAAGCACCTGTATTTGTGACCATATCAGGATTTGAAACCAGCTCTCCTGCTGGAGAGGCTGGGTAAAATCATCCCTCCACGCTAATAAGTGAGAGAGAAAAAAATGCTAGCTAGAGTATAAAAGGCAGCACAATTACCCGAAATCTGAGTCTGGACCATCTGGAGTCATGTGTTCTGGGTCTGTGCCATTTTCTAATATAGGAGGCGTTTTCCTGTGTTCCATTGTTAACCCGTTGGCTGATTTACTTGAACTCTGTAATGATGGCCAGGCATCTTTGTTATTACTGTTGGGTCTGGAAAGAGGTGAGAGTAAAAGAGAGTTCAAGTTATGAAGAAAATAAAAATTTAAACACCGAGAAAATTAATCCTCATGTCATATCAGACAGTCCATAGGAATGAAGAGTCTTCATTACCAATTTCAGTATTGGTGGGTAAAGGACTCCTCAGGAAAGGGACGAATGGGCAGAACTCCTATTTCCTTCACTGATCAGATAATTAGACTTAATACTGGAGTTCAAGCTTGCCCATTTGCAAAAGATCCATTTAGACACTTCTAGAAACTAAGACATATGGGTTTGTTCTTGTTCTTCATTGCATCCCAGAAGTTGTTAGTAGTTTTAAAAACACAATCACCACCCATTTTCTTCCAGAAGGTCTTCTGCATCCCCACTGTATTCCTGAGGTTTTTCCCATGCTGGCTTGAGCAATGAGGAATTGAACACAATTGCCTATGACAGTCCACCGCACTACCACTAGACCAGAAGGCCAGTCAGACTAGCACATTTTAAGGCAGTTCATCCAAGTTTCTAGCTCATTTCACTTCTTTTAATCTAAAACCTTCATTATTTCTAAAAAAACAACACACCTGCTTTAAAGAGACTATTCAAGCTGGGTATTATTAATACTCAAATGTTATCTTTTCAGCTGCTTTCTATGTGTATTCATAGTAGTTATTTAAATAAGAACAGCTAACTGCAATTCAGAAGTCACAGTTTCAATTCACTTTCTCATTCAATTCAGTTGCCTTGATGACATCATCAGGGAGCGACATGCTCGGCTCAGGCCGAGCACGCTGCAGTCGACGGCAAAGGGGGGGGGGGCGCGAGCCCTTCAAGAGGCGCCTGAGCCTAGCACCAAGGGGACAAGGAAAACACAACTCTCCAGCCGCAAGGGGGAAGACAACCCCCAACCTCTGGCCAGCAGATGACCGGCGAGGGGAACCAGATGGGCCAACAACTAACCCTGATTGGGGCGCTGAACTGTGATAGGGGAGTCCTGTGCATTAACAGAGTCTTTCCCCTCCACGCTGCCACTACCCCTTTGGGACTTGCTGTCGGGACTGGGGGAGGGTTTAAAGGGCTTTAGAAACAGGCAGTGGCCTGGAGCAGGTTGACTCGTTGAGGGGCAAAGACTATCCCACACCCACCCCAAGCCCCAGTGAGTCTCGCCCGAGAGTAATAGGGATGGGGCTCTCCCCAGTCAGCAGGGGGAAGTAGCTCCATGGCTGGGACATATATAGGAATCCGTTCACAACTTTCGACACCTTCTTCCTGCTGCCCCTCCTCACACATTTGTCTTCATTTTCTTTCAATGCAAAAGCATATTTTAGTAAGTTCCCAAATATGATCAGGAAAAGTCTTATGGCTATCTATAGATAGCAATACTTCTAGAAATCCGGTTCAGCAGTCTCTCTCAAAATGTTATATTCCTGTCTCTCTCCACATCTAAATATTTACTAGTTTGTCTTCATTTACATGTGCCTTATCTGCCCACACCTCATCTAACGTAGCCCTTCTCATCCTTGAAGGATTATTTTTCACTTCCCATCTGTAAATTGAACAGTTTTGAATACGCTGGGGACCCTTAAGGTTTGTTTTTGCAGTGAAATGAACTGTATTGAGACTGAGTTCTTTGCTTCACTTTGTTTGGGCCGAAACATTAGCTGCTTGGATCAAGACAAGATTATACAAACAGACAGCAAATGCAAATTTGAAGTCTTAAAAGCTAGACACTTCTGAAAAGTGGTTTTCCAGAGAGCTTGCAATAACCCCTCTCTCATCATAGAATCTTTTGAGTTGGAAGGGACCTCAAGGGTCATCTAGTCCAACTCCCTGATTGGGTACAGAAAGTCTACAGCTACAACATCCCCAATAGATAGCTGTCCAGACTCTTTTTGAAAGCCTCCAGCAACGGAGAGCCCAGTGTCTTTTTAGGCAGCTTGTTCCATTGCCAAACAGCTCTGTTAGGAAGTTTTTCCTGATTTATAACCAAAATCTGCCTTCCTGTAACTGAAGTCCATTGTTTCTAGTCCCAACATCTGCAGCAATGAAGAACAGTTCCTTGTCATCTTCTTTGTGGCAGTAGGTATCTGAAGACTTATGTCTCCCCTTAGCCTTCTCGTGGCTAGGCTAAACATACCCAGTTCCTTCAACCTGTTCTCATTAGACCTGTTTTCAAACCCTTTATCATTTTTATCGCCCTCCTCTGAAGGCATTCCAATTTGTTATTGTACTTCTTAAAAGAAGATGCCCCAAACTGGACACAGTACTCCAGGTAGTGTCTGACCAGTGCTGAAGATAATGGAATTACTACTTCTGCCTACCTAGAAACATGCTGGTGATTAAAACATTCACTATTCATATTCTCAAAAATTACTAATAATTTTGGTCCACTAAAAATCAAGATTTGCGTAAAGAGGAAGGTGAATCAAGCGGAACCGTTTAATCAGTTATGTGCTGACAATAATTTGTACCTTCCTTTAGGCTACTTTTATCCCTACATTTGAGGAAAATTTCCATTATTCTTTTGAACAACGACGGAATGTTACTGCCCAGACATCCTTGTAAATACGAGTAACAGCATTTAGATTTGGTATCAGTGAAAATGAGTTTGAAGAGGGACTTTCAGACTGGAATAAACTTGAAAGGACGTTTACATGCATTATTTGACAACAGTTAGATGTATTCTTGTAAAACCAGATGTTTGCGTTAGCTGCAGAATAAAGGAAAATCTACTCTGTGAGAACTGTTCTAACTCAGAACCCTACACCTAAAAGTCAGAGTAAGACTAGAAAATTACACATTCAGCTGTAGAATCAAACCGGAGAAAGTATGTCATTGATAATCAGACAGAATTATGAAGGTTGATTATAAAATAATAAGTTGTTTGCAGTTGGCCCTTTAAGTATGAATGGTTTCTGTAAAGTTCATTAGCTTTCATGCCATGTATGGCCCTGTAGAGACATTGTGATGGAGTCCTAATGTTACTGAAGGAGTCATACTGGTAATTAAATAAATAGTGCACATCATGCCAAGTCAGTATTGAAACAATTTCCCCATCAGACTGCCGTCTCTGATGGAGTCCAGACCGCTTGTAATCATTAGATACCTGTGACACTTTTTTCAAGTATAGAAGTGCTAGCCATAGAATTTCGATAGATTCCAACTCTTGTATTGGTTTTTGAAGACAAATTCTTGCTGTAGTTTCACCATGGAACAGTTCTTTGATTTCTGTACTCTTAATGTCTTATACGCTGGGATTCCATAATGTCTTAAGATGAGCAGGCTTGGTTTAGATGAGTACTTGGATGCAAGGTCAATGCTTGAATTCTACAAAGGGTAGTTACTTCACTCCAAGTTAGTAGAAATCTTTCCTCTTATAGTTAGTATTGACCCAGTGCCCAAAACATAATAGGAGAAATAGCCATTGAGACGAAATATAACGGATATTTTGACCATTTGCAATTATTAAAGATCAGTTACATTTTCTGTGACAGTAAAGGGAGAAAGTCGTGTCTTAACTTGGATTCCAATTCTGCTACTTGTGTTTTGCTTTCCCAAATTCCCTGGCTGTTCTTCACTGGTTACTTTTCTTACTTGGTTACTTCACTTTCTTACTTCAACTCTTGGGTAGTAGCATTGCTGCCAGCAGGAAACCATTGTCTGAATTGCAGCAGTAGGTGAAGTGGTCCAAAGAATTATGGGATCCTGATCAGAGGTGCCATATAAAAAGGTGATATATTTTGAAGTTTTCCCCCAGTATGAAAGTCCCTTTCTGAATGGAAAATTAGTGGCCCACTTTTGTCCAAAATTACTTTTGACATGTTCATCAAGAAGATAGTTCGTACAGCTGATCATCTATAGCTGTGATTTTTAAAATTTTATTATGTATTACTTACTAGATGAAAAGCCTGGCAGGAGGTGGCACTTTCAGACCACTTCAATCAAAGAGAGATCTTTTAAGTAGTAGTAACAAGACGACAGAAGACAGTTAGTTAAGATACTTCACCAAGTTACCATTTCAGCTTTCCATGAAATTCACATTGGGAACATATTCATGGACTCCTTTACATGAAGCCCAATATATGGTCAAAGGGGAAGTTTTAACACTAAGCAGAGAGGTCAGCTAACATGTATTTGATGTGTGTAGACTGCATTTCAACATCTGTATCAGCAGATTAAGATAAACTCTATTCCCTGCACAATATAGCTAATGTGTTAGCTGGTTGTGTTAAAAATAATAACCTCTATTTTGGGTTAATCCCACCACTTAGATGAGCCGTGTGCACCCTTCTTTATTCCCAAGGAGAGGAAGCAAAGTGTAGCTGTGTGTCTGATAACTGCCTACTGGTTCATATCCTAAGCCCAATATTGAACAGTTTGGTACTTGGGACATTTCAGTGGTAGCAGCAGAGCCTGTCCTCATATCAAAAAGGAGATGCCACAATGATTATTCAGAGAACTTGCTGATAAAATATTAATTGAACTGTATTAACACTGAAGTAACTGCAAATTAATAAGGCCTCTCCAATACCAGCTTTGACTCTAATTCAGAGTTGGAGAAATGATATTTCTCCATTTATAAAAGAATTCGCATATGTCCAAAATATTAGAATGAAAGATTGTGTATTTCTGTGTATAAGCGCTATGGGGAATTCAGGTGGTGTGCACCATGCCTTCCAGCATAAGCACTAAGACAAGGTGGGGTGCTAGAGGACAGAGCCAAAGATTGGATATAGATGGAAGTAACTGGAAAAACACTACCAGCCAGCCTGGCATCAGTACTTACGCATCATACCTCTGCAGTGTTGTAACTTTGTTCTTGTTCTTGTCAACTGTACCCGTAGACAGTTGGAGAAAGTTGGGGTTTAATTTGTACAATTCCTGCAGTAGCTTCTGTTCATATTCTTGGTGTTTACCCGCCTGGAGAAACGAGAGTTAAGATCCAATGCAACCTGTGAAGTTTTAAATTTAATGTGAATTTACACTCCTCCCCCACCTTTGTGTTTAGTATTTAGGCTCAGTGCCACCAATATAAAGATTATTGGAGATCCCAATCTTGTAGTCAAAAGGTTTTTCCAAGAAGTTCAAGTTCAACGTCACCCAAATAGTTGAATTTGCCAATCTGTTGAACTCCTTTTATGCAAATGGCATGTTTTCCTTTTGATGGATTCTAAAGCAGGAAATGAAATTGCTGTAACCTTATTAGAACTGCTCCAAATGAAGTAAAAATCTTCCCTGTAGTTTAATTCCCACCACCCCCTTACAAAAAAAGTAACCAAGTTTCCTATGGAAGTGTGCAATTTATATTGCTTTGCCTATGTTCAGAATCTAGACAAGCCAAGAACATGTACCTGAGTTCTCGCATCCTCATGACTGTTGCGTCCCTTGTCTCCCCCTCTGTTCCCCCTTCCCTGTCTTTTAGATTGTAAGCTCTCGGGCAGGGACTGTATCTATCTTATTCTTTGTAAAGAGCCAGGTACATCGCGGGTGCTATATAAATGCTATTATTACTAATACTAATGTGGAGAAACTTAACCTTCCTGAGGATCAGGAATTCCCTCCTCCATAGATTAGGATAGTCGGACACTAGACCAGGGTGGGGAACCTTTTCCATCACAGGGGCCATTCTGAAAATTAGTACAAGCTCTGGAGGCTACATACAGGTTGGGGAAAGAGATGTTTAAGATGTGTAATAAAGAAAAGGAGGGCCCAGATCATGGACTTGTGCCACATATCTGTTCCCAATCCTTGATTCATGCCATCATCATTGTTCTCTTAACCTGAGCTCAGCTTTTCAGTGCTTGAGGAAGGAAGGAAATGGATCCAGGCACTAACTTGCTGCAGGTCACATTTGGCCCCTGGCGCTGAGGGTCCCCACTCCTGCACTAGATCAACAGCAGTTACAACTCAGAAATTCAAGGTTTTTGACAAAACAAAAACAAAACTTCAGCCTAGCTCAAATTAAACTGTTGACACATAAAATTGCAAAATGTATTCTTAAAATTGCCAACTACTTGTGTTTCTTACTTCTAGAAGTGTGCTAGGCCTTGCAAAAAAGTAAAAGCTCTGCCCTATAATGCAACCTACTTAACACCCAATCCAAATTAGGTGGTATACCTTCAACTTGTCTAATGCTTGTCACACATTTTACTTTTTATAGCATAGCAAATAATTTTTCCTTTCAAATCACAGATCAAATAAATGCTGATAGTACAATCCTGAGCCCAGTGCAATTAAAACTTCCACTGATGTAAATGGGCAAGGATTGCACCCTAAGTAAATTAAAGTTTCATTCATGCATCATAGAAATACCATACCATATTACCTCTCAAACACACTTCACATCAAATCACACTGTAACAGTTCAAATTTCTTCAATAAAATTAAAGACTACCATAAAAAGCCATTTGAAGACCTAATCTAGGCTTGTTTAGTATCACTAAGTACGTATCTCATTTCCAAATATTGTAGGCACAACAAGCAGAAAGTAAAATTGGGTCCTTACCTTCTGAATTTTCCTTCTATGGGAGATCCTCCTGGATGGCCAGTCTGAAAAGGAGGGTAGATCCCCGCCACTACCAATAGGAGGCAGACATAACAATTTTATGAGCATGCTCAAGGGGAGCATGCTCATTAATCCCCAGGAGTTCCCAGCTGTAGTCCACACTGGTGTCTTTACTATGACTCTAAACTCTATGCTTCTAAGTATGAAAATTCTAATAGGTCTAATAACATGACTTTCCAACCACTCCCAACGGGGAAAACTTATATGCTATAATAGACAACAAGGTCTAAGTCCGAACCTCAAGCACCTCAGAGCTACTCCTCATTCCGGGTGCGTCTGGCCATCAAGGAGGATCTCCCATAGAAGGAAAATTCAGAAGGTAAGGACCCAATTTTCCTTTGTCCCGGGAGATCCTCGTGGATGGCCAGTCGGAAAAGTAGGGACGTAGCAAAGTGGTGTCCCCTTACAATACAATGGGGGAGGGGGGATTAGAGTACTATCCAGCCGAGGAGACTGGTGGCCCCAGGTCTACCTACTCTATACCACTGCCTGCAGCACCCTCCTTCCAAAGGTTGCTTCGGATGATTCCAGCAATGGAATCTTATAATGCCTCGTAAATGAGTGCATCGAAGACCACTTGACTGCCCGGCAGATTCTCCATATGAAGCCGAACTCTAAATGCTTGCGAAGTAGCAGCTCCTCTGAGCGAACACTCACTGAGGAGGGAGTTTTCCCTGCGCCTTATATGCCTCAGAGATACAAAGGGAAATCCAACGGGCAATGACTGCCTTTGATGCCCTCATACCCCTTCTTTGAACACTATAGGATATGAAAAGGGCTGATGATTTCCTGAATGAGGCAGTACGATATATATAAATTCTTAGTGCTCTAGTGACATCTAGGGTGTGCCAAATCTTTGCCTGCGGATGAGAAGGATTGGGACAAAAGGATGGAAGGTTTATTTCCTGTTCCCTGTGGAAAAGAGTGTATTTCTGGACAAAAGGCCGGGTCTAACCTGAGTACCACTGATGGTACTCAGGTACATAAGCTTGGCTCTATAGAGACCGCTCAATTCCGAAGCCCTCCTAGCTGACGTGATACCTATTAGGAAGGCTATCTTGAGAGAGAGGTAGTACAGGGAAATATCCCTAAGAGATTCAAAAGGAATTTTGGTCAAGGTCCTAAGTAACTAATTCAGGTCCCAGATGGAAAACTGCACCACCGGAGGAGAAATAACCCTAGATGCTCTGATGAAACGGACTATGTGCGGTTGTCTCGCTATCCTATATCCCTTAGTAGCGCTAAGAACGCTGTTTAGGGCTGCCACCTGTCTCTGCAGGATAATGGGTTTCGACCCCGTCCAGACCCTTCTGTAGGAATTCTAAACGACTCCCACAGAAGCCTTAGCTGGCCTAATTTCCCTCTCTCTGCACCAGCTGGCAAAGACGGTCCAGGTGCTCTGGTAGATACGTTTGGTAGCTGGGCGTCTGGATTGCAATAGGGTGTCTAGGACCTGTTGGGAATAGCCTAACTTTCTTAAGGTCCTCCTTTCAATAGCCACGTAGTTAATTTCAGGGTTTCTGGTTTGTCGTGGTTGATTGGACCCTGTTGTAACAGGTCTGCCTGCTTTGAAGATTGAGGGGAGGATGTGCGGACAGCTCTAGGGTATCTGCAAACTACGGGTGCCGAGGCCAGTATGGGGTCCACCAGAGTGACGTGGCCTTGTTCCTTTCTGATTTTTGCCACCGTTCTTTGGATGAGTGGGAATGGTGAGAACGCGTATAGAAAACCCTTTGGCCATTCCATGTTCAGGGCATCGAAGGCTGAAGCTCAATGGACCGGAAATCTGGAGATGAATTCTTGTGTCTTTGCATTGACTGGTGAGGCGAAGAGATCGAACATCTGCTGACTGAGATGGGTGATTATGTCCTTGAATGCTGTTGGATGTAGGGACCACTCTCCTGGGTCTATCTTTTCTTGACTCAGCCAGTCAGCCTGTGTGTTCTGTTCTCCCGAGATGCGAATCGCTCTGAGTGACTTCACGTTGTTCTCCGCCCACCTAATGAGTGCGACCGCCTGCAGGTGAAGGGCCTCAGATTGCGAGCTCCCCTTGGTGATTGACGTAGGCCGTTGCTACCGTATTGTCCGTATATACCAGGACATGATTGCCGCGAAGAACCGGGGCCAGGTTCTTGAAGGCTAGGTATATTGCCCATAGTTCTAACCAATTTATGTGGTGTTTTTTCTCCCTCGGGAGCCAGCTGCCCTGTGTGGTCCTGTCCTGTGAGTACCCCCCCAGCCGAATAGGCTCGCATCAGTCGTTAACGGAACTCTGTCTGGTTCCGATAGAGGGACCCCATCTCTGAACCTCTCCTTCTGTATCCACCATATAAGGGATTTCTTGACTGATCCTGGGACAGTGATGTATGGGTTCGCTCCCCGTGTCAGCAGACCCTGCCATGGCTGTAAAAACCGTTGTAATGGTCTGGCATGGAGTCTGGCCCAGTGAAGGATCCCCAAGCAGACTATCATGCTACCCAGCAGACTGGCCAGAGTTTTCAGCCTTGTCTTGCGGGCCTTTTACACCGTTCTGATCAAACGATGAAGGTCTACCTGTCTCCTGCGTGAGAGGAATATTCTGAAGTTGTAAGTGTCCAGCATCACCCCCAGGTGTTCCAGAGACTGGTAGGGCGTGAGTTGGCTCTTTTTGAAATTGATCAGGAAACCGTGCTCCTGCAGGTACTGAATTGTTCTGTATGCATCTGCTTCCGGCTTCTGGTAGGATGGTGACTGGATGAGTATATCGTCCAGGTAGGGATGAATCTTGATGCCCTCTTTCCGTAAATTTGCAATTCGGGGGTATGAGGACCTTTGTGAATGTTCGGGGGGGGGGGGGGAATGAGGCCAGGACAAATGGGAGGGCCGTGTACTGCCAGTGCTCCTGGTCATATGTGAATCTGAGCCATCTTCTGTGTGACTGGAGAATGGGCACGTGCATATACGCCTCCTTGAGATCGAGCGAGGTCAGCCACTCGCCTTGAGTGGTCGCTAAAACAGGGTAGTGAACGGGGACCGGTTCTATGGCACCTATGCATTGGAGTCTGGTTATTTCTGTCCTCATCACACAGTGCTTTTGCGGATTGCTGGAGATTGGCGATGCACAGAAGGACTGTCTTGGGTATTGAATGAACTCGATTGAGTATCCCTCCTGGACGGTGCGCAGGAACCAGGCATCTGCGGTGCATGACTCCCATATGCTTGCGAACCTCTGGAGTCTTCCCCCCAGGTGGGCTGCTTGGTGGGGGTCCCCATAGTCATGCTTCCACCTTATTGCGTCTCATATTTTGAGCATGTTTTGTTCGGTTGCCTGTTCCCTTCTGCTTGTTCCACCTAGACTGGTATCTTTGTTGGTTACCCGTTTGGATAGAAGGGTCGTCTGGAGTTTCCTGATTGTTGAAAAGTATTGAAGGGACGAAAAGGTTTTTTCGGCATCCTCATACCCTGTCGGGTTTGCTTCTTAGACTTGTCTGCTGCATCCGTCAGAACCGTATCTAAGTAGACCCCGAACAGCTTCTCCACTTGAAAGGGACCCCCATTAGAGTATTTTTTGCTGATTGTCTCCCTTCCACGATCTGAGACAGAGCCGCCTTCTGGCTGCCACGTTGGAGGCCGCCGCCCGAGCTGCCCAGAGGAGCATATCGGTGGATGAATCCACTATGAAGGCGTAGGCAAGCTGAATTCTTGTTGACAGAACCCTAGTCATCTTCTCTGAGACCCGAGGGTCCACGGCCTGTTTAATCCATGTCATTAGAGCTCTGGAGAAGTACAATGTGATCGTTGCCATCTTCACGACGGAGGCTACCTCCTCAAAATTTCATCTTAGGCTGCACTCTATGTCTTTGGGGCCTTGGGGGTAGCATTCCCTCAGTTGGAAAAACTGAGTTTCTGGTCAGGGAGGCGGCTGCGGCATCCACTTTGGGGATGGCTGAGAGAGGCTCCTTAGTTTTGGATAAGGAGTATAGGGAGAGCTGTGTCTTGTTCATTTTATAAAGCTTGTTAGGATGTTGCCACTCCTTTTTTATAATTTTTTCATATGCTTTATCCAGCACCATTCCTCTGTCTCTGCAGTCAGCCCTTGGGATATATTCCCGTGCTTCTTCCTCCTCATCATAGGATGAGTCTGAGGAGGCATGTTTGGCCTTCTTTTGCTGAAGATGCAGGGCCTTTACTACCAGGTCAAAAAATCTGGTCCCTGTATTTGACCAGGAATTGCCTGTCAGGATCAGACGAGGCCTCGATCTCCGGCTCATCGATTTCTCCCTCCTCTAGGGAGCAGGCTCCAGCTTCCTCCTCTGAGTCCTGTGGCTCGTTTGAGGCTATGGACTCATGTCCCCCCTCCTCCTCGCTATGGGACCAGGTGGCAGATTTTCTCCCCTTTTTCTCTTTTCCTTTCCCCTTATGAGACTGTTCCTCCTCTGAAGAGTGAACAGACAATACCTCCTCAGAGCCAGATGTGGATGAGCCTGGGAAATCCAGGGGTCTATGAAGCCTACATGGCCTCTTGGGTCAGGGAAATTTTCCTTTTCCCATTCCCTTGGCTTTGTCTGTGCGCATTCTAGCTTTCCTGGGTCTGGAAGGGGACCTTTTTCTCTTTAGTTCTGACAGGATTTCCTTAAGGACCTCCATATGAGGGTCTTGGGGCGGGGGAGGTGGACGCGGGGGGCTTACAGTTTCCGTTGCCCTGGAGGCGTCGGCCGCTGCCCATTTCCTAGCCATATCTCTGGCCTGAACAGGATGCCCTGGCAATATCTCTGCTGGGAGGGGCTGCTAAACCACCACACTCTCACTCCTTCCCAGTCACTACTGAAGCGCCTGCGCAGTGCGCCTTCCGCTTGGAGGCCGTTGTGTCACCTGAACGCCCTGGCAGAGCGCGGGAAAGCCGTAGCTAGGTTCAGCTTTGCTCCCCGCTTTTAGCCCCCGTGCTGTAACCCCTAGCAGCACGCGGGAAAACAAGTCGGAGCCTGGTTGAAGCTGACAAAGGCCGCTGCATTGCAGGAGAGTCCTGGCGGCGCACGCCAAAGGCTACTGCAGGGTCCTAGTGCCCATAGACGCAGTCCCTCCTCACGTAAAAGTAGCCACTGTGAATGGATCCAAAAGGTGGCTGCCTGAATTCCCCTGTGTCGTTGGGAAGGCAGTCCCTCTGCTTCCTATCAGTGTGGAGGCAGACGAACAACTGGGGATTAAGGAGGGAGCATCCCCTTGAGCATGCTCATAAAATTGTTATGTCTGCCTCCTATTGGTAGTGGTGGGGATCTACCCTACTTTTCAGATTGGCCATCCAGGAGGATCTCCCGGGAGAATAAGACATCATATGCCCCTTCAGTAATTTTAAAACCTCAGAAGTCCACAAAGCAAATAAATTTATTCTTTAAAAAAGTCACATACATTTTTCATAACACGTGTACGCTGCCTTGAATCTGAAAAGAGCAATTGGCAGAGCCGACTATCAAAGAAACAAAACTATCAACTTTTGACAGAAGTCTTTATTTCAACCTGTCCCCTCCACAAAGAAAAGGCACTTCTGAGTAAATTCTTAAATACAATATTTGGTTGACGTGTGTGACTGTATAATGCTCCAAGATTATTAGTCTTGTAACATTTTAGCCCTTCTTCAAATGCTGAAACCCTCCTTTTATGGAATACAGGATTAGATTCAATAAATGGATTCAGATTTTATAAAGCTTCTCCCTTCATTGAGTAATAGTCCCTCTTACTTCCCAACATTTGAATGTATAGAGAGACTGAACTTGATGGAAAATCAATTTTTACCACCAGCACCGTCCAATCAATCAAATATCCTTTTAAAAAGAAAAGGTCTTGCCATGACAATATTTGGAAAGACTAACTGAAGGGAGAGGCGGCATTTATGCTACAATTTGTGGTTCACACTACATAGGTACCTGCATCTCTTCTTTAGTGAAACTGGCTGCTTCATCCCCCAGCTCATGTAGATACATACAGTCTGGTTTTGGACATTGCATGTTCTTTAGAAAATAACTGCAGTATTTTGTTGTACCTAAAGATGCCTGATGGAGAAAAAAAAGTATCACTGAGTGACTAAATACACAGGGCCAGTAAGGAAGTACTAGAGAAAGTCATTTTACAGAGCTCTGGGGGACACACAATTCCTAACAAGGGACTGATCAAACTGTTTTTAATAGTAAATATGAATCAAGTGTGAGAATCTGATACACAAGGTCTGTCTGAGAAAATGGAAGATAAGAAGGATAGGGAGCAATACAAGATCCTGTTTCCATTTGTATCTTGCAATGATAGCTGGGCTTAGACATTTATAAATTCTTATATTATAAAATATAACTTATTAAATTTCAAATAAAAAATACAGTTCTAATTTACACAGCAAGAAAAGTGGTTTTCTAAATACTGCATTGCTGCTAAGAAAAAGTGAATGCAGCTACAATTTTTTCCTGAAAAGTGTTGTTTTTGACAAGTTCCAGCAGGCCACTTTAAATTGTTTATTTTTCCACTTATAGGTCACTCACATACTAGGAGACAAATGCTGTTTTACATAAATACTCGGTAATTTACATACCTCACAGAACAGGTTTTTAGAATCTACACAAGATGTTAGCATCTCTGGTAATAAAGGGATCACAGAAAACAAAGCAATGCTACCTTAAGTGTTCTGCCGTCTACCACCACGTTATTGACACACTGTATGGCTCTGAGAGCATCTTCTGACCGGATGTAGGTTACATATGCACTTGCACTCGGACCCTAGAGTGAAAACATTCCATATGTGTTCAATCTTTTTTCCTGGTGAAAAATTAGTCACTTAAATCAATTTAACATCTAGTCAGGTTCAAGGTTACAAGTTTAACCATGGCTACAAATTTTCACAGAATGAAAACTTCCATGGAATTGATATTTAAGATTTCATAGAACGGAAATTTAATAAATACGGCCTGGAAAGAGAAAATATCTTCAATAGGTTAACTGAAGATGGTTTAAAAGTTAATTAAAAATTTGGCTTATAAAAGAGAATCATTTTTTCAAATTCTAGAAAGCTTCTCTGTAAATTCCACTCTATCCTCCCTAGTTCCTGCTATGCTCAACCATCCATCCTGCCTTCACTACTCTGCAGTCAGCTTTTGAGAGCTGCATGTCCAAAGTCAATTAAAAAAAATTCATTCCAGACGCATGGTTACACCATTGAGTACCTTTTTCCACCCAATCTCTCCAAAAAACAGCTAGCCTTGATAGCTGTTTGGCACAAAGGCCAAGGTGTGGAGTATCTTCTGCCTAAGTATGCACCAGAACTACAAAGCAATGTAACAGATCATACACAGTGTCTTACCTGTGAGCCTGCGTATGATGTGCTGTTGTTTATGACAACTTTGTGAATTTTACCAAACTTCCCAAAGTATTCTGGTCGTTTCAGAACCTGTGGGACACACAAAAAGTAATCGTGTTATAGCAGCTTAGCAATAAATCAGACCGTATTTACCAGGGCACTTTTCCTTGTTTTCTTCCCCAGGAAACTTGGAAAAATAAAATTAAACACATAGTAATGGAAATTACTGAAAAAATATTTAGCTGTTTGGTAACAGTTCTGTAACAATACAGTCTGGGTAAGGAAAGGAAATAAAGGGTGAGGGGGAAGACCCTGAATCTGAACCTTAAGCATCATGGTATTATCAGGGACTTGTGTTCATGAATACAGGACCCTGGCTATTATTGCCTTGGCTGCCTTGAACAGAAATTAAGCTTCTAAATCCAGAAATGTTGTTAAGCAAGGAAATTTACATGTTTGTGGAGCAAACAAAGTAGAGGAATTAGAACATCAAGGGGGAAAGGGGTGGAGGAAAGGAAAGGATACAACTACAAAATCATGAGTACAGTGCAGCAAGTAAATAGGGAATTTCCATTTTCCCTATCTAATACTACAACTAGGGACCTCCTATGAAACGGACAATAGGTTTAAAACAAATAAAAATAACTTTTCCACACAATGTACAATTAACTTGTGGAGTTTGTTGCCAGAGGAGATTGTGAAGGCCAATAGTTGAAAAAAGGTTTTAAATGGTTATTAGTCAAGTTAGTTAAGAGACTTAGAGCACAGTCCAGTTGCTGCACCAGCGCAAATAGCCGCTGCACACCCACCCGGCCAGCCTCCAAACGCCATAGCACACACCCCAAAGCATGAGTGCCCTGGCTAGGTTCCCGTGTGACCTGGCTCCCATTGCAGCACATGGCACAGCGGGGGAGAGGCAGGGCCTCGCCAACGACTGTCCAGGGCACTCACACTCTGGGTGTGTGGTCTGGGGGCTGGCCGGGTAAGGGTTCAGCAAAAAAATAGTAAAACAAAACAAAATTTATACACACATTCAAAAGTGAACTACTGAATTACATATATATTTAGTTTGCCTTTTTATTGGTACAACCATAAATTACCTAAATCACAGGTAATCACAACTTGAAAATGCAACCCAAGTTTAATTGTGCTTAATGTACTGCTATCTGCTGTGGATTAAGAAAACAGTTTTGATTATAGAAAATATTAATGCTTTTAACTAGGACTAAAACTTTTTTTCCTGGTGGAAAAGCCATACCAACCCTGAAATCAGATGAAATCATCAGGTTTGTTTAAAAAAGAAAGAAGAAAAAGAAAAAAGAGCTTATTTAATATTACTAGTTAAGATCACTAACCACCAAGAATTTAACATTCTTTATTGGTGAATCAAGACACAAAAGTCCCCATTATGCACGGCATAGTTCTCTTCATTGCAAGACTTAGAAAAATTCTCTCTTCTCCAGTGCTCAGAATGCTTTCACTGTAAACAAGGATGAACAGGCAGTACAGACTAACTGCACTTCTTAGAAGGTGCTACCTTGCTCTCTAGAATAGCAGCTATTATTTTCAACAAGGCTCCATCAGGGTTACAAAAAAAAAAGCCTCAGAAAGGCAATGTATCTGATGCAGCAACTATATGCGCTTGCAGAGAGCTTTGAAAGGCGTGAACTAGCCCATACACCTCAGTGAAGGGATTAGAGTTATATGTTTTGTATATATAGAAGGGACAAGTTACAAAACTTGCGAGGAGCGAAATCTTATTTTGGCACAGTACGTGGCTAGCAAGCCGAGCGGAACCCACGGATAAATTCAAGTCCCATCCAGGGGGAGTCAGCCTCTGTGTAACACAAGAACAACTTTCTTTTTAATACCTGCACAGTTTGCTGTGAGTAGCTGTTTAATTTCAACAGTTTGCATAAGCAGAGCTTTTTGGTGGACAAAACTTTGAGAATATTCCCACTGCTTTTTCTAATTGCCCTCAGCTTCTACATAATGCTGTAACAAAATAGAAAGGAGATCTACTGTAGCATTACTTCCCAGTCTTACTATCTAGAATCGAGACAAGGGAGTCCCACACACTTCACACCTATTTTCCCTTTTGTACTGAAACATTTATTCATCCACTGTTCTCTCTGCCAAGTTTATTTCATTGTACATGGACTGAAACAGCGGACTTCACTAGATTAGTACTGAAAAATGATGCATAAGCATCACTTCAAAAGGAAAGAAGTGTGCCACTTGGATTTCCAAATAGTGCTGTGGCCAAGGTTTTAACTCATCCAGGTCCTAAATCAGTAAGTGAATATTACAGTGAAAACCATGGAGATAGCAACTATGTACCCCCATTTTATAATTAATTAAATAAACAATCAAACAATAAAGCACACAGCACTACCAAACTTATGGTTTATCAGGTTGCAGGAAGAATTTCAGCTATACCCTGAAGGGGAGGGATCCTGTGCATCACAGATAAGTTTGAGAGATAAAGTAGTTTGAATGATGTTTTATTGGGCCAACCATTGTTGGTGGAAATAATAAAACTTTTAGGCCACACAGGGCCCTTATTTAGGTGTGCAGCCTTGGCAGATGAAATATATAAAATGAAGAAATGTAGGGCAGGTATATATGAAGGGGCATGGAATAGGGTGGCAGCAGATAGGACAAGGGAGCAGGTGGGGGGAGGGGGGGAAAGAGTTGCCAGACACAAAAGCAGCTGTAAAATTATAAATTGGTGTCTGAGACAAAGTAACTATAAGTAGTAGTTAAACACACACAGGGCAAACATATGGGTTGGAGGTATAGTGGAAAACAGTTTATCAGGTGAAGGGAATACGCATATCAAAGGAACTCAGTTAACAGTAACACAAAGATTGAGTATTCAGCTGACAGTGTTACAGAGAGGGAGACAAAGTAGTTAGAATGATATCTAGGAACTTGTTACAGAGGATAACAAAAATTAAAAATGAAGTAGACAGTTATAATAAATATCTGTAGTGGCTGGAAAAATATATGTCCTTGTTAAGTCTATTATTTTTAGTGTGAAATAAAGTTATGAATTTTAGTTCTCTCCGGCCCATGTTCTGAGGGTGTTGTGTAGGTTTCCTTTGAGGATGAGGATTGAGAGGTCTGATATGGAGTGGTTGTGCTGGGAGAAGTGATTGCTCACTGTAGAGTCAGTGACTGTTTATAATTGTATGCCTATGTGAGTTCATGCGCTGGTGTAAGGGTTGTTGGGTTTCACCAACATAGTTTCCATGGCAGCATTTGGTACACTGAACGAAGTACACTGCACTTTGGGATTTGGAGGTGTAGTCGCCTTGTATTCGGAATGGTTTTCCATGGGGGTGTTGACTGTGTTGGTGGTACACGTGTTATTTCCACCAACAATAGTTGGTCCAATAAAAGATATAATTCAAACCACTTTCTCTGTAACTTGGGACCAACACGGCAACAACACACTCTCAGGGAAGTTTAAGAAAACGGATGTTTCATCAACATCAGTTTGAATCAAGCAGTTCACAATCGGGTGCAAAATGGGGTTATAAAAAAAAACCAACAGGTTTTGAGAAACTCTAGTTAAGGTAAAATGTAGGTAAATTTATGCAGGTAAGCTGCTTACCTCTGGATCTGCTAAGCGCTGGGACAGCCCTACCACAAAGACAAGGTTCTTCTGTACAACTCGCACACTGGCCAGATGCTTACGATTCTCTGATATCTTCTGTTTCCTCTCATTTTGCTTCTGTTTCTTTTCATTTTTTATCCTTTGCAACTCTTCCTGGGAGAGTGGTTTGTAAACTGCTGGATCTTCTGGATATGGCTGAACATAGCAAACACCATTAAATACAACTCAAAAGAAGTCAGAAAAAAAATATCACAGAAATTATTTGTTCTTAAAAAGTATTATGTAGCTTCATGGATGCAATGCCTCTGGGAGAAAGGGAGCATCTCCTTGCTTTCAAAACAATCCCTGTCACCTTACTCATGCAGAACTTAAAGTAACAAGGATTACATCATTTTGACGGTTTACTCTTTTTATTGGGGGTGGGGAAGAGGGAGGAGACTATAAGCAGAAACAGGCCAACCCCTCCCCATGTCCGATAATTTTTTTAAAAGGAGGATCCTGCGATTCTACAAAAAAATTAATTCTGATATGTGCAATGAGACATTTAGAAAGCCTACATTACAAAAAACATCATTGTTACAGAAAAATCAAGTGTGCACATTCTTGGGTTTTCAGGGACGCTTACATTTTTGTGAATGAATAAGTCTTTATATAGCTAAAGTCGCTTGATGATGTTGGAGTTACAAATTAAACCATTACATTAGAAGTGTTCATCATGTTATGTAGCAGTCTGAAATTTAAACTGGAAATAGTACAACAGTGTGTGTGTGTGGTGAGAGAGAAAGAGAGAGAATATAAAGATCTGTCTTAAGAAAATGGAGTATGAAATTGACACGTATGGAAAATTAACTCTAATGGCGCTAAGTGACAAGTACTTGATGTGCACACTTCATATTTCCTCCTCTGTGGCTGACGTATGTAATTCAACAATATACGAAATGATTTACTAAATCAGATAATGCCATCCCCACCTTTTTAATATACAATAAATTCAGTTTATTAGACTGATAGTTCAGTTACTCAAGTTATGTGCAGAGGACAGTTTATGACCACAGTGTATACATGCAGCAACAATCCTCTCAAGAGCGGACGCATTTCTTTTAATTCCCAATATGCTTTCGCCAAGTTAGACCAGTCATACTCTATATTTACAGTTAATCTTTCTACTATTCACTCCCTTATAGCACATGAAAATGGGGAATAAGTGAAAAAGTGAGATACTTGCACCAAATCTATAAGCAACAGCCAACATAGGTAGAAAGCACATTGAATGCTGCATCTACAAGCTGAAAGGTGTTTTCACTGCAATGCATAGCAATTCAAAAGCACAAGCTTCCCACTGTTGCTAATGAGAGAAGTGTATGCAAGCTCTTGGGTAGGATTAACTGAACAGCTACCCTGATTTTTTTTTAAGCAGTTTATTTGGATTGTACTTAGTGCACTATACAATTTGGCTCAAAGGCAAGATTCTGTAGTATCATTGTGGAAAAACACACATCCTACACACAACAATGAACCATTCCTATATATTCATTTGATCAAGCTTTAGTGCATAACCCACTTTATAGTTAATAAGTATGGGTCACAACAATAGTGTCACAAGTTTATTATTATTATTTTTATATAGCGTCAGTGATGTACCCGGTGCTTTACAAAGAATAAGATAGACACAGTCCCTGCCCGAGAGCTTACAATCTGAAGACAGGGTCAACAAAGCAACTGTTTTGGCATATGCCATTTCGAAGGTTAAAAGTCTGACATAAGGGGGGGGGNGGGGGGGGGGGGAAGAAATCAGACGACTAAAAAACCCCAAATAAGAGTATGGCATTTATTATTGGTGATCAGAGCGCAAACAGTATTCTTTTTTTAAAAAAGAGGAATTTGTAGGAAATACTTGGTGGTACTGTGAGATTTCTACTTATAGGGGACACGGCAGAAGGATGAAGGTAAGAAAAAGGAAACCTAGGCCGTACCTACAACAGATAACTGTTCCAACGATTGAACTGGCAGAAGTACAAAGAGTTGTAATGCAGTGTGTGCATCAATACTTGCAATTCTAAACTACATTATCTGAATAACTAGTCCACTGCTACAACTGTACCATAGGCACCTACCCCACAGATCCCAGCACAGCTCTCTGAAGCAGTGATTGCTTGAAGATCTGGAGAAGACATTCTCCTGGGAAATTTGTAAAAGTAGCTTCTTTGAGAGAAACAAAAATTCCCCACAGAACAATCTCAAACTAGGGAACAGGAAGAACATTCCAAGCTTTTCCTTTCAGACTATTTTTTGGCTGGCTATCTTGGAAATTTATAAAGCGTCCCAAGTGAAGAAAATTCCAGCAATATGTGCAGAAAGTCAGACTAATACCAACAGTAAGCAGAATTCCTCTTGCATGCGTATGAGGCTCTGTTCTCTCTCAATGCTCAAAGAAGCCATTTCCATGTGCTATTTCAAGATGGTCACTGTAGGTAGAGCCATATTTTTGGTAAGGAGCATAGGAGAATCTTTACACCTGTTTGTAGCCAAGATCATGGATAAGCAACCATAACTGAACTAAACGTAGAATGGTGACCACTGAAGTTAATGACTAAATTCCTATTGATTTCAGGGATGAATCATAATTGCATGTTAAGCGGGGTAAGATTTCTGTACTTCATGAAGGCAGCACTTGACCACAAGACAGAGATCCACTCACCACAGAAAAACAAAGTGATCACCCCATGAAAACTTGGCTGTTCTGGATACTTCTTAATCAAGAACCAGCAAGATTGGGAAATCCTTGATGGACAAGGGTAGCAATAAATAAAGTTTACAGGGCATACACTGTACCGACTCGAAGTCCTGGCGACGATGGGGAGGGCGTTTTTGGTGGCCGCACCTTGGTTGCGGAACTCCCTCCCGACAGAGGCCTGCCTGGCCGCGGACCTTCCCTCTTTCCGGAGGAAGTGTAAGTCCTGGCTGTTCCGCCAGGTCTTTAGGGAGGGAGACGGGTAGGGTGGTGGTGGTGGTGGGTTTTGTCTGCCCTTAGTATGTTTTTAGGATTTTTATTGAATTTCTAATGTTCATTAATTTTTTATTTTGATGGTCTGTCTGTTGTGAGCCACCCCGAGTTGCTCTGTGAGCAGGAGGGTGCGGGGTACAAGACCAAAGAATAAATATAAATAAATATACTCAAGGTGGCAAGCATGCCCAAGATTTCAGATAGATCTGAAAAGCCGGGCTTCTTGAATGACACAGGAGCTATAAATGAACTCGCATGTGCCCCTTTACCCCAAGATGAAACACAAGAATCTACCACTCCACGTGAAGTGGCTTGCTCCATAGTGAAGCAAGTCATAGTACATACTTGCACACATTTATTGCACGTTTCATGGCTGTAGGAGGGTGAACAAAGTGCACAGTGCCAGAAGTTACAGAGGAATTAATTAAGGGCTATTTTCACCCTATAACCACGGTATTAAAGCAGTGTCCATCTTCACAGAGGTTCTTGGTAGCTATGCATCAACTCAACTACATTCTGCATTTGAGTAGTCAGTGTGTCTTCATAACTGAGGGACACAAATACAGTCTGAGCAGATGCAGAACCGAGAAAGATAAAGCATATGAAAGCGTATGCCTTTGGAAGTTGTTCAACAAGGTAGGTATGCGTGCTGGAATACAACTGTGCAATCAATATTTGTCTCAATCCCCGCTTGTCGCATTCTGCATATCTGTTAAAGTAGTTCACAGCATGCAATAAGGGTTAGAGTCTTGCTACAACATATATAGCCAGACACTGAAGCTGTTCCACAAAAAAAAATAATGTGTCTATATGAACCAAGGGAGAGATGCTTTGTGCCAATATCTGACCCAGGGTATGGATAAGTAGGAGTGGGTCTTTTTCCAGGTCTGGAAATAGCATAATGAAAAATCACATTCAATTTTCACTTCCTTAGTTGATAGGTGGTTCAATCCCGTAAAACAGGTATGCCTTTATATGTGTCTATATCAGACGTCCACATTTATAAGCTTTGGGGGCACAAGAGACTATAGGGTAGCAAAACAGCATTGGGCAAGCTGTAGCAATAGGATTAGGGATTCAGCAACAACAGCAGACTAACTGTTCAAGTTGCATTTGGCGGTGCATATACGTTTTAGGTGGAAGTCTGTCTTGTAACATCCTTCTTTTAACCTTAGTGTTTACAGCCGTCTTTATACTCTTGCCTAAGTTGATCTTGTCATTACAAAAGTTGAATTTTTCCTTTAGATTCTTTTAGTCTTATTTCAAGTTTCTTGAACTGTTTAAAGACAGGGTTGTTTTTTCCTCTGCTCCTTGCTACGCAATTTGTCCAACTGTTGCTGTTTCTTGTGGCTCCAGATGCCTGGTCTCATTCTTGCTATGTGATGTACCAGCATATCCCATTTTTGACTTTACTGAAGAAGCAGTCTCTAAAGTAAGAAATATAGTAGAATTTAATGCTTTATAATACAGCATAGGGCACACTGCCCTTTGAGTATTATAAAAAGGTAACAATCTTCTTTACTTGCAGATTTAAATGCCTTGTTACAACATATACTGCCCTGAGATTCAAATGGCAAACACACAAAACCCACTGTTCTCCTAGTTTTACCCTTTACTATAGGGTGAAGGTCAGTATAATATTATAAGCAAGTAGAATAGTGTGCACAGCAGAGAGGGCTTGTATATTACCAATGGATTAACAAAAGGGACACACTGTTAATTTGCAATTTCTCTTCTAAATATCCCAAAGAAAAGAAAAAGGCCCCATTTAGGAGAGGGAATATGGCTAATCACCTCCAAGTTATTTTCATATATGGTAACAAGACAAGATAAGAGGCACAGCGAGCTAGTAGATCAGGATAAATGTAATTACTAAAGCCAACTTTGCTTGGCAAACAACTAAGATTGACCTAGTTTTTGGATTGATTTATTTTTTAATTTAAAAATAAAACAAACAAAAACCTCTTTCAATTGCTGCCCCACACTTAACAGCTGCCAGCAACAGTCCCCCATTGGTTTTTGTCTCTGGTTTCTGTACAAATTTTTGTACCAACTGCCTATACTTGTGTTTCATACACTAAGCAGAAAGACAAAGTGTAGTATGATCTAAGCTAAGCAACAGCAGATAATCAAATAGGTGACTGCAGGCATAGTGCCCCATATGTTGCTTACTGTAGTGACTTTTTTGCATATCAGGATTATTTCAAAAATTCCCTGGCTGGACACCATTCTGAGTTTGATTATGTGCCATGGTTTAATCCAGCCATTCTGCATAGCTTGCAGGATTTCTCTTCCTTAATACAATTGGCCCAAGTAGATTAACATGAAAAAGTTGACAGGGGGCTGCCAAACTGTAAGCATCCAAGGGAGCTAGAAACTGCTGCATGTGATGCAGCAGAGATAGGAGATTGTGGTGTGAATTCTGCCCTCAGATGTATCTATACAGCTTTCTATTTCATCCTAATGAACCAAGAACTCAGATGACTGCACCCCAGCACCAACAACATACCTTATGTAAAAGGGTCTCTTTTTGTAGGGTATCCTCAAACCGACATGACTGCTTTTGCTGCTGCCACAGTCTCTCATTTCAGACAAAGGTGAGATGATAGCAGAACTTATAGAATCAGTGGATCCTGATTTTTAAGTCACTGGTCTCGCACAAGGCCATGGAAGTAACCTTCTGCTCCCTGTATCAGGTTGGCTGTTAAAATCCTAGGCATTATTTAACAACTTCAGTTCTTGTTTTCTTTCCACAAGTTTTCCAGAGCAACCATCATCCATTTCAGACATCTAGTCACAAGCCAGCATTCTGAATCAGAGTGCAGCTGCAAATGAGTTGTCTTCACCCCTTCAAACAGTCACAAGTACATCCACATTTGTCTAGAAGAAGCTGGTGGCATGGTTACATACAATTGCTTCTTCCAACATTCCAGATACAGCTTGAAAATGTCTTGGCACCTATTATACCCATACTTCACTAGTGGAAGCACATATGGTGCTCAAGGACATGATGGTTGGTCTTAACTGGAAAATGTATAACCCGGAAAGCAGAAACATCTGTGAAACACACTAATTCCCTGTCAAACCGTGGTGTATTGAAGGCTTACTGAGTGGTTCTAGAAGAATTTAGCATTCAAAATATACCTGGAATAAAGCAGGCCTCAAGAGCAAAGTCCCATATATTGTTTTATTGCTGAAATTGTATCCCGGGGCCCTGTTTTAAGAAAAATTTAACTTGTTGATTATTTTAAACTGTTTTATTGTTGTTGGAAGCCGCCCCGAGCTGTTTGCAGGAGGGGCGGGGTACAAATGCTATAAATAAATAAATCTATCTGCAGGATCACCTCGCTCCCTGTGCGCTAGGTCAGCCCCTGCAGTCAACCGGGAGTGCCCTTCTCGAAGTCCCCTGCGTATCCCGGGGGGGGGGGGACTATGGAGAGGGCATTCTCGGTGGCGACACTGAGGCTGTGCAACTCCCTCCCTGAGTGGCCCTCGACCTCTCCTCTTTTCGACGTCAATGCAAGACCCGGCTGTTCCGCAAGGCCTTTGGCAAGAGAGATGGGTGAGGGTGGGTTTTTATTTTTATGAGTAGTAAGTGGGTATTTTTCCTCTTTTCCTGGGGGGGGGGGAATGTTCCCCCCTTTTTAGATGTTTTATGTTTGTTTGTGTATTTTTGTGTGTCTTTTTATACTTTTATATATTGTAATCCACTCCGAGCTGCCTTTGGCAGGAGGGGCGGGATATCAAATGTTTAAATAAATAAGTAAATGATAAGAACTTAAGTACAGAAAATGTGGTTGCCATGTTGGATCAACACAGCATCCATGCTTTCTAGACTTCAGAAAAAATATATCAAAATTTGGTATTTCAATTGGATCACACCATGGAAAAGCAAGCCAAACTAAAGAGCGACATCATTTCCTGGGCAAAACTAACAAAAAACCTTATAAATAATTCACGAAGGACTTACTATTGACAACCCTTTGGACCACTACATAAAAGAAAATATGGAGAAGGAGCAAGTGTAGAAATTTAATTAGTTCACCATCCCTTACGGCTTCCAAAGGGAGTTTATATTTTAACAAGCTAATTAAGGAATTCAGAGAATGGCAAGATGGAAAGAATGGCTGAAGAGAAAGAGGACTTCATCAGGAGATTTAGACATAGATGTGACTGAATACAATATTCACTAAAATATTGTTCTGAGCATTTAAGCCAGCCCAACACTGTTATCAAAGACTATTGGATTCAAAAATAGTTTTTGGTTTGTGAGGTATTTTATCAATTTGTAAAACTTGAAAGTTCAGGATGCATGAAAGCAGATGCAAAAGTTGAGCAAGCCACAATTTGACCAGCATACTCCTATCATTTTTCAATATACCCATATTTCAGCCCTCACCCCATCACAAGACAGCTACACTAAAGGTATCAAATCTTCACTCTTGGGTGTTCTTTTCAAAACACCTCAGAATTCACTGCCACCCACCCACCCACATCTCATCTTTGAGATGCAGAAAATGAAGGATTCGCATTTGATCATAATCATATGAACACTTGCCTGTTTAGCCCAACGCAAAATGATAAATTTAAGACAAGCGGCTATTCTGGTATATTTACCTTTCTGCAAGCAGGACAAAGTCCATTCTCGTCAGTGCGAATACGGTGCCAACAGAAGCGACAGATTTGGTAGCCACAGGTGCAAGGGAAGAAGTTGATGTCATCAATCTCCAGAGGCTCCATGCACAGGGGGCATTCCACAGGATCTTCCTTGGCATCTGGGCTGCGAGACATCTTTATGTTTGCACAGCAGCAAAAAAGTTTATAATAACTTAAGTGAAGGAGATCAGCACAGAATATTGAAATGGAGTAACTTGAAGATCTGCAAGGAAAAAAAGAGGAAATACTAGTTTAATAATAAAGTTCTTGATACATTTACCTTGTAGTCAACGCAGAAAAGCAGGTTTAGTCTTTTGCTCACCTCTAGTCTCTCTTACAAAGCTATTCACTACCAACTCAGATTCAAACCTCTTTCATAATCCTTGTAATTCATGTGTAGCAAGAAATGAATGCCAAAGTACTTCCCTGGCTGGCTAGCAAGAGAAGGGCTACTCGAGCTTTGCATTGCTAATCCCAAGCTTTAGCTTGCCAAAACCTAGAATACATGAACTATCTAAACACATACACCTAAAAAGCAATGCATGGAGTACGCGAACTCACAGAACAGAGCTACACATATTTAAGTCAGAATCCTAATCACAAGACTCGGCAGACCACAATTATGCAAAAATGATTTATAGAAGTATTTGCACAGATATTTTGAGCCACTTTTAAGTTTACTGGTTTAGAACTAGCCTCGGTCAATAGATTTTTTTTAATTTTTTTTTTAAAGTTAACTACATAGCTGACAAAGGAGCAATAGAAGTTCTTTCCTGAAAGCTGATCTAAAAATACAGTCTCTACTAAGACAAGCAAGTCAGCAGGGAAGCACTCCAGTACTAAATTCAATATAGTACCTACCAAGCTAGATAGCTGTTTCTAAGGATCCTATAGGTGCAGCTGTGGTGTGACTGGGTAGACATTTAAGTTTTTGGCACTAAGACAAGCAGCATGGCTTCCCATACACAATGGGGCTGATCCCATGCCCCGCGGATCCCGTCCGCATGCATCGTTTCCACATGGCACAATGTGCTATCAATGGGGGTGAACACGGTTCGTCCGTGGCTGTGCGCAAGATCTACAGAGCATGGGATTGGCCCGGATGTTTGATATGTACATTCCATTTCCTGAGACCGGTCAACTCACTTTACACAGACTACCAGAACAGTTATTGAAGTGGCGAGTCATGTCATTGGTGAAGAGCTGCAATCACCTAGAAGCATTTGTAATTTCAATCTACCTATTAAACATCTGCTTGATAATTAAAACTATAGTTCCGTTTCCACTATTGTATTAATTTCCTCTACTATATTAATTTCCACTTAATGGTATTCCATTGGCTGTTCTATTTACCACCCTCTCAAGAGTCTTCTATTAAGTTTGCAAGGCTTTACTTTCACATACACATTCAAATAAGTAACACTAAAAATATAAAACTGTAAATAGAAAAACCATACAAATCCATAAAAAAATAGAAGCAATGGAGATCAAGTACAAGATAGCACTAGAAGAAAAACAAGATTAAAGTAGGAAAAACTCACTGATACTCTGTCCTATCATTCAGGGTCTCCTTCTGCCCTGTAACCAAGCTAAGCATGTGCACCTGCAACTTTGTGAATGCATTCTTGTCTCTCCTTATGTTCCCCCATCCCTCGTCTTTCCCAGGGGCTCCTGTAAGCCCCTTGGAGCATGGGGCAGTCTCCATGCCTATCCTCATGACAGAAGTAGAAAGAAACAACTAGCAGTTGCTTTGATAGTTCTCGTGATAAAGCATTGTAAAGGAAGTGGAAATGTTAGAAGTTCAAAGCTCCTATAGGCGAACAAACACATCATCAGAGAATCTACCAGATAGAAGGAAGGGAAGGGCCTCTGACTTGTTTCTAATAATGAAGGAGCAGCTCCTAGTTTCACAGTCCAGGTTGCATCCTACATCCATTAGGGTCAATAGGAGTAAAGACTATTTTGTTAAAAAAGGTAACCGGAAGACAATACAATACAGCCAGAACCCATGACCCCTGGCACAGCAACCACTAACGCTTGTCCAGCCACATCACAGATGCACTTATAGGACTTTTACTAACAGCTAGTTAGCTTGCTGGGTATTACGTAGAGTGCTTCCCCCAATGGCAGGCTGAAACATTCCAGCTGATTCTCCTATACCTCTGCTGGCAGAATAGGACACAGGAAACTGACAGGAGTCCAGATTTGAAACCTTGACTTGTGGTAAACTGAAGATGTAATTTCCTGCATTTGTAAACTCCCTTTGGAAAACAATGATACAGGTTTTTCCTCCTGTGTGGCTGATTGATATTAATTTCTTTACTCGATGCAGCCTTTAACTCAGGACTTTTCAATAGTCCTACCACCAGAGCTAACTGAGCAACTATTAGCAGTCTTTTGTTATTATTATTATTTATTATTAACAAACATTTATATAGCGCCAGCAGTGTACCTGGCACTTTACAAAGTAATAAAATAGACACGGTCCCTGCCCCTAGGGCTTACAATCTGAGAGACAGGAGCTGGGGGAGAGACTTAGGAAGGGGAACAGAGGGAGAGACAAGGGGTCTAACATTCATGAAGATGCGAGGTCTCAAGTGCACGTACTTGGCTTGGTTACGATGAGAGTTACTGTAGTCATGGAGACTAGATTTGCATAATCCTCACAAAAATGTGTGGTTTCTTCCATATGTACAATTACTTCGTAAAACATTACCCAGTGGATTCGGATGTATAGTTTCTTTGCCTACAGAAGCCTTGAACCTCCAACCTTTCCACTTCATCTACAAAGCTTTACCAGGAGAGCTACCAAAGCAACTGCTAGCTGCTCTCATCTACTTTGCTCATGAGGATGTGCACTGCATCTTGGTTATATAAGAGAGTTTACAGTTAGTGCCTTGCAAGAGCCCTTCTGGTGTGGCTCAGCAGCTCTGCTTTAGGACAGCTGTGTCCTAGGTTCTGTGCTGCCCTCTGCTTACCCAAGCCCCTTTCTAACAACTGGCTTATAAAATTAGTTGGCATTTACTTACATAAACACAGGTTTTCCCCTATTTTAAATCCAAAACAGATACTCATTGGATCTGCAAATGTATATTCAATGGATATACCTGTTTTGGAGGGTACTCATTTCAGCTCTACCCTCATCCCATCAATGGACATTTTGTCTACGCAAGACCATCAGTCAGATCACAGGTTTAATATAAATTTCCCAAATCACTTAAGGTTTTCCATTCCATAAAACAGAAAATAAAAGAAAGGAACAAAAAAGCTCCCATATTATTCCCTTGATAGCCAGTCCGAAGTGGTGATCTGCCAGGCACCCTGCTTCCTGCACTGAGAAGGTGGGATGTGCCTAGGGGCATGGTTGGCTTTTTGACTTGTGGCCCTCAAGTACATGAAATCTATTTAGGTGCAGGATTATAGATATACCCTTTAATAGATACCCTTTAATAGATTATAGATATACCAGATATAGATATACCCTTTAATGGCTCTCTTGTACATTTATCGATGTGGTTCAGAGAATAAAGTAGTGTTAACTTCAGGCAGGCTCCAGCGTCTCCCATAAGAATCCCACATTGATGTTCTCTTCTCTTCTAGCACCTTACCTATTACTTTCCCCTCTTGCTAAGTACTTTGGGCAGGTAAAAGGAAAAATTCTACTACATCATTAAGGCTGAAGAGAATCAAATGAAAATTGCAGCCACTACAACAAATCATTAATTATAACAATAGTGTCTAAAGCTAATAGTCAGGATCACATTGTATTGTGTTTTTTAAAACAAAACACATGAAGATAGCTCTTGTGTTGGAATCTACTTATCCTACACACATACTTTGTATTTCTGCTTTTTGATAAAAAAGATGTCTCAGTATATTTTAAGCTACCAAGTAGGTATGCAAGCTAAGTCAATTTCTATAGAAGACTTAAGATTTTGCATTTCCTGATTCAACATGAATAAAAGCATGAACTGTGTACACACAGGGGTTGTGTTTTTTTGCACGTGTGCATTTTCCTTGACACTGTTCAAAATGGACTGAAGAACAAAACTATGAATTAGGTTTTTATCTCGGAGGTTTTCCTCCAGTCTTGACTTGGATTAGATTTCCAATAGATCTCCAAAACAAAGCAGTAAGCTAACTTTCAGTTGAACTCTCTGCTCATTCCCTTCATACATGCACTAACAAGAGTATATATATATATATATAAATTTAAAAGTGTGCTCTGGATATTCTCAATCACTAGTGATCAAATACACACACAGAAGTGATTGACAAAACAGAAGTAAATGAAATCTTTTAGTTAAACATTTCAGCTTCTGCCTTCTTCAGTAATAGTTGGATTTAAAGTGTAGCTGCAGCCCTAAATCTATTCTCTTATCCGTGGGGTCCCTAGGGAGTAGGTTCCCTTCTGAGGGAAATACGGACTGGCGGGCCAGAGAAGAAGCTGCCGCGTCCACCTTGGAGGGTTTGAATATAGGGTCGCTCTGCTTAGTGAAGGTGTAGAGAGATTGCTGAACTTTAGACAGCTTGGATAACTTAGTGGGCTGCTTCCATTGGGCCCTAATTATTTTCTCAAAGAACCTATTCAGGATCACCCCTTTGGACCAGCTATGGAGTTTGGGGAGATAGTCCCTGTCTGAAACCTCGTCATCCGAGGTAGAGTTCGAGTCCCCTTTTTTTTGGGGTACTAGGAGTAATGTTCAGCATCCTCTGTGCTCTTTTTAGCAGCTTGGGGCCCTGTTCTGAGGGAAGCTCTCTGCCCATCTCCTTGGGTCTGCTAGAAAGGATAACCTCCCATTCGGGGGTATCAGAGTCCCCAGAGGAGCAGCCCCCATGAGTTAAAATATGAAGGATCGGAGGAAGAAGAGGCCATAGTTTGTGGAGCTTTAGCACGTGCGGCCTTCTTGCGTTGTTTGGAGGGGGGGTGAGTCGAGGGAAGGTATCAGTATCTGACCCCGAGTCCAACAGTTCCCCCTCTTCCATCAGGGATTACTGGCACTCGTCCTCTGAGGAGCCGCCGAGCAGGTCCCCGAGAGAATACTTGTGGGTGCTTTTATGGTTGCCCTTACCAGCCGCCCGCAAGGAACACTTAAAGGCTTTGGGGGGAGGGAGGGTCGTTTGTGCTGTCGAGCCCTCTTTTGGTTCCCCTCTATATGGGCTAGGGCGCCCATCATAGATCTTAAACTGTCCAGTTGGAGTTGCTGGAACGAGTCTGCGGGGGGGGGGGGGGGGCTGGGTCCCTCTTACTTGTGAGGAGGCAGAAGTTGCTGCCTCCTTCTCAGCCTGTATCTCCTGCTCCTCCTCCGTCTCGGCCTCGGATCTGTTGCACGGCTCCTCCAACTCTGTGGGGGCCGCGTTCTGGGCGGGAAGCTGTGGCGAGGTTTCATTTTCGCGCTCGGGTGAAGCGGGGCCTTGTTGGCGAGCCGCAGTCCAGAGGGCGGTCACCTTGAATGTTTTGGCAGTCTCCGCCATATCTGGGCTCCCGATTAGGAGGCTTGTAGTCGGTGGGTCGATCGCCTCACAGCCGAACGGGCCCCGGGCCGTACTCCGGAGTCGGTACTGGGGGAGGATGAAAAGCGGCTGGAGCCGTTGCCGCTATTGCAGGATGCAAAATCTGAAGGGCCCCTCTCTTCAACGAACGAAAAGTCTGTATGGGTGCAGAACACCACTGCTGCACGTCCTGTAGGGTCGGAAGCAGACTTTCAACTGGGAAAGTGAGGGCGCGATCTCCCTGCGTATGCCCAGTTGGAAGTCTGTGCTGCCTCTTAGTGGATGTGAGGGAGATCGCTCCCTGTGTCCGAATAATCTGACCGAAGGCTATAGAAGGGGTTTGTTAATGGATTTAGCTAGACGTGGTGAGTAGGTAACCAAGGGGTAGCTTTCCTTAATAGCCAGATGAAAATTAGGTGATGCTGGGTGGAAGACGACCACAAAAGGTATGCGTTGCGGTTCAGTATTTTCACTGTCAGGTTTCTGGAGGAGCGAGTCCCTTGTGAAAAAAGATGCTTGGTGGATGTTAACACGTGCTGGATATCGCCTGCAAAGAAGCTGTTCTTTGAGCTCGTTGATTCTTTTGATGTAGTTGGTGGTGTTATTACAGATACGTTTGATCCTTAGGGCCAGGCTGTAGACGATATTCTTTTTTACACGTTTGGGATGGCATGAATTCCAATGTAAGTATATGCGGGCATCTGCTGGTTTGCTGTATAGATTGGTGACAATTTGGTGTTGGTAAATGGTGAGCAAGACATCCAAAAAAGGAATGTGAGAGTTTTCTATGGTGCTATTGCAGGTGAATTTAATATTAGGATGAGCAGAGTTTATCTCCTCTTTGAAGAGGTCAAAGTTGTCCTTGCCACTAGTCCAGATTACAAAAATATCATCAGTAGACCTCCACCATACTAGGTGTTTATGTTTAGTATTTTTGAGATCGTGTGCTCCAGTTTCCCCATGAATAAATTAGCATATGAAGGTGCCATGCATGTTCCCATGGCTGTGCCTTGTATTTGTAAGTAGTGTTTCTGGTTGAAAGTGAAATTGTTGCAAGTCAGAACTAGTTTGACTAGTTCAGTAATGAACTCTGTAGGGGGTTTCTTTGTACTTCTGTTGTTGAGGTGATCGTTCAGAGATTGGATACCATCCTTGTGTGGTATGTTGATATACAGAGATGTGACATCAAAGGTCGCTAGTATAGTGTTGGAATCAAATTGGTATTGTTTATTTAAGGCTTCAATCATCTGAAGGAAATCGTTAGTGTCTGATATGAGATGGAAGGTTTTGGACCAGATTTTATACGTATGAGACAATATATAGAGAAATTCTTTCGGTGGCTGTATTGTTGCCTGACCAACCTGTATCTAAGCACTTTAATACTAATGGCCACGGCCTTTTGGACTTGGAAATATTTCCTATAGAGAATCCACCTATACAATCGTCACTAGAAGGAAGAGAACTCTTTTCGACTTACAGACTTTGTACCCTTACACCCCAAGGTCTTAACCTGTAAGTTAACTCCTAGATCTCCCTCATCTGAGAGATTTCTTTCCCCCTCTCTTTCAACATCACCTGTCTTAGAATCCTTCCTCCCTCAACATTCTACTCTGTTTCCTTGACTCCCAGCAACTACACTTTAAATCCAACTGTTACTGAAGGCAGAAGCTGAAACTTTTAAAAGATTTCATTTACCTCTGTTTTGTCAATCACTTCTGAGAGGGAGGGAGGGAGAGAGATTCACACACATCTGAATTAACTATCTGGAACCTATGCTAAGAAACGGACACCAGTTTCTAAGAAAAATTGGAAATATTGGCCAATGATGTTCTCTAGCAAAACTGCAAAGTGATTAACATTTATGAGCAATTTTTGTTAATGCATAGAGTTGAGCCACTACTACTGGTGATGTTGACAACCTACTTTGCAGCTTGCCATTGCCCTATTTTATATTTTAGAAAAGAGCAGTGAGTAGTTGTAAAGTTCTGACGTCTTCATTCACTTTGGAGAAGGTCATTCAAGAATTAAGTTTAAAAAGATTCTACTCAAGCGTGTCTTCATACACCATGAAAGGATGGAAATGCCACATAACAATGCCCATATTCCAAACTGCAGTAGTAAAAGCAACTCAAAGCAAGGCACTATTAAAGGACTATTTGTGTAGTGACATAGCCAAAAGGGTTAAATACACAGCTGTAGTTCATAAACTGCAAGACCATTCTGAATTACTATAGGATTCTCCTATCAGCATAAAAAAAGATTTTGGCTGTCCCACTATTTCACATCCCTTTTAATCATCAATATTCGGTATTAAAGATGCTTCTGTACAAGGTTGAACCTCACCCACTTCCAATATACATAAAGTTAACCTGAAGTGGGTAAACAAAGGGCTTTTATATTCCTCATTTAGCAATGCAGAACTTAAGTTGTACATATTACACAACTATGGCAATTATTACATTCTTATAAAAGTGTATTATGTAAACAACGTTTGACTCCTTCCGAGGGAGTTTGTATCAGCTCTTAAAGATGGTGTACTGGGGGCCACAAGAGAGAACGTTTAGGGAATGGAGGGAAAAGTTGTAGCTGTTCCTGCATTTTAAAAACCCTGGATTCCTGAACACCTTTTTCTCTTGAGACTGATTTACACGGGCACATAATTCATCTTAAAATGGGGGCAAGATAAATTAAATGAATCTTGTTTGGTGAATTACGAAGCAATGATGTTCTCGAATGAACAACCTACCTATTGGGACATGGAAAAACTATTAAATTCATACCAAGAATTACAAAGCTATCTTTTTCAGATTACTGTTCTTCCAGACATACAGTTGCTCAGAAATTAAAACCAAAACCAGAATCAAAATACATCTACTTAGTGGCAGTAGCTTTACCTAAATCATGCTGGGAAAATCAGTGCAGTGAACATTAAATCAGAAAGCGGAGATCCTCAGACTATTCTGGAAGTCGACTACTATGGTGTTTGAGAAAAATACGCATTCAGAAAGAAAAAGCTTCATTCATCTTCCAGTATCAACAAGAACGAGACAGCCAAATCTATCAAGAGAACCTGTTAGAATACAGAAAGGAACCCTCTAACTGCACACCCCTTGTCGTCACCTGCCACACCACACTGGAACACATATGTGGCATCATCCAAGAGCTACAACTCAAACTTGATGGGGACAAAACCCTAGGAAAAAGCTTCCCTGAACCACCTCTTCTGTCCTTAAAACAACCCACAGACTTCTCACAACGGATCATACGGAGCAAACTACCCACCACCCAGGACTCCCCAATGTCAACAGGAACAAAACCTTGCCAGAACAGTAGATGCAAAAACCTGCCAACACCTTTCTACCACCACCACCACCACCACCAGTCAACACCCCCCATGGAAAACTATTCCATATACAATTTGACTACACCTGCAAATCCTGAAGTGTAGTGCATTTCATTTGTGATTTGCAACATGGAAAGTATGCTGGCGAACCCAACAACTCTTAACACCAACCCATGAACTCTCATAGGCATACAAATTATAAACATCACTGACTCTACAGTGGGCAATCATTTCTCCAAGCACAACCACTCCATATCAGACCTCAGTTCTCATAGTCAAAGGAAACCTACACAATATCCTCAGAAGATGGGCCTGAGAACTAAAATTCATAACTTTGACACAAAAAACAATAGACTTCAGGACCTATATTTCTCCAGCTACCACAAGTAACTATACCACCTTACAGTCTACTGCATTTTTAGTTTTTGGTGTCCTCTCTACCAAGTTCCTAGATATCATTCCAACTACTTTGTCTCCCTCTTACTGGCCATCAGCTGAATACTCAACCTTTGTGTTACTGTGAATCTAGTTCCTTTGATGTGTATTCCCTTCAACAGATAAGTCGGTTCCCACTATATCCCCCAACCCTATGTTTGCCCTCTGTGTGTTTACTCTACCTATTGTTCCATGGTCTCCTACAGCAAATATATAATTTTAGAGCTGTTTTTAAATGTCTGGCACATCTGTCTCTTTACCACCCCTCTCCACCTGCTACCTTGTCCTATCCACTCCCACCTATTCCATGCCCCCTCCCCCATACATACCTGTCCTACATTTACTCATTTTATATATTTCTACTGGCTATGCTACATGCCTGAGGAAGGACCCTATGTGGCCTGAAAGTTTATTTCCACCAACAGGTGGTCCAATAAAAGGTGTCATTCGAACCACTTTGGACAGTGTCAGGAAGTCTAAAGCTCAGAATGAGCCGAGGCTTGCAAAAGATGCTAACAACAACAAAAAGGGGGGGGCGGGGGGAGGCAGGGGTGTTCAGTTACGTCTGAAGCAAGTGAAAGAACAAGGAAGTGGTTGGTCCACTGCTTGGTGAAGACGGCTAAATGTTAACACGTGACAGAGAGAAGTCGAAATTGCTGAACTCTGATTTTGCCTGTCTTCGCCCACTAGGGAAATTATGTCCAACCTGGCAAGAATAGCACTAATGATGAAGGGAAGGAATTGCAAGTCAGGATAGGTAAAAAGATGGTAAGAGAACACCTAGTTACTCTAGACAAGTTCAAGTCTTTGGAGCCAGATGAATTACATCCTAGGGTACTAAAGCAACTTGCAGATGTAATCTCAGAACCTCTGGCTATAATCTTTGAGAACTCTTGGAGAACGGGAGAGGTGCTGGAAGACTGAAGATTGGCAAATGTTGTCCCTCCTTCTCTTCAAAAAGGGAGAAAAGGAGGATCCGGGAAACTACAGACCAGTCAGCCTGACATCAATACCTGGAAAGATTCTAGAGCAGATTATAAAGCAGTCAATCTGTAAGCATTTAGGAAACAATGCTGTGATTACTAGGAGCCAGCATGGGTTTGTCAAGAACAAGTCATGACAGACTAATCTTATTTTCTTTTTGATCGAGCCACTAGTTTAGTAGATCATGAGAATGCCATGGACGTAGTATATCTTTATTTCAGCAAAGCATTTGACAAAGTCCCCCATGATATCCTTCTCGACAAGCTGGTTAAATATGGGCTAGATGATACTACCGTTAGCTGAATTTACAGCTGGTTGAAGAACGGTACCCAAAGAGTGCTCATAAATAGCTACCCATCAATTTGGAGGGAATTATCAAGTGGGGTGCCTCAGGGCTCGGTCCTGCGGCCTGTACTGCTCAACATCTTTATTAATGACTTGGATGAAGGAGTAGAGGGGATGTTTATCAGATCTGCAGATGACACAAAACTGGGAGGGATAGCTAACACCTTAGAAGACAAACAAAATTTAAAATGATCCTGACAGCATGAAACGCTGGGTCAAAACAAACAAAATGAAATTCAACAGAGATAAACGTAAAGTTCTGCATTTAGGCAAGAAAAATCAAAAGCATAGGATGGGCGATACCTGGCTTGGCAGCAGTACATGTGAAAAGGATCTTTGAGTTGTAGTTGATCACAAGCTGAACATGAGTCAGCAGTGTGATGAAGCTGCTAAAAATGCTAATGCAATTTTGGGCTGCATTAACAGAAGCATAATGTCCAGATCACGAGAAGTAATGGTTCCACTCTATTCTGCGCTGGTCAGACCTCATCTGGAGTACTGTTTCGAGTTCTGAACCCAATTTTTCAATGTCCTCCTTAAAATGTGGTGCCCAGAGGAGAGCAAATATGGTCAGGGGTCTGTAAACCAAGTCCTATGAGGAAAGGTTGAAAGAGCTGCATATGTTTAGCCTGAAGAAAAGGTTAAGGGGAGACATATAGCCATCTTCCAATATCTGAAGGGCTTTCACATATAAGATGGAGCAGACTTGTTTTCTGTTGCTCCTGAGGGCTCAAATGACTAGAGAACAGATTTCACTAAACATTAGAAAGAGAGTTAAGTAATAGCCAAGTAGAAAAGGTGCTGGACCTGGGAGACAAGTTCAAGAATCTTCTTCGACATAAACAAGTTGTCAGTCTCTCGGCTGCAATTTCCACCTTTAAAACAGAAATAATGACATAGTTCACGCTCTCAACAGCCCTGTGTGATATGTATATAAGGCTTGACAAGCACTTTAAGCACTGAAAATACTATGTAAATGATGAAGATGACAGACTGATGGCTGAGACACCTTCAGCTTAAAAATCACATCTAAAAATTGTACACCTATTTTTTTTATTTTCAAAGTTTATACCCCACCCCTCTTGCCAGATGCAACCCAGGGCAGCTAACAGCACCAAAAAACACACAATACAATAGCATAAAACATTGATAAGAAGAATAAAAACCAACCCCCTCCCTCACCACCCCCCACTCTCTCCTCACCCTCTCCCTTGCCAAATGCCTGACAGAACAGCTAGCTCTTACAACTCCTTCGAAAGGCTGGGAGGTCCAGGGCCAGACAGGGAGAGTGTTCCAAAGGCACGGCCACCGAGAACTCCCTATTCTGCGTGGCCCCCCAGAAAACCAGGGGGACCTCCAGCGTGGCGTCCCCGGATGACCACAGGGGCTGCTCTAGGACCTGGGGAGTGAGACGATTTCGCAAGTAGACAGGGCCCAGACCATATAAGGCTTTATAGGTCAAAAACAACACTTTGAATTGAGCCCGGAAGACTACTGGCAACCAGTGCAGAGACCGGAGCACTGGTGTAATGTGCTCCCGGCGGCCCAGTCCTACTAAGAGCCGGGCCACCGCATTCTGCACCAGCTGCAGCTTCCGAACTGTCACCATAGGTAGCCCCCACGTAGAGGGCGTTACAGTAGTCTAGTCGAGAGGTGATAAAAGCATGGATAATCGTGGCCAAGTGAGGAACCGAAACCACGACCGAAGCTGCCGCACTAGATGTAACTGACGGAACACACTCCTTGCCACAGCCTCCACTTGGAGATCCAGGTGGAGCTGCGCATCGAGGAGCACCCCCAGGTTCCGTACCTGGGAAGTGAACAGAGGACAGATCCCATCAGCCATGGGAGCTGTCACTTCCACCAACTTCGCTACTACCATCACCTCCGTCTTGTCGGGATTCAATCACAGTCGGGTTGGCCCTCATCCAATCCCCCACAGCTGCCAAACACCGGGTAAGCACCAAGACAGCCGGGCCTGGGTCGGTCGAAAATGAGATACACAGTTGGGTGTCATCCGCATACTGATGACACCTCACCCTGAACCCTCTGATCACCTCGCCAAGCAGCTGCATATACACGTTGAACAGGAGAGGGGACACAAAAGAACCCTGTGGAACCCCACATGAGAGGTCTTGGTAAGATGAAAAACAATCACCGAGCACCACCCGCTGAGTTATTCCCATCAGGAATGAGCGGAACCATTCGCGAACAGTCCCACCCACTCCCGCAATGTCCCACAGGCAGTTGGTGACCAACATCTCATGGTCAACGGTATCAAATGCTGCCGAAAGATCTAACAGGATCAATAGGGTTGATCGACCCCTGATCCTTCTCGCGGCGGCGATCATCTACCAAAGCCACAAGTGCAGTCTCAGTGCCATAACCCGGATGGAAGCCAGATTGAAAAGGATCAAGATAACCAATGTGGTTAAGATGCTCCTGGAGCTGTCAGGCCACTACCCATTCAATAACCTTCCCTAAAAACGGAAGGTTAGAGACAGGGTGATAGCTAGCAGGGGTGTCAACGTCAAGCGATCGTTTCTTGAGCAGAGGCCGCACCACTGCCTTGAGGCAGCTTGGCATTCTGCCCTCCTGAAGGCGTTGACTACCCTGGCCAGCAACAGCCCCACTGTCTCCCGGCAGCTCTTAACTAGCCAGGACGGACACGGATCTATTTCACAAGAGGTGGCTCGAACCGCCCCCAGAAGCTCCACCACGTCAGCAGGTGTCACCAACTGAAATTGATTATAAATGCTAAAACATCTCTTAGCTAAAAATTAGTAAAAGGGCTACTTCATTTTCTAGCTTTTATACTTTTGACATCTGTAGATATCGGTTTTACCATAGCTAAACAACAACAAAAAAATTAACCCCCCCAGCCATACAACGAATGATTTTCTTTTAAAAATGTTGATTTGGTATAAAAGTTTGAGAGAAACACCTTTAACCCTAAAGCTATTCTTGCAATATAGCCTCCACACTCCCAAAGCTTCAATACAATGTTTGATGAAAGTTAAAGATTTGCCTGCTGGCCTGAATGGCAGGATGGGTTATGTTCTGCCCAATTATGGGTGTAATCCTCATGCCACTAAAAGTCAATGGGACTTTTGCTATTGGCTTCAGTGGAATTTGGATTGCACCCTTCAGGTTTACCAAGGATACAGGGCCTTCCACTGTTTTTCTCCCATCTTATCTGTGAACATAATCTTCAAGACAAAGAGTAGCAGGAGATAAAGACCCAGCAGCTTCTAATGTTTAAAGACATACCAATCTACACGCAGCTCCTCCAAAAACTCTTAGAAGGCAGCCATCTATCTTACTACCTATCAAGTTCCACTAAGCTTTGCAAGCCAGCACTGTGTCCTATAAAGGAGGCTCCACCGAAGTTTGAATAAAGTAGTCTCAAGAAATCTTGTTAATTCAAGTAAAGTGTACACTGGACAACTGCTATTTCAGAAGGGGAACGGATCACACTTCAGAGTCAGCATTTGTCAAAGCTATTTAAAAGTTGACTGTGTAAGGTAAAGGAGAAATTGTGTATGGACCAATTTAAAATCTGAGTATGAAGTCTAATATTAGGGATACTGATCAGATCAAATCTAGATCAGATCATCCAGAATAACACTAACGTAGTCTTTACCGAGTGCTTCCAGCTGTTGACTAATCAGTGCTAACCATTATGGGAAATAGAAACAGAATACAGGTTTCTGGTCTGTCTTTTAAGCTTGTAAATAGTCTGATGAAAACGGACAGCTTCTACATTAGGGTCACTGACTATTCTAGAGAATCAAATGAGTATTTTCATCAAGACCAACTTATCCATTTGACAAAATCAGATTGTCTGGTAAATAAATTCGTTAAACACATGCATACTGCTACGGCTGCCTCACTACAACTTCTTCCAATGCCTGTGCATGTCTTGTCCTAGAAGTTGAGGCAATAGGATTTTCACCTGATTCTCCCTCAGTAAAAGAGCAATGGGAGCATGAAGCTGTCTTACTGAAAGACCTTGAACACTTACATAGTCCATGTTCTTAAGATTCAACTGTAAACACCTCCCCCCACCCCCTAAAATCTTACCTTTGTGATTGTCAGTTGCCTACCTAAGTACAGGAACTAATTCCTATCACCGATGGCTCATTTAACACAATATTTCACAGCAGACACTTGCAAAACAGGTTTCTGTAACACACTCCTATCCATAGGGGAAGCAAACATGGACTGCATTTTGTTTATTTAGATGTCCATTCCACCCTTTCCCATAGGCTCAGTGTAGTTTACAATACAAAAATATAAAAACCAGTAGAGCCCCATTAAAGTAATCCCCACCCCAGCCTTCCAAACCCTATCCCTGCCTGCTAAGAGCCCAACCAAATAAAGAGATCTTACATCGCCTTCTGAAAATGCTCAGGCTTTGGTGAACCTCCCAGGGAATGGTGTTCCAAAGCTGTGGGGTAACCACCAAGAATGCCTCTCTGCATACCCAAGTTGTCTGGACCTGCTGCAGCAATGGCATTTGTCTCTTGGTATCTGTCCCTGTATCCTGCTCCCCGGGCTAAGGTCAGTAGGGCCCCTGATCAGACACTGATGCTGCTTAATGCGAAGACAGTGGACAATAAAACTTGTATCATCCATGATTTAATTTGGGATGAGGCTGCTGACCTCATATGCATTACTGGGACCTGGCTGGATGAAGCACCTGGACCAGTATTGTCCCAGATGGTGCCAGATGGGTGCACTGTGCAGCATCAGACACGACTCAGGGGCTGGAGGATGGGGTGGAGTGGCTGTAATCTGTAAAGATAGCTTTGTCTTTCAGAAGTATCTGGTGCCTAGCTTGTCTGATATAGAGCGTGTGTTGGATTTGACTTGGGATAGATTGGGCATCCTCTCAGTGTACCAACCACCTCGCTGCACAGCTGATTCCCTAAGTGCTCAGCCAAGCCGATCTAGTGGTGAGATATTTATTGCATTTATACCCCGCCCCTCCTGTAAACAGCTCGGGGTGGCTTCCAACAACAGTAAAAACAATATAAACAAGTATAAAACAATTTAAAACAATCCAACAGTTAAATGTTTTTAAAACAGGGCCCCCGGGATACAATTTAAGCATTAAAAGCAATAAAATAGGGTAGGGGAGAAAAACACAAAACCCTAACCCACCCACCCACCCCAAAGGCCTGGGCGAACAGCGAGGTTTTACAACACCGCTGGAATGTTAACAGGCATGGGGCCAGGCGAGCTTCCTCTGGAAGGGAGTTCCAAAGGAGCGGCGCGGCCACCGAGAATGCCCTCTCCATTGTGGCCCCCTGCTTTACGCGGGGGACCTCCAAGAAGGCACCCCCGGCCGACCGCAGGAGCCACTCTGGGGCGCAGAGGGCGAGGCGATCCCTGAGGTACGAGGGTCCCAGACCGTGAAGGGCCTTATAGATCAGCACTAAAACCTTGAACCTAGCTCAGCACGCTATTGGCAACCAGTGCAGAGTTGTAATATGCTCCCGACGACCCGTCCCCGTAAGGAGACGAGCCGCCGCGTTCTGCACTAGCTGCAGCCTCCGAACCAGGCGACCCTCGCCGCCTTTTCTCTACTTTCGACTCCCTTCTCAAACCCCCCTGCCCTCCTCCGCCCTCTTCCCTTGCTGCTCAGGATCTTGCGTC
>QEPC01000841.1:1943355-1955418 GCA_003113815.1 Sphenodon punctatus | reverse complement strand
CATCTACCAAGGCCACCAACGCCGTCTCGGTGCCATAACCGGGGCGGAACCCAGATTGAAAAGGGTCCAGGAAACCGATGCTATCTAGATGCCCCTGGAGCTGGATTGCCAGCGCCCGCTCAATAACCTTCCCTAAAAAGGGAAGGTTAGGGACAGGTAGGTAACTGGCGAGCGTATCCACGTCCAGAGATGGTTTCTTCAGCAGGGGACGCACCACCGCCTCCTTGAGGCAAGGCAACAACCTCCCCTGCTGCAAGGACGCGTTCACTACCCTCGCCAGCACCGTCCCCAATGTCTCCCTGGAGGCTTTCACCAGCCAGGACAGGCACGGATCAAGTTCACAACAAGTGGCCCTCACAGACCCCAAGACATCCGCCGCATCGGCAGGCGTCACTTCCTGAAACTCCCCCCCCCACAGAGCTGGACCAGACGGGACAGCCGTCACCTCGCGCTCTTCCCCTACTGCCCCTAATCCGACGTCAAAGTCAGTCTGAATCCGAGCAATCTTGTCTGCAAAGTAGTTGACAAACTCCTCACAGCAGGCTTGGGACAAGTCCCCATTCAGGGGACTTGTCAACCAGACTTATTGTCTTGGGGGATTTCAACATGCACGCCAAGGCTAGCTTTTCAGGGGCGGGGCAGGACACCATGACAACCGCCATGGCAACCATGAGCCTATCCCAGATAATATCCGTCCCAACACATGAGGAGGGCAGACATTAGGTAATAACCATCCCGTCACACATTGAATTTGATGCTCTGCACCAGCCTGGATACAGGAGTTTCAATTATTGGTGGTGTTACACCACCATTGTCATGGTCATAGAATCAGAGTTAGAGGTACCTCAGAGGTCTAGTCCAACCCCCTGCTCAAATGCAGGAAATCCTCAGCTATATTATCCCCGACAGATGGCTGTCCAGACTCAGTTTGAAAACCTTCAGCAAGGAGAGCCCACCACCACCTTAGGTATTTTGTTTCACTGTTGAACAGCTCTTACTATTAGCAAGCTCTTCCTACTGTTTAACAGAAATCTGCTTCCTTGTAGGTTGAGCCCATTATTTCTAGTCTCGCCTTCAGGGGCAAGAGAACAAGTCTTTGCCATCCTCTCTGTAACAGCCCTTCAGGTAGTGGAAGACTGCTATCATGTTTCCCCTTACTCTTCAAGGTTAAACATACCCAAGCTTCTTCAACCTTTCCTCATAGGACTTGGTTTCCAGACCCCTGACAATCTTAGTCATCCTCCTCAGAAACCCGTTCCAATTTGGCGATGTCATTCTTAAAATGTGGCGCATTTCAAGGTGCTGGTTTTGACCTTTAAAGCCCCTAAACATTTGGGGCATCACATCTCTGAAAGACCACCTGTCCTTCCACGCCCCACTGTGGCTCCTGCGATTGGCTAGGAGCACCTCTCTGTGAGTACCATCCATTAGTCTTGTTTATACAACAAAGGCTTGCAGGGAGGAGCTCTCATTTGCTGTTCTGGTGCTTTGAGCCCGAGCATGTTCTGGAGGCGGTTAAGACTTTTTTTGGGCCAGGTATCACCATTTCAGTCTTGTCTGGTTTGAGCTTTAATTGGTTTGCTTGCATCCAGACTCCAATGGCAGCCAAGCACTGCGTAAGCAACAAAACTGCAGGATTTGGGCCAGATGAAAGAAAGATAGAGCGCGCCGAGTGTCCTCAGCATACCAATGGCACTGTACTCCAGTTTTATGTACAATCTCACCTAATGTCCTTAAATACACATTTAACAGAAGGGGAGACAGAATGGAACCCTGTGGGACCACACAGGGGAGATCTCGTGGGGATGAGGAGCAACCGCTGACCACCTGCTGGGACCTCCCCGAAAGGAAAGAGGGAAACCACTTAAGAGCAGTCCATACCTTTGCCAAGTCCCACAGTCACCTCAAAAAAACCTCATGAGTTGCTGTGTCAAAAAGCCACCAAAAGGTCTAATAGGAACAACAGGGTACAATCCTGTTGACTCCACCCTAGAAGTTGGGAATGTTGTGTGAATGAACCCTCAAATGTTCTTTGGCAAGGAATGCAGCAATACAGTTGTGAGCTTAAAGTAGCAAAGCCATTCAGCTTTTTTAGACACTAAAAGGTATATGCAAATTTTCACATAACTGTAGGGAACACCATGGGTAAAGAGTTTCTAGGAGCCACAAAAACCAATAAGACATGCTAAATGTAACAGCTAGCACAGCAAGCAATACTCATATATAGCCAAAATGTAAGTTTTACACAGAACATTTCTGAATGCCTGTATTCTCTTCTGAATGCAACTGAAACGTTCTCAGCAAAACAACCTGTAACTTACTCCCTACAGACTATTTTTAGCATCTAGTTAGTTATCTGCCTTCCTCTACAATGTAAGCAACTTCTATTACATGCCTCTGAGTCAGCAGTCCTAGTATGTTTGCACCTTCTTGAGCGTACAACTAAAAACCATTTAAAGTAAGCTGCATTACACAACAAAAGTTTGCAATTTCCATTAATTTGGAAGTATTTGAGTCTTAAGCAGGAACCTGTGTTCAATGCATTTTTCCTCATCGCCACCACTGAAAAGAACTCTGGGCCCTTCGTCTTTAGGATAAAAACATTGTTCCTAGATCTGGAACAATAATATATATTTTACATAATATATACACCTTGTATCCCCTACATAGCATTAAATGGCAATTTTCTTAAACTGATAATGACCAAGAAAGATTAAATATTATTCAACACTCCAAGAGACTTCCCATGAAAAATGAGGCTGGGCTAAGTCAGATATTCACAAACTGTCCCTGAAGCATTTCATTGTGTTCTCTGTAGTCTAGCTGATCAGAGTTCCGACCCCTCATTTCTGCTGCACTATAAAGTAATGAGGAAATGTAATGCCTTTTATAAAAATACTTGTAATTATGAGTGAAGTTATGAACAGCAAGGGAGGTGGTCCACAAGAGTATGCTAGTGTGAACCATATTTGAAAAGGAAGCTAGGAAAGCTTAGCCTAAGGCATTTGTTTCTGCTCTACTCCTTTTAGAGAAGTTAAATTTCTAGCCCTATGTAAATTTCCGAACGAACCTCTGCAAGGCAGTTTTAGTAATTGTAAAAACTGCTTCACCATTTGTTGTTGTACGTTTCTCAAGCAGTAAGTGTAATAAGATATTTAGCTCCAATACTGCTATTCACAGCCCTTTAAACAGCAGTGAATCTCTAAAAAAGCATTCTACTGCTGTATGGGAAAACTCTGGGCTTGGGCAGCAGACAGTGAGTGAAGCTATTAAGCAGGTGACTTCAACAAATAGAGTGTACTGAAGTGGAGAGCTCCACAGTATCCAGAAACCTTGAAGGGTCAAACTCTTGGCACTTCAAACTGTAGAGGAACCTTCAAATGAAAAAGTGATTAAAGTATCTCTTTATTTAATCGCTTGTAAAGGCCTGCAAGTTTTCAAAAAAGAAGTCTGGTTTTACATTAGAAATTCGAGTGCTGCTATCCAGGTTGGAAGTCTGATATTTCATCAGAATGGAGAATGAAAGCTAAATATTTGAGAGATAGTTTTGTTAATTTTCATCTTAATACCAACTCAAAACATGTATAAACTTCAAATGACTAACCATGTCTTATTCAAAACATTAGCAATCTAGAACCGTCACGCTGTCTATCTCAAGTGCAAGTTATTGTGAGTTTCAAGTCCTCCCTACGGTCCATCAGCAAACACAGATGTGGAATGTTTTCATCTTCACTGAACTAGAGAGTAAGGGGATGGGATTTCATAAGTAAGCACACACTAAAGTGAGGCTCCAGTCTTAATACTTTATCTGATAAGATACAAGGTTCCAGAATTTTTAGGACTTTTAGAAGTTAAAAACATTATTCCAAACCCTACCTTGAAACTGACTAGTGCAGAGTAATGAATATTAATGTAACGTGCTCAGACATACAGCTTAATAAAGGCAGCCACATTTGGCACTAAGCTTACTTTCCGTGTGATCTCTATCTGCAGCCCCCCAGAGTACATTACAGTTACCAAATTCTTCATTAAGGTAATAACTTGAGAAGCTTGTATAACATGCCAATATCATGATGTACCGCAGAGCAGCCCTACACACACCAGGAAGCTCACTGGTAAGAGTCGTCAGCAGTGAAGAGAACTTCATCAGTGCTGAGAATGGTCTAATCAGTGGATTTTAACAGGATACAATCCTAGGCTTCACACAAGATTTTTAGCAGTACTAAATGCTCCTGGTCACATTTACAGTTAAACTACTTTGCACTAGTTTAGTTGTGTCAAGATTCATCAACAACTAAGTTTGACAGATTCCACAGCTGTCACATTTATTTAGTAATGTCTCTTCGAAACCCTCAAGCAGATGCATCAAGGACACGATTACTGTTTCATGTTAAAAATTAAATCAAACATTTCTTTCCTCATCTCCCATTAGGTTTAATTTAACCCTACAAAATGCATTAAATTAGTAGAGAGCTATAAGAGACCTTTGGGTGATTTCAGACGTTACGTGGTTAAATTCACCACAGTGAATCCCACCCCGGTGTGAACGGATTCACCGCAGGCCGTGGTGAGACGCGCGGTCCCAACAGACGTGATGGGGGCGGCACCACCGCCCGGGGCCAACTGGAGAGAACATGGGCCGGGGGAACCCAACAGAAGTGACGCAGTGGCGAGAACCGCGGTGGGAGCCCCACAATGCAACGGCGTCACGCAGACACAAACATGGCCGCCGGAGGGCAAACGAAGCCACAGAAGGCCGTGCACACGGCCCAGGGTAGGGAAACACGAAGGGAGGGATCGGAGGGAGAGGCAGCGCGAGAAGCGCATCCGAATAGTGGCCAAACGGAAGGGGAGCGCACTTCAAACCGAAAAGTGCACACACACAAACGAAGCAATACACCCAACACAACAAAAGGAAGCGGAGCAAGGGGGCAGAGGGAGGTACACACCAGAGGCAGACAAGGAACACCCCCCCGACCTCACCGACGCACGGGAGAAGGGGGGCCCCGGTCCCTACTGCTGCCTGCCCTTTAAATCTCCCTCCGTGCGCCGCTTGTTGTTGGTTGCCTAGCAGCAACGCTGCGTGCCGTCACCACGGCCAGTGTTCATTTCCTTCCACCGCGGCTGGCGGTTTCCGTTCAGAAGTTACTTTTCATTCACCCCTGCTGTGGTGACCATTCACCACACTTCCTCACGCCCCAACCTCACGAAGCGTGGTTAGGCTCACCCCGGGCCACGTTTGACTGTGGTGAACATCTGGATGCGAGCGAACAGACATGCACGGCTCTTTCACCACCCCTCGCGTTTGCCTGAGGGTGACTGTGGTGAATGCTGAAAATGTAACGTCTGAAATCACCCCTTGTGATGTGCTGCCAGATGGATTTACAACTTAGGAATGGTTTATCAACTATTCCCACCTTGCCTCTGAGCTGAAAAGATCCAAAGCAAAGGCTTGTCAGATTTCCATTAGGATACTGAGGAGAGATAATATGGAGTTTTTTAAATTTATATTTTGCACTAACAAAAGATAACAGAAGAAGTCTTGTTATGCTGGTAAAACTGCTAAGAGTAGTTTACCATTAAAAGGCAGCTCAAGAGACAGGTAAGGAAGGTATTTACAATTGAGTTACCTTATGAGAGAATAAAATCTCAGAGTGGTTTTGAATAACTTATGCCTAAATAAAACTTTTAAATTTAAAGGAATTGTCTGGTTCCCCTCAACCCAGAAGTCCCTCCTCCAGACATTCCCCTCAACCCAAGGCACATCTACTGAGATGGAGACAGAGTTCCAAGGATATAATTGGACCAACTACTGTTGGTGAGATACCATAAGTTTTCAGGATCCATTCCTCCCTCATACATACAGCAAATCAGAAGTATACCCGGACCAAATACTTGACAGGTATATATAAGAAAGCAACAGCTTGCAAGGAGAAACAAAAAAAATATTTAGATTTTGAACATTTAAAAACAATTAAAAAGTCATTGATAACTGTTAAAAACCGAGGATCGATAAACAACAGTATATGCAAATTAGGAATTATGCAAGGACAAACATTTTGGGAGGGGAATGTCAGAAACAATGTTCCAGGGAAGAAAACTTGCAGATCAAAGCAACTTAATACAAAGCAAAACCACAGAAAGTGAGGATACACAACAGGCTGTCAGTTACTTACACATCTCTGTAATGGCTTGAAAAGCCATAATCTAAATTGAGTCCATCAAGTCTTAGTATTGAATAAAGTTATGAATTTTAATTCCTAAGCCCCTCTTTTAAAGGTTCCCTTTCAAGAGATCAGAGATTGAATGGCTGCTCTAGGAAACGCAAAAACCCACTGCAGAATCAGTGATTTTGTCCATGACCTTATTTCTGCATGAGATCATTCACTTATGTAAACACTGATGGGTTCCACCAAGTAGTTGGGGGGTGGGGGTGGGGGGTGTCCAGGAGATTTCTTTTGTTAATAGTTTTTATATTGTACCTTGACCTGAGCCTTAGGAGAATAGTGGGCTATATGTTTATTTATTTTAACAAATTTAATACCCCGCCCAACGCCCCCTCAGGCGGCTCAGGGCAGCTTACAATAACAAAATATCACACAATGTATCATGGTTTACAATAAAATCATATAAATATAAAACATAGCACACACAAAAACCTCCCATAACTCCCTCCCCACCACATAGCCACCCTCACCCATCCCCTCCACTAAATGCCTGGCGGAACAGCCACGTCTTACACACGCGATGAAAGGTCAACAGGTCCAGGGGCCAAGCGAGCCTCCTCCGGGATGGAGTTCGAGTTGAGATGCGGTTACCAAGAATGCCTTCTCCATAGTGGTACCCAAACTGACTTGGGTCACCTCCAGGAAGGTGCCCCCAGCAGACCACAGGGGTCGATCCAGGAGCCAGGGAGTGAAGCGATCCCGCAGATAGGTCGGGCTGAGGCCGTGTAGGGCTTTAAAGGCAAGAACCAACACCTTAAATAGAACCCGGGGGGGGGAAGGCAGCCAGTGCAGAAGACAGAGCACCGGTATAATGTGCTCCCAATGACCCGATCCCATAAGGACCCGGACCGCTACATTCTGCACCAGTTGTAACCTCCGTACCATCACCAAGGGTAGCCCCACAGAGAGCACATTGCAGTAGTCCAGCCTTGAGGTAACAAAAGCATTACTGTAACGCGCTCTACGTGGGGCTTCCCTTGTTCTTGGCCCGGAGGCTGCAGCTGGTGCAGAATGCGGCGGCTCGTCTTCTTACGGGGACGGGTCGCCGGGAGCACATTACACCGGTGCTCCGAGCGCTGCACTGGCTGCCGATAGTGTGCCGGGCCAAGTTCAAGGTCCTAGTGATGATCTATAAAGCCCTATACGGCCTTGGCCCCTCTTACCTTAGGGACCGCCTCGCCCTTCGCGCCCCGGAACGGCTCCTGCGGTCTGCCGGGGGTGCCCTCCTGGAGGTCCCCCGTGTTAAGCGGGGGGCCACGATGGAGCGGGCATTCTCGGTGGTAGGGCCGCGGCTGTGGAACTCCCTTCCGGAGGAAGCTCGCCTGGCCCCAAGCCTTTTGACATTTCGGCGGAACTGTAAGACCTGGCTGTTTGCCCAGGCCTTTGGGAGGGAGGGGGGGGGTGATTTTTAATCCCCCACCTATATATGTATTTATGATTGTACACTGCCCTGTTTTATTGATATATTTTATAATTGTATTTTAAATGTTTTAAAACTGTTTTTATTGTTGTTAACCGCCCCGAGCTGCATAGCAGGATGGGGCGGTATAGAAATCTATGAAATAAATAAATATAAATAAATAATAAAATATGATGGTGGCCAGGTCAAAGTCAGAGAGGTAAAGCCAAAGCTGCCAAACCAGATGTAACTTTCACAAGGCCCCCCTCGCCATCGCCTCCACCTGGACATCCAAGCAGAACCGGGAATCAAGGAGCACTCCCAGACTCCGCACCTTGGAGACCACCAGAGGACAGACCCCGTCAATTATGGGAGATGTCACACCCGCCAGCATTGCCTCCATCTTGTCAGGATTCAGCTTCGGTCGGCTCCGTCTCATGCAGTCGCCCACAGCTGCCAAATATCGAGAAGGTACAGAGACTGGCTGGGCCTGAAAAAAATGAGAGGTACAGCCGAGTGTCATCAGCATATTGATGGCAACTCATTCTGCACTGTCTCACAACCTCACTCAATGGCTGCATGTACACGCTGAACAGGAGCAGAATGGAACCTTGCAGGACAGCACACGAGAGGTCACAAGGAGAAGATGACTCCTCCTAAAACTACCCATTAGGTCTTATCAGCTAGGTAGGAATGGAGCCATTGTAGACCTATTCTGCCAAATCCTGCCCGGTGCCGCAAGTGAGTCACCAACAACTCATGAGCAACCATGTCAAAAGCTTCCAAGAGATCAAATAGGACCAGTAGAGTTGAACGTTTCTGGTACATCTCCCGGCGCAGGTCATCAACCAAGGCCACAAGCGCAGTCTCTGTACCATATTCGGGTCATAAGCCAGACAGGGAGGTATCTAGAAAGCTGCTGCTATCGAGGTGCGCCTGGAGCTGCTGGGCCTCCACCCGCTCAATAACCTTCCCTGAAAGGGAAGGTTAGAAACTGGTCGATAGCTGGTGAGCGAGTCAACGTCAAATAATGGTTTCTTGAGCAGAGGTTGCGCCACTGCCTCCTTAAAAACATTCTAGCACTCTGCCCTCCTCAAGGGAGGTGCTGATCATCCCCCGCCAGCAGCGGCCCTAACATTTCCTGGCAGGCTTTCACCAACCAGGATGGGCACGGATCCAGTTCACAAAAGGTGGCCTTAACAGACCCCAGAACATCCTCTGCCTCAGCTGGCATCACCACCTGAAACAGATCTCACAAAACCAGACCAGACGGGGCTTCTGCAGCCTCTGGCTCTCCTACCTCTGCACAACATGCAGCACCAAAACGATGGTGAATCCGAGCGATCTTATCTGCGAAATAGTTGACAAACATGTCACAGCGGGGCCTGGAAGACTTCACATCCAGGCAGAGGGAGGCTGGACTGACCAGCCCCTGCACCACCCAGAACAGGTCCTCTACACGGGACTTCACAGCTGCTATGAAGGCAGCAAATAACTCCTCCTTTGTTGCCCTCACAGCCATGGCACATGCCCGTAAACTAACTCTATGCCACAACCTATCGGATTAGCCCAAGAACGGCGCCACCATCGCTCTAACCGCTGTCCCTCCCGCGTCAAACATCGCAGTCCCTCAGTAAACCAAGGTAACATGCAGTGCTGAAACTGAGGAAGCGGATGTCTCAGAGCCATCTGGTCAATGGCCCCCATCAGCAAGGTGTTCCAAGCCAGAACAAGGTCCTCGGTCGAACAGCCACTGAGATCAGAGGACAATTCCCCCAGAGCTGTCTGGAACCAATCCGGCTCAATCAGTCTCCGGGGGCAAACCACTCGAATAGGCTCTGCACCTCTCTGGGGGCAGACGTGTGCCAGGAGTCTAGTCTGGAGGAGGTAATGATCCGTCCATGACAAGAGCGTTGTTAACAGCTCTCTCACCAAGGGATCCCCCGCCTCAAGGCCAGTGCAGAACACTAGAGAGCATGCCCCCCAATATGCGTCAGGCCAATGACCATTTGGGACAGGCCCATGCTTGCCATGGCGGCCATGAACTCTCACTCTGTCCCCACAAGACCAGCATCGGCGTTTAAGTAAATAAATAAAATTCCCAACTACGCTCTCTCTCTACTGACAGGGTAAGTCATCGAGGTCAAATAGTTGCCCAACGGAATATATACAAGGTTAGTTCTCTGTTTTAGGTGTCCGTTATTTGGGTAACTAGGTTCTACTTTATTTCCAATTTCTAGTTATATAATTTATATTTATATATTCAGTTAGATATAACATTAGCAACTTCTGAATTAGACATTTCCTATGGCCCCACCTCCAGCACATCAACACCAGTAATAGCCAAGATGCATCCTTCCCATCTGCTGAAATTGCTTGATTTTACTTCTGACTGCTCCTCAGTTTTGCAATTCCTACTTTCCAGTATTATCATATAAAATGAAAGCAACAACATTTGATTGGTAGTCTTTTAGCAAAATACAGAGGAGATCAAATTACAAAGCAAAAAGCCATTTAGATTGTACATAGGAATTATAGAAAATTACCTGGCTAATCCACCTTTCCATACTGCATAAACATTTAATATTAAGGCTACCAATTAAAGATGAAATTTTCACTTGTTAAAGTCAATGAATGCTGAGTCCTTGGTAAGGACAAGTGTGTATCAAGTGTCTTTCACAGCTGCTGTACTTCTATCCTATGCGTGGCCCAACTAACTTTTTATTTCCCAGCTTTGAGGCATACACATACACATTTCTTTGTATTCAATGTTCTCAAAAGGTCCATATTAATAAAGCTCTATTTTAACTAATCATTTAAACAAAAGTTTTATGTCCATAATTTATGTGTGTTTTTGAAATGGCAATGTGGAAAGTAAGCAATAAATAAAAATATTAAAGATTAACGTATTACTCAAAGTAATATCTATGCTTACAAATACTCTTGCAAGTAATGCAGATTTGTAGAAATCTGTGAACTATATTGTGGAACTTTAGGGGAAATAATTGTTTTAGGTAACTAAAAACTAATTGGTTTAGTTAACTACAAACTGCTCAGAATCTTTAAATAGTGGTTAGTGTGGATTTCTTCATGTAACTAACTGAACACCTTGTTGACTGAGACCACTGACAGAGTGGCTCCCAGGCGTCCGCTGCCCTCCCGAGTCTCCCGTAGGTCTCCTTCGTTTACTGAGGGCCTGCGGTGTTTGAAGCAGGAGAGCAGGCAGTTAGAGTGACAGTGGCGCCGGACTTGCGACCAGTATGATCGATCGCAGCATAAGAGCAGTTTAAAGGCCTATGCTGTGGCGGTGCAGGCAACAAATAAGCAGTTCTTTGCTGCCCTTATCGCATCTGCAAAGTCACGTGCAGCAGAGCTTTTCTGGGTGGTGAAAGGTTTGGTCAGTCCTACCTATCTCCACCTGGAGCAATCCAGTGACCGCTGTGACCGGTTTATCGAGTACTTTGTAGATAAGATAGCTCACATCCGCCAAGATTTCGGTTCTGCAGCTATTGCAGAGGATCATCTTGGGGCTATGGATGCCCCGTCCTGTCCTGTGGCATCAGTTTCAGATGGTGGCGCCTGCCAATGTGGAGTCCTTGTTGGGATCTGTTTGTGCCACTACTCGTGAGCAAGATCCATGCCCGTCCTGGCTGCTAAAAGCTAACCAGGAGACATTATGGCCATTGCTGGCTGGGGTGGTTAGTGTCGTCTCCCTTTGGGAGGGCAAGGTGCCTGACTGCCTAAAGGAGACTGTGGTTAGACCCCCTGCTCAAGAAACCATCTCTTGACTGACCTTCCCTTTTTAGAGAAGATTATTGAACGTGCTGTGGCACGGCAGCTCCAGGATTCTGGGCCGCACCAGTTTCCTTGATCCCTCCCAGTCTGGATTTCGGCCTGGGTATGGTACGGAGACGGCATTGGTGGCCTTGGTTGACGATCTCCGTCTGGCATTAGACCAGGGTCGTCAGACCTTACTGGTCCTGCTAGACCTTTTGGCTGTGTTCGACAGTCGATCATGAGGCGTTGGTGACTCGCCTAAGGGACCGTGCCGGAATTGGCGGAACGGTCTTGGACTGGTTTCGTTCGTTCCTGGCCGGGAGAATCACCGGGTGGTCTTGGGGGAGTGTACGTCTTCCCCCCGGGACCTCACGTATGGAGTCCCACAGGGTGCCATTCTGCCCCCTCTCTTGTTTAACATCTATATGCAGTCGTTAGGGGAGATCGTGAGAGGGTTTCAGGGCATGCAGTGACATTCAGCTCTCTCTCTCTTTTTCTACTGACCCAGGTCACGCAGTCTCCTTATTTTCCCAGTGCCTGTCAGCTGTGGGGGCTTGGATGAGGTCGAGCCATCTGCAATTGAATCCTGACACGACGGAGGTGATGTTGGTGGACAAGGGCTTGGGGGTGGCTGAATCCCTTCTCGTTGGGGGGGGGGGG
>QEPC01000841.1:1923599-1943268 GCA_003113815.1 Sphenodon punctatus | reverse complement strand
TCTCTCAGACTCCGACCTCGCCACTGTCATCCATGCCTTCATCACCTCGAAACTGGATTATTGCAACGTGCGCTACGTGGGACTGCCCGAGAAGCTGGTCCGGAGGCTGCAGCTGGTGCAGAATGCCACGGCCCGTCTCCTTACAGGGGCAGGTCGCAGGGAGCAAATGACACCAGTGCTCCGGGCTCTGCACTGGCTGCCTATAAAGCACCAGGCCAGGTTCAAGGTGCTGGTTTTGACCTTTAAAGCCCTTCACGGCCTGGGCCCTGCCTATCTGCGGGACTGCCTCACTCCCCCCATGCCTGTGCGACCCTTGAGATCGTCCGTGGGAGCCTTTTTGGAGGTTCCCCGGGTGAGGCGGGTGGCCACTGATGTTAGATTTTTTTCGGTGGCCGCCCCTGTGCTGTGGAATTCGCTCCCAGAGGCTGCTTGGTTGGCTCCCCCTCTCCTGCTGTTCCGGCGTGTATGTAAGACCTGGCTTTTCCGTCAGGCTTTTGGCAAGGTTCCGTCAGGCTTTTGGCAAGGGGTAAGGGTGGGGGGTTTCTCCACATTGTATTGTATTTTTAAATTGTTTTTAAAAAATGTTTTACTGACTGTTGTTCGCCGCCCCGGGCTGCCCTGTGGGCAGGAGGGGTGGGATATAAATTTTAAATAAATAAATAAACAAAAACAAACAGGAATGGAGGGTTTAAGTATAGCAGATGGAGCCTGTGACTCTCGAAGTGGAGGAGGTGAGGAGTAACCTTTGTGTTGACAGGGTATGCGAGATTAACTGTTTCCAGTTCAAGATACATGGTCCAATGTACATGCAGCAGCAGGGTGTGGCACCATGTCCCGATTAAGGTACACCATGATGCAGACTCTCAGGCAGTAGCTGTGGCTTCTGGAGCCTGTGGCTAGACCTAGGATTCTGAAAGATGGCACAGTGACTGACTTGGGAGTCAGATTTTCCTTCCCTCTTGTCCTCTATCTTCAATACCATCCTTGTGGCAAGAGAGTCCTACTACAACTGTCAAAGTCAGAATGTAATATCCTATTGCTGCAGCTTGTAGCTTCCACTGGGTCAAGGACTAAAAGCTTAGGGAAAAGGATGAGTATTTTGATTGAGGCATGATGTGTAGAAGTCAGCTGCAACCCTACTGACCTGTGACAACTGAAAGATGAGCTTCCATACAGAGTACAGCTGTGGCACTGTCACCATCTGTGGGAATAAGGAACTGGCAGAAGGGTTGCAATTCTGGGAGGTCAAGGTGACTTCGATCTTTGGCAACATGATGGTGGAAATTGGGACTTCAGACGGCAATCTGGACAAACAACACCTCACATTCTTTAACTTCTTGGAAAAGGAGGAAGCAGGCTAATAAGCAAACTCATGACTTGGATACAAGGGAGAAATCCAAAGGGCTCGAAGATTGGAAAATAACCAGCAAGACCGAAGATAGTGAGGAAGCAATTCTAATGGACTAGAATTGCATAGGCATAGTCGGTCCTCATAAGGGACACCACTGAACCTGCCCACTAAAATGTGTGATTCAAATAAGGAAAGTCTTAATTTAGTGAAAGCCGTTTTCAAAAAAAGTAGATAAAAAACCTAAACGGTTCAAGTTCAAGATTGTATTTTATGACTGATAAATATGGAGAGATTCTGTAGACCCTTATCAATGAGAGATCCTCCTGCATTGAGCCATCTCAAATTCTCTGCCACACTACCTTTTTGAACTAGAACACAGAGGGATTTCAGGTGATCCGCATTAAAACCTAATTTAAAAAATACTCTTTAGTATTTGTGAGAGCCAACCGAAGACGTCAGAATCATGGATGTACATTCTTCCTCTAACACTCATTTAAGAAGAGGATCTTCTGTTTGCAAATGAATAAGGTGCCAGTATTTTAATCTATATCAGGTAGCAAGGTTGCACAAAGAAATCAAATCTAATTCCAGTCTTAACAGAAAATGTACAGTGGTAAGAGGTAAATTCAATAAAGCTTTCATAAAGTACTTTTGGACTATATCTAACTTGTTGCTCAATAACACTCTCCAGAGTTGTGAACCGTTCAAACATTAAAAAAAAACTTTGGCTTTAAAAACTTTAAAGGGCAGACAAACACGATAGCCCCATACTGCTTATAGAATCAAAAAATTCCATGGGTAGTCTGCTTAGATTTTATCATAAAATGATAGTGATGTGGCTCTTCCAAGAACCACAGGAAGAAGTTGTTATTATAAAAGGGCTCTGATCAAATAAAGCTGAAAGGGGTCAGATCCAAGATAACAGAGTTTATTCCAGTCTGTCAATAGAAAAAAAAATATCTTGAACACAATAAAAGCTAAAAAAGATTGTTTGATCTTACCACTGTATATTTATGAATTACATGGGAAAGTAAAAAAAAGTTTCTAATTGTTGAGAGTCCTTCTCTAAAACCAGCTTCTTCTGGACCAACAGGACACAAAATTTACAAGCGCCTGGGAACCATTGGAGCCCCCAAAACAGAGGTTGGCGACTGATGTAGTGGGGAAAGAACTGTTTAATATCAGGATAAAGTCTGGCAACTCTTTTTTTGTGGGGTTGTTGTTGTTTTTTGACTCCGAGTTCAATCTGAAATTTCATGCCCTATTAGCCCTTTCCTAATCGTCTAGTTTACGTAAAATATGTATAGCAAAAATCTTACAGTATCATCAAAGCCATCTTTAAAAAGGCATCCTCCTAACTCTGCCTCTTATCGTCCTATTTGTCTAATCAACGTTATTCCGACTACAGCTCTCAGGAAAGTTACCAGTCTTATCAAGATAGGTGAAAAATGGGCAAGCAGGAAAGCCCACAAAAATCGAGATTTGAGTGGAAAACTTGTGGCGGAACATAATCAAGTCCTGGAGATTTAGTAATTTTCTGTGCCAAAAAACCAAGACTTGATTTCGGCTTCATTAGATGAGTAAACAATATGAGAGGATAAATCCAATTGATGTCTAAAATTAAGAGGAGAACCAGAAAAATTAATAAAACGAGACACCCAAGATTGATTTGATATAGAAACTGAAGAAAAGGAAGAGCTTCTACTAAAGGCTTTCACCAACTCCATCTGGTGAGGAGACTGCATCCCTTCTTTCCGATTCTGATTTTACCATCATCCCTGCTTTCACCACCTTGAGGCTACACTACTGTAACGTCGGGGCATGAAATTTCAAGACTGAACTCCGGGAACAAAAAGTAAAATTCAGTCACCAGACTTTATCCTGATATTAAACCATTCTTGCCCCACTAGACTCCTGAACCAGTTGCCACACTTCTGGGAACCAATGACGCCCAGTCGCCTGCATATTTTGGGCCCTGTGTAATGCGCTCTATGTGTGGTTGCACTTGGTGACTACCTGGAAGCTACAGCTGGTGCAGAATGCGGCAGCCTGGTTCCTTTTGAGGGTGGGTCACCACAAGCACATTACATATATGCTTTATAGTCTGCAATGGCTACCGCTTTCCAGGCATAATTCAAAGTGCTGGTTTTGACCTTTAAAACCCTAAATGGCCTGGGTCCCACATATCTAAGAGACTGTGTTTCTTTCCATGCTGCATCACAACCCCTGTGGTTGGCCAGGAGCACTCTCCTATGGGTGGCACCTGCTGATCTTGTTTGCACGACAAGGGCCCGTAGAAAGGTACTCTCAGTTGCTGTCCCTATGTTATGGAACATAGGTCTATCAGAGACCGACCACAAGCATTTTCCAGAGGCAGTGCAAAGCTTCTCTTTTTTGGAAAGCATTTGGTGGGCAGGGTTAGGAGAGGAGATTTGAGGGTTTAGGGGTGAGTGTGGGTTTTAATGAGTTTAATTGTTTTTATTAAGTAAGACATCCTGAGCCTTAGGGGAAGTTCAGGGTAGAAATTCAAATAAATCAATAAAAATAAATATAGCCCATGGCTACAATTTTTCAGAAAGATCGGACACTTTCAATAGCTGCCTTGTGGAACTTATTCCACAGTAGAGGAACATTTCAATCACAGTTCCCGAAAACAGGGTGGGCAGCCGAGCACCCTGCTACTTAAGTGTGGCACTGGCCCACGCACTGCCCCCCCAGGGTAGGCAGAACATTGGCTGTCCATATTTACCTGGCATGGGGAGGTTTAGTCCTTCCCTCTCCTAACACGAGGCTGCCTTGTTCTTTAAGAGACTGCAGTATCTCTTTCTGAGTCTGAAAAGGTTCCCAAGACTGCATAGTGAGGGCTTTCCTAAAGACCTTTAAAACATTTCTTAAGGTGGCATTTTGCTTTACTACATTCTGTATCATACCAAGACGACTTAAACAACCGACTAGAAGGTTTAAGGGGGATATCGCAAGAGAAGGAAGCAACACATCAAATATATCAGTTATACAATCTTTCATATAGAGAATGTCCTCCAAAACCAGCAATTAATTTCTTAATTTTTGACATAGATTTGAAGCTAAAATATTTGTGATGGCCAACTTAGTCTTTCCATCCTACTTTTTCTTTATTTTCTGAGAGCAGAGACACTCTCTGGTGTAAACAACTCCTAGTTGCGAAGATACGTTTTCTGAGTCAGCGAGAGGTAAATCAAGAAAAAGGAACTATAATATAACCAATTACACTATTATCAAGAGGAGATAAAGTAAAGAAGCCTTCACTGTTGTTTATAAAATGAACATTAAAAATGGTCAAAGTAAAACTCAAGAATATTTTAAAAAATGGTGTCCTAAATAATTACCTTTGGGGTCCTTGAATGCTCTGACTGGGATTTTAACGAGGCTACCTAATTCTTCATAAGCACTGGAGGCAGCCAAATCCGAGCCCATCCGAGCATTAAGTCTCTAGCTAAAAATAAAAAATGCTGAAGGAAAAGATAAAATTAAAGAACGGCAAAGATTCCATGATTGGTGTTTGTTTCTACACGTTGTGGAGCCTTCACCTCCTTCAAGACAGCAAATGGATAGATGTCGCAGCCAACCAACTGCAGAACAAGAAATTTTTCCCACTTGCACTTGGGGGAGAGTACAGGGAAAGCTCTGGAAGGGATGAGGTGGGTTTGGGGCCTGTTGAAAGGGATGATAGGAGCTCCAGGGGGTGAAGGAAGCTGGTGGGTTGGAAGTCTGAGGAATAGTTCACAGTACTGAGGAGATGAAGGGAGTATGGAGCTTTAAATGTCATTTATTTGTGCTTTGTTTTTAATCTGCTGTGAGCTGCCCTGAACCTTCTAGAATAGGTCAGGATATAATTATTTATTTTTTTTAAAAAGAGATTTTTTGCAACCAGTGCTACAATAGATGAGTGTGCACAGAACAGGACACGCTCCCCCTCCCCTCCATGACTGGTCCTTGAAGTTTTGGAATAAGATTTAATTGAGACTTCTACAACAAACAGGGAGAAAAAAAACCCACAATGAAGAACAAAAAGAACTGCTGGAAATGAGTAGGAGTGTTGCCACTAATCTCCAGGGTGCACTTTGATAAGTGTGGGTACACTGAGGAATCTGTAGCTGGAGGGAGTATGGATCTGACTGGATTCCCTCCCTAAAGAAAATGACAGGGAGGCAATTCCTAGAAAGGCCAGCAAGTCCAGCATCGGAAGACACCAGACTCTTGTGCTCTCTGGAAACGTGGTTGCAGTCTCTGGGGCTGGTGCAGAGCCTACCACCAGTGAAATAAACAGTTCAAAGTGGAGGGCATTTTCACCATAGCAGAGACAGGAAAAAGGGAAACTTTGCGTATCCCCGAGTTTGAGGGACAGTCTCCTCTGTTTACAAGTCACTGCCTGCAATGTTGCCCACTGAGGCTAATGGACCAAGGGTTAAGCAGCTGCTGCTGACTTGTCCTTTACAGAGAAGGAGATCATCTCTTAAAAAGTTAAAAATCCAGAAGGGAGAGTCAAGGCAGCATGCGAGACGCGGCCTAACCATAGCATTTCATTTCCTGGATTTGTGGTATTTAAATTTCAATGTATTAATGCATGTCTTCCTTAAGTATTTTGTCCAGAACTGCTTAAACTACAGACGTGTCCATTTTGTAAATAAAACCAGACACCCCGAGCACTGTTTCATCTGTACATCTTAAGTCTTACTTTCTGCAGAACTTAAAATGCAGGTTTTAAAAAATTATTAAGGTGCCTATTAGCTTTTCAGAAGAGTATATATTTCTCCCCTTTTAGCAGAGGTTCCCAAACAATGAGTTAGAAACCCAAGCATGGTCATGCCATCTAGATAGGCTCGTGATCCTGAGCAAGTTATTTTTATAGAAAATCTGTCTAGTTGCTCAGTTTTAGTTCCAACTGGCCTAAACCCTGATGAAGAGCCCTGCGTGGCTCAAAAGCTTGCATACCCTCACCAACAAAACTTGGTCCAATAAAAAGGTACCATCTGAACTACTTTGTCTCCTATCTGTTTTGAGACCAACACAGCAACCACATTTCCCTTTAGACTCCTGTATGTTTAGGAATCTGTACCTCAAAATGAGGTATGCTCCTGCTCAGAGTTAATGTATCCTAGATTTTTAAAACCGAATCTTACAGGAACTGAAGTTGAATCCAAAATAGCTGAATGACTTACACAGAACTCTTCATCAGGCAAGTCAGAACTATAATATTATTTTGGCTAACTACACAATTGTAGAATACAGACAGTTACAGGTGCTGTTTGATCCACTCATCTTTCGAATGTACAGAACTTCCATTTGGAGCCAAGAATCCAACATCTGGAAGCTGAAAATAAAGCACATTCCTGAAATTACAAGTCAATTCTTGAGTTTATAAATCCAGTGGGATATGGTAAGTTGCCTCTCATCCAAGTTGCCTCATCCAAAATTCTTGTATGCCCACTACAAAAAAGAGGATTCAGTTGAGCGCAGAAGAAAGCCTCCCAGAGTGATTTTTGTTTTAATCCATCTATGCACCAAACCAACTCAGCAGTTGGACTCTGCTACCAACCTTGTTGAACCATATTCACATATTTGTATGTAACTTGTATTCTCTTCATGAGGTGCTACATACTACCATTTCTATAAACTGCTGCTCTGGTGATTTACCCTTTTTGGTTAAGTGGACCTAATACAAGGCAATCGACACACGTAGAGAGCTTGGCCATTTCAGTTATAAATTAGAGGGGACAGGATGACAAAAACATTAACTAGTTAAGACTTAGATCACTCTCCCCATAAAGAGTTTTTATTGTTTATTATTTTTATTCCCCTTTCCTTAAAGGCTCAAGGCAATTTACAGAAATATAAAAACAATATAGGTACAAAAAAAGCACACACACAAACATATTAAAATCATTAAAAAGAAACCCTAAAACCCTCCCACTAACCCTCTCCTCAGTCCCTCTACCTCATCCCACACAACTCTATCCCAAACCACTGCTCATATACCCGTCTCACTGGGGAGCCATGGCATCATTCCCTGCCCCCAAACTACACCAATCCCCCTATCCCCACCCACCAAATGCTTTTTCAAATGAGTCTTACACCACCTGTGGAAGACACTTAGGCTCAGGCTCAAGTGAACCACTGGGAAAGAGTCCCATAACATTGGGGCAGCAACTGAGAATGCCTCCCTGCGAGCCCTTGCCATATGAACAAGGCTAACAGATGGCTTAACAGGGAAAAGTCAACATGGATTTAGCAAAGCAAGTCATGCCTCACTAATCTGTTGGAATTCTTTGAGGGTGTAAATAAGCATGTGGACAAGGGAGACCCGGTAGATAGAGTGTACCTGGATTTCCAGAAAGCATCTGATAAGGTCCCACATAAAAGATGCTTGAGAAAATTTAAAAGTCATGGGCTAGGAGGTAGTGTCTTACTATGGATCGGTAACTGGTTAAAGGATAGGAAGCAAAGAGTAGGACCGAGTGGTCAGTTTTCACAATGGAGAGATGTAAAAAGTGGTGTGCCCCAGAGATCTGTATTGGGATCGGTGCTGTTTAATGTATTCATTAATGATTTGGAAAATGGCATTAAGAGTGAGGATCAAATTTGCAGATGACACCAAGTTATTCAAAGTAGTTAAAACACAAGCAGACTGTGAAGAAGTGCAACAGGATCTTACGAGACTGGGTGCCTGGGCATCTACATGGCAGATGAGATTTAATGTGGACAAGTGCAAAGTGATGCACATAGGTAAAAATAATCCAAACTATGAGTACACAATGCTGGGTACTAAGCGAAGAGTTACCACTCAGGAAAAGGATGTGGGAGTGATTGTGAAATCCTCAGCCCAGTGTGCAGCAGCAGTCAAAAAAGCAAACAATGTTAGGAGTTATTGTCAAAGAGATGGGACAATTGGGTCCCTTACCTCGGGAATTCTCCTTCTGTGGACTTGATGGGAGGTTATTCGGACTATGGGAGTGTTCTCTGCAAGGCCAGCAGGAGGCAGCACCAAACTTTCAGCTGGGCATGCATAAAGTGCCAGGTACATTGCTGGCACTATATAAAAGCTAATAATAAAAATAATATTTTTACTACGACTACTAGTACTGCTGCAGATTAATAAAATAATAATAATGAGAGCGCTCCCTTGCTTCCCCAGGAGTATGAAGCCGTAGGACCAGGAAAGATCTGAACGACAATCAAACAACATCACAAACCCCGCGACTAGCAGGGAAACAGCAGGCACCTGTTACAAAGGATACAACATGGACCAGTGAGCCTAGAATACAGGTACCATATGATGAGACAAGCAGAGCCAGATCCCCGGGAGGGCCGAATAACCTCCCATCGAGTCCATAGAAGGAAAATTCCCAAGGTAAGGGACCCAGTTGTCCTTTCTATGGACACTCTCAGTCAGGTTATTCAGACTATCAGAGGTAAAAAGCAGTCCCCTTATTCGGCAATGGGTGGGACAAAACTTAAACAGCAGGATTCAGTACGCTCTGCAGGACTCTCCTACCAAAAGGAGGCCGCTGCGCAGTCTAGGAGGTCAATCTTATAGTGCCTGGTGAAAGTATGAGGGTTCTTCCACGTGGCAGCTCTACAAATTTCAGATAAAGGATCCCTCGATTGAAAAGCCCAATTTGTAGTCGCCCCCAGACTGGAGTGGGCAAGTACTCTAGGAGGGGGAGGGAAACCAGGAGCCCTATATGCATCGGCAATACAGGCCGAGATCCAACAGGAGATGACGGCTTTAGAAACCTTATTCCCCTTGGAGCGAGGAGGATAGCTAATCAGGAGCCTGGAGGTACGGCGGAAGGACTCCATAAGCTCAAGGTAGATTTTAAGAGCTCAGCGAAGGTCGAGGGAATGTCACTGCTTTTCTAACCGGTGACGGGGATGAGGACAGAATGAGGGAAGGATAACTTCCTGAGAAATGTGAAATGAGGATGTCACCTTAGGCAGGAAAGGAAGGGTCTGTGCGTAGGACAGCAGACTCCTTTCTGAATGAGCACAAGGCCAGGTCCATGGACAGGGCACCAATCTTGGAAATCCTCCTAGCAGATGTAATGGCAATGAGAAAGGTTACCTTGATTGAGAGAAAGTACAGATAAACCTCCTGAAGAGGTTTGAAGGGAGGGCCAGTAAGTGCATTAAGCAGTACGTTCTGGTTCCAAGACGGAAAATGGTGAACAACCGGGGGGGGGGGGGGGGGGGAGATATCCGGCAAGCTGCTTTTAAGAAATGCCAGATGTGAGGGTGAGATGAAAGATGAATCCCAGTACAGGACCCCAGGGTGCTATTGAGGGCTGCCAGTTGCCTAGTGAGGGTGTTAGGTCTAAGGCCTATGTCTAATTCCTCCTGTAGGAACTGGAGAACCTGAGCAATAGAGAGAGATCGGGCAGGAACCTCAAATGTGCGACACCATTTTACAAACACGCCCCAGGTAAATGGGTAGATAAGTTGGGTTGACTTGCGTTTTGACGCCAGCAGTGTCGCAATCACGGATTCGGAATACCCCAGGCGCCTAAGGGCTAGGATCTCAAGAGCCAAGCTGTCAGTTTCAGGAATTGTGGCTGTTTGTAACCTAAAGGGCCCTGTGATAGCAGATCTGTCGAGATAGGAAGCTCCATGTGTTCCCCCCTCAATAGATGGAGTAGATCTGGAAACCAGGGTCTATGGGGCCAAAAGGGGGTTACTAGGACGACCGTGGCTCGTTGTAGCTTGCATCTGTGTATCACCCTGCTGAGTAGGGGAAATGGAGGGAAGGCATATAGTATGTCTGGGTCCATTGTTGGCTGAGGACATCGTGGGCTTCGGTTTGGGGATGAGGGTCCCAGCTGAAGAAGCAGACAGTTTTGGTGTTGGATGGGGAGGCAAAGAGGTCGAGAACAGGCTGGCCGTAACGGCGGATTAGCAGCTGAAAAGACGATTGGTTGGAGGGACCATTCACCCGGGTCCAGTTCTCTGCGACTGAGCCAGTTCGCTTCTACATTGTGGACTCCTTGTATGTGTAGCGTTGACAGCTAGACAAAAGGCAGTGGCCTCTAAGGAAAAGACTTCACTCACTTGACCCTCTAAGGGTCTCTAGTAGTTAGGGTGCAGAGCACCCGTGCTGCAGCTCCTACTTGGCCGGAGGCAGAATTTCAACTGGGGAAGCGAGGGAGCGCTCTCCCTACGCATGCCCAGCTGAAAGTTTGGTGTTGCCTCCTGCTGGCCATGCAGAGAACACTCTCATAGTCCGAATAACCGGACTGAGAGTCCATAGAAAAAAAACAAAACTGAGGATGTCATAATGCCTCTATACAAATCGATAGTGTGACCGCATCTGGAATATTGTGTGCAGTTCTGGTCGACCCATCTCAAAAAAGACAGCTGAACTAGAAAAGGTACAAAGAAGGGCAACGAGAAAGATAAAGGGTACGGAACAGCTTCCGTACAGAGAGAGGCTTGACAAGCTGGGTCTCTTCAGCTTAGAAGACAGAGGGGACGTGATAGAGGTTTATAAAATCTTGAGTGGTTTGGATTTAATAGATAGGGAATAGTTATTTACCCTCTCAAATAGGTACACTCCATGAAAGTAGCTGCCGGCACATTTCAAACAAATAAAAAGAAGTACTATTTTCACTCAACACATAATTAACTTATGCAATTTGTTGCCAGAGCACTGTCAAAGCCAGTAATATAGCTGGATTTAAAAAGGGACTGGATACGTTCTTGGAGAGTATTTATGGTTATTAAATAATGGTTATTAACCAAGAAGCTTACAGGATGAACTTCTTACTGATGGGAGCAGGGAGTGAACAACGGGGAATGGATTGCGCATTGTTCAGGGAACTTGATGGGAGCTGGGGGAAAACAACAGGGAGTCACCACATTCTGCACCAGTTGCAGCTTCCAGATAGTTAAAAGCAGCCCACAGAGTGCATTGCAATAATTTAGCCTCAAGGTGATGAAAGCATGGATGACGGAGGACAGATCCTAATCAGAGAGAGAAGGCCGCAGCCTCCTCAACAGATGGAGTTGATGAAAAGCACTCCTGGCCACAGTCACAATCTGATGATCCAGATGCAGCAAAGGGTCCAGAAGCATTCCACGGCTGCGAACCCGAGTGACTGGAGGCGGCCAAACTCCATCAACAACAGGCATCCTAATCCCCTCCAGGTCACAAGGCCGGCCAACCATCACCACCTCAGTCTTGTCAGTATTCAGTTTCAGACTGGCTCACCCTTGTCCAGTCCCCAACAGCAGCCAGGCAACAGGTGAGCACCGAGATTGAAGGGTCTGAATCAGATGAAAAAGAGGTAGAGCCAGGTGTCATCAGCATACTGATGGCACTTCACCCCAAACCTCCGAATGACCTCACCCAGTGGCTTCAAAGGGCATTTTCAGACAAGACACTCTACACCCACCCATTATACATGTTGCGGGGCTGCAGTGTGGCCCTATGTGTACCCTGTAACATGTAAGGTGGTTGGGGAGCATCTTGTCTGAAAACGCCCATATACACATTGAACAAGAGGGAGACAGAATAGAACCCTGTGGGACCCGATAGGGGAGGTTCCAAGAGGATGACCAGCAATCGCCTATCACCACTCTCTGACACCTCCCCATATCTGGGATTACCTGTTTTGGGTACCGGAGGTGGGGCAGGTCACCGACTATCTGACTGTCCCAATCTCTGGAAGGGCCAAACAGCTGATTTGCTCAGCGAGACTCAATGCTTTCCCTTCCTCTGTTTTTGAGGGTTGGATGTGTGACATACCATATGCCAATCGTCTGTGCCTGTTTGACAATTTGGAGGTGGAGACAATAGGCCATATTACTCTCCGATGTCACTTGTATGACAAATTGCGGCTGGAGCTCCTGGGGTCCATTTTAGAGGCTTACCCAGGCAGATCTGAACATGCGCTGTTGGCTTTGATACTTGACAGTCCAAAACTTGAAGTGATTAGAAACACTGCACTCTTTTTAATGCAAGCATTCCATTATAGGAAATCGTTTCTGCAGTACCTTGTGCCTACATACATTACTCCAGTTGTTTAACCTGAGGTATTCCCCAGTTTACAAAATGTAATAGATTTCACAGGTCCGATATTATGTAAGCTAGCCCGGTCCATTTCCTCTGATCAAACCTTTGATTTTGATGTCGATTTTATTTTATTTTATGTTCGATTTGCTATTTTGAGCTGGGAGGTTTATGATGTTTTGTGATGTACTGACTTTGTTTTATTCCTTGTTTCTCTGTATTGTGCATTTCTGTTATGTATTTTACAATGGTCTACGACCACGTAATAAAAGTCAACAACAACAACAACAACAACAACAGCGACACCTCCCCAACAGAAAGGAGCGGAACCACTCAAGAGCAGCCCCGCACACCCATCAGGTCCTGCAGTCATGTCAACACCAACTCATGATTAACAGTATCAAAAGACACTGAAGATCTAACAAAGATCAACAGGGTAGAATTTCGGTTGTCAATCTCCAGGCACAGGTCATCGACCAAGGCCACAAGTGTAGTCTCTGCGCCATACCCAGGACGAAAGCCTGACTGAAACGGGTCCAGGGATCCGATGGCCCAGAACTGTTGGACAACCACCTATTCAATAACCTTCCCTAAAAAGGGAAGGTTATTGAACAAGCTTAGAAAGAAGCCAGTACCTATTCTATTATTACTACTTCCTCTTGACCAATGTGGTTTTCAGTAAGTCAAATGGTGCAAGTTGTATTCCCTGAGAGTATGTGGCTGAGTTTTTAAGTCTAGGATGTACATTTAAGAGCAGTTTAGTCAACCAAGAATGAATCTGCTGATATTCAAAATAACCTACCCTTATTTTGCAGTCTATAGATATTGTACTCTTCTTCTATAGGAAGTAGAGGTAAAAAAGTGCATTTTGTTTTGACCCTCAAGTCAGATCAGTAGCCTCAGGGTTTGTTTGTTTTTTAGTGTAGGCCAGTGATCCAATTGAACAGCAGTTACTTCATCTCAGACGTTCTAGGTTTTCAATGTGGATTTCTGGACACAAGGTGATTTTCGTAGCTTAGATATGTTGCTTAAGGCAACCTTTCAAATGCAATTCAATAGATTATTGACTCTGCCAAATGTGGCAAGATCCTAACTTTGACTGCATTTACACAAGGTGAAAAAACTCTGTTTTAGCTTAAATACGCTGTTCTGTTTTTGTCACCCGTGCCCCTTTGAGAATACTTGCTTAACATGTGCATGTTCAATTAAAATTCTTTTGTGGCTAGCCCAGTTGCAAAACTCTTGCCCTCATGAGCAGTAGGTGAGGAAAGGCGAGTCCTCTCTCCTGACCCACTGTGTAAAAATAGGGGTATGCACAAACAGATGGGGCTGACTAGAGGGATCCTCCTCTGAATGATCCTTCTCTTCCCCTACAATCCCCTGCTAAGGTCCTTTTTGCTTTCCCCCAGTCTCTATTAACTCCTTTCTCAAAAATGTACTTTGAGCTTTGATTTGTTCAGGGCTCACCCCCCTTTACTAACTTTCACCTGCTTTAATCCAGCATCCTCCACAACCCCAAACATATTGGCCTCAACCATTTTGACCAATAAAGCCCTAAACAGTCTGGGCCCCATATATGTGAAAGACCACCTTGCCTACCATGCATCGTCGCTGCCCCTGTAGCCTGGGAGCACCCTCCTGTGGATTCCACCTGCTATTCTTGTCCGTATGACAGGGGCTCACAAGGAGACGTTCTCAGTTGCTGCCCCAATGTTGTGGAACGGCCTCCCCCTGGAGGTCTGTTTTAGAGTCCAAGCCTGAGCCTCTTTCAGAGGCAGTGTAAAACTTTTCTTTTTAGTAAAGCAGTTGGCAGGCAGGGATAGGGATTAGGTGGAAGGTTGCTGGGGCTGCTGTGGGTAGGGTTCTTTATAAAAAATGTTTAATGTTTTTAAATTGTATTTTATGTTTTTTGTAAGCTGCCCTGAGCCTCCAGGGAAGGGCAGGGTAAAAATGTTAATAAATAAAAACCTCCCAGAACGCAAAGCACAACCACCCAGTATCCCACAGCTCCTTGGTATTCCCAACACACCCATGACAATGTATGCTCTATCTTTTTCTCTTTTTATTGGTCAAGGAAAAACAGCGTAAGTTTTTTGCTTTACAAAAATGGTCTTAAGATGTTTTAAAATTACTTTTATAGGGGGAAAAAACCATGAAAATCCCCAGAAATTTTGTATTCTGTTGAGTCTCCCAGACAGATGCGAATCAGCAGTCCTAAATAAGACTGTACCACCAAAGTCTGTTGACTCATCAACAGAGCCACTCAAGAATACAAATGTTACCCAACTCCTGGGGAAAATGTGTATTGCAGCCAACTTCACCCAAGAACTCTGAGGACTAAGTTCCATTTCAGAACGTAACAAAAAATTATCACTTCAATTATTAGTCCAAACAAATACAGTAAAAAGCGGAACAGTATGAAAAAGGAATACAGCATATGCACATTTTTAGCTTGATGCTAGAGGAAAGCACAAAAAAATAATAATCTCAAAACCCAAAACCAAACTGCCACTTTCCCCACTGGTTTTGAGGTACTTTGTTCCACAGCAATTAATTTTTAAGTGCTATAACTTGCAGATCACCCTCACCAAAACTACATGACATTCTGTACAGAAAATATAACTCAACACATTACATATACCAGTTTTCAAAATGTGTTCTTTAAGAGGCAAGCAGTTCTTGTGGTTTGAAGTTTTGGTGTTTAGTTGCATAGTTGTCTCTGCCTTAACTCCAATGCAGCCTCACACCATAATGATTTAAACACCAGCATTCTCAATCATTTCAGCAGCAGCTTTCAACATTTTTTTATATTATATAAAAATAAGTTCTTGGATGTAGCAAAATAAGGGTTTTATTCCCATAAGCATGTGTCTAGAGCACCAGCCTGCTAAGTTGCTTCAGCCCCCTGTGTTCACACAAGCAGAGTTAAGCAAGGGAGAGAGGCTCATGGATCTTACAAGGAATTTCCCTAGTTTATGCACGCCTCTGTTACCCCAGAAGATTAAGACCAGTACTCATTCGCCATCAATGGGTGTTTTGATGAGAAATTCATATCTTTTTGTACAAGGAGAGTTTAATACAGATAAGTATTGAAGATGGTAAGAAGCAACGGCTGAATTGTGAAAAAAAATATCTTACCATTGTTCTGTAAGGCAATTGTTGAGCTGGACTCATTTGTATTAACTACCTATCAAAAGTGTAGAAGTTTGCACTATAAACAAACAAGACAAATTCAATCTACAAAATCTTTCCACATACCTCTCTCCTCATTTACATGGCTTGAAAACACACCTACACACTTGCAAGAGGCATATAGAAGATTTTTTTTTAATGAAGTGGAATGGAAAAGTCTTCAAGAACTTTTAAGAAATCATCCTAATTTAAAATGAAGTTAGGGTTACAGCTCAAATAGTTGTGAAGATGACCTTTCAGACATGTTCTTGAAGTTAATCACTTCTAATCCCTCTCTCCCCTCCACCTCATTCCCTGAAGTTCCCCCTTCTGCCTCTCTTCTCCTTTTCCCAGCTTCTCTTGATGAGGTCACCTCCCTCCTCTCTTCATCCAATCCCTCCACTTCCCCCTTAGCCCCATCCCCTCTAGCCTAACGTCGATTGACCTCCACCTTCTCTGCTCCACATAATCAATCTCTCCCTCTCTACTGGGTCATTTCCATTGGCCTTCAAACACACTACCGTCTCCCCTATCCTTAAGAAGGCTACTCTTTACCTCTCTGACCCTTCCAGCTATCATCCCATTTCACTCCTACCCTTCGCTTCCAAGCCTCTGGAGCGTGTTGTCTATGCACAGTGTCTGGACTTCCTCTCTTCAAATTCCTCCTTTGACCCTCTCCATTCAACCGAGACTGCCATTGTCAAAATAACCGATGACCTTCTCTTCGCTAACTGTTCTTGTCCTCCTCGACCTTTCTGCTGCCTTTGACATGGTCGATCATGGCCTCCTCCTGGATTCGTTATGCTCCCTTGGTTTCCAGGATACTGTTATTGACTGGTTCTCTTTGTATCTCTCAAACTGCTTCTTCAAGATTTCTCTTGCTGGTACCTCCTCTACGTCGTTTCCTCTCTCCGTGGGAGTTCCCCAAGGTTCTGTCTTGGGCCCTCTTCTCCAGTTACACTCTTTCTCTGGGTAAACTCACTGAAACCTACAGCTTCCAATATCACCTGTATTCTGACAACACGCAACTCTCTCCACTCACACGCTGTCCCCCTCCATCCAGACTCTTATTGCTGACATCTCTGCCTGGATATCTCGTCGCCAAGTCAAGCTTTATTATTATTATTAGCAAGCATTTATATAGTGCCAGCAATGTACCTGGCGCCTTACAAAGTAATTCAATAGACACAGTCCCTGCCCTAGGGCTTACAATATGAGAGACCAGAAAGGGGGGGGGGGGTGCAGAACGATGAAGGAAGAGGAACAGAGGGAGACACAAGAAGTGTAACATTCACGAGAATGCTAGGTCCCAGGTGCATGCGCTTGGCTTGGTTACATATGGCCAAAACTGAACTAATCTTTCTCCCAAAATGCTCCCCTCCTACTTCCCTCTCAATTTCCATTGAGGGAGTCAATATCCAGCCGTTCCCTCTGGCCCACAGCCTGGAATTCATCTTCGACTCCTTCCTCTCCCTTTAAGCCTCAGATCCATGCTGTTGCTAAATCCTGTTGCTTTGCTCTGTTCAATATTGCTAAAATCCAGCCTTGCCGTACCATTGCCACTGCAAAAACCCTAGTCCATGCTCTAGTCATCTTGCCTTGACTACTGCAGTTTCCTCCTTACTGGTCTCCCTTGCTCTGATCTGGCCCCCCTCATCTCTATTGTACGCTCAAAGACAAAATCATCCACCTTGCCCATCTCTTTGACCATGTACAGTCCCTCCTCTCTGCTCTGCACTGGCTCCCTCTACACGAACACAATCAGCACAAGCTCCTAATCTTCACTTTCAAGGCTCTTCATGGCCTTGCTCGCACATATCTCTCTGCTTTTGTATCCTGCCATGCTCCTGCCCGGCAGTTTTGCTCCTCTTCTGCCCCCACCCTTGCCTGCTCGCAAACCCCTTGCTCCTCTGAACGTCTTCGTCTCATCTCCCTTGCTGCCTCTCATGCCTGGAACTCCCTCCCTGGATACATTCGCTCCACTCCCTCCCTCCCAGCTTTCAAAGACCTCCTGAAAGCCCACCTCTTCCGTCAGGCCTTCCCTAGCTTGACATGAGTGGTACTGCACCCTTTCCCCCTCACTCAGAACCTAATTCCCTATAACTAAGCAAAGCATGCGAACCTGTAACTTCCCAACCTCATGAATGTACTCTCGTCTTTCCTGATGTTTACCTCTCCCTCATATCCCCCTCCCTTGTCTCTCAGATTGTAAGCCCCTAAGGGCTGGGGACCTGTCTCAGACTGTGGATTGTACAATGCCAGGTACATTGCTGGTGCTATATAAACAACAATGCCTTCCTGTTTGTAGAGGAACATTTTAGGGTATCTGCTGCTATGCAAAACTTCAATATTTTCTGAGTCAAGCTAGTAAGACGCTGCACAATTTTATTGGCAGCATTCAGAAACACCTACACAGCAATTAAACTGCTTTGTACACCATGATGTTGGGAGGCTGGTAGGAGAATTCCACCACCAGCTTCATTTTAGTCAGGAGATTTATGCAAGTGGAAGTCACCCTCTTAGAAGACCTCAAGAATTAAGTTAGTGCAGATAGCTACTAGTAAGACAAGATTCAGAAAGAGGAATTGGGTCCTTTACGTTGGGAATTCCTTTTCTATGTCCCTTGAGGGAGGGCATTCGGACATAGGGAGCGATCTCCTGGACGACCACTAGGAGGCAGCACAACTTTTGCTGGGAGCACGTAGGGAGAACGCTCCCCCGCCATCCCAGTAGTAATAAGCCAAGGACCAAGCTTATCTGAAAAACTTAGCATATATTAGTAACACGGACGCCCGAAGGGGCAACATAGAACTAGACACAACAAAGAACTCATTTCAGCACCAAGGAAAACCCGGGTGGGCCGAATTACCTCCCTCGAGGGACATAGAAAAGGAATTCCCAACGTAAGGGACCCAATTCCTCTTTCTATGCCCTCTCGTTCGGTAATTCGGACATAGGGAGGTACCAAAGCAGTATGTAGAACAGATGGGAGGGACTGGGCGCTTATTGAGGAACTAGAACCCCCTGAAGCACCCACCTCCCAAAGGCAGCCTCTGCGGACTCGAAGCAATCTATTTTATAATGCTTCGTGAATGTGCGGAGACTCCTCCACGTTGCCGCTCTGCAAATTTCTAATGTGGGAGCCCTGACCCGGAAAGCCCAGTTAGTGGACGCTGAACGGGTCGAATGAGCTAGGACTCTAGCTGGAGGTACTAAGTCTAAGGCTCTATAAACGTCTGCTACACAAGCAGAAATCCACTTGGAAATGACTGCTTTTGAGACTTTTTTACCCTTAGAGTGAGGGTGGTAGCTCACTAGTAGGGAAGAAGATTTTCTAAAGGCCTGAGTACGCTCTAGATAGATTTTGAGTGCCCTTCTAACGTCCAGAGTATGCCATAGCTTCTCTAAGGTGTGGCGAGGCTTAGGGCAGAAAGAAGGTAGGACCACCTCCTGAGCTAAGTGGAAAAAGGAGGGAACCTTAGGAAGGAAGGCTGGATCCAGCCTGAGCAGTACCGATTCTTTCCTAAATATGCAAAACGCCAGGTCGATAGACAGAGCCCTGATTTCTGACACCCTTCTTGCTGATGTTATGGCGATAAGGAAGGCCATTTTAATTGACAGAAAGTAAAGCGATACTTGGTGTAGAGGCTCGAATGGAGGGCCCGTTAGTGCCTTAAGGACCACACTGAGGTTCCATGTAGGAAAACGGTGTACTACTGGAGGGGCTAAACGTTTGGCTGCCCTCAAGAATTGTTTGACGTGTAGATGTGCGGAGAATCTATGACCAGAAGAGGCGGCTATGGTACTGTCAATGGCCGATAACTGTCTCGCTAGCGTGCTGGGGCGAAGTCCTTTATCGAGCCCTTCCTGCAGGAATTGGAGGACTTGAGGTACGGAAGGCTGACGAGGTGGAATTTAATGTGACTGGCATCAGTGAACAAAAATAGTCCATGTAGACTGGTAAATCCTTCTCGTTGATTGGCGCCGGGAGGCCAAGAGCGTCTGGATTACTGAAGCTGAGTACCCCTGGGCTCGGAGAGCGGCGGTCTCAATAGCCAGGCTGTCAGCCTCAGGAACTCTGGCTGTTTGTAGCGAAGAGGCCCCTG
>QEPC01000841.1:1894233-1920976 GCA_003113815.1 Sphenodon punctatus | reverse complement strand
TTTCCTCTGGATAGGCTGAGCAGGTCTGGAAACCACGATCTGCGGGGCCAGAACGGGGCTATTATTATGACTGTGGCCTGCCGCCTCTTGGCTCTGCTGATTGTTCTCGCTAAGAGAGGAAAGGGGTATATCAGGCCGTGGGGCCAAGGGTGACAGAGCGTCGTGAGCCTCCGCCTGTGGGTGTGGGCTTCTGGCGAAGAATCTCTGCGTCTTGTGATTGAATACTGACGCAAAGAGGTCCACTACTGGGGTTCTGAAGGAGGTTACTACAAGATTGAAGGCTTGCGGGGAGAGAGACCATTCCCCCGGGTCCAATTCTCGTCTGCTGAGCCAGTCCGCTTGTACATTGTCCTGGCCCCTGATGTGTCTGGCTGACAGAAAGCAGATTGTCCTCCGCCCAGCTGAGAAGAAGGGAGGCTTCCTTGTGGAGAGACGAGGATCGGGATCCTCCTTGATTGTTCACATAAGCCTGCGCAGTAGTATTGTCCGTGAAGACAAGTACGTGTTGATTCCATAGCTGTGTGGAAAAGTGAAGGAGTGCCAGACGGATAGCTCTGAGCTCTAGCCAATTTATGCTGTGCTCTAGTTCGTGGTGTGACCACGAACACTGAGCCATGTGAGAATCGAGGTGGGAACCCCACCCAAGCAGGCTGGCATCTGTGGTTAGTATGAGTCTCCCTGGTTCCAAGAGGGGAACTCCGTTGACAAACCTGTGTGTTTGTTCCCACCACGCTAGAGATTGGCTAGCGGCTCGGTTGAGGGGTATGGACACCGGCCTGTTGATGATTGCTGCTTGCCAGGGGCGCAGCAGAGCCTGAAGTGGGCGAGAGTGGAAATGCGTGCATTGAAGATGGTGTATGAGCGATATCATCAAGCCCAGGAGGGATGCCATGGTGAGAATTGACACCTGTGGGCGGTCTCGAATTGCATTGATTAGAGCTAATAGCTTGGATTGTCGTTGGGGAGGGATGAACACTCTGTTTAGGCAGGTGTCGAACACTACTCCCAGATGCTCGAGACGTTGAGCTGGCGTAAGATGGCTTTTGGGAACATTGATAATGAAGCCGTGGATCTCGAGGTACTCTCTGGTTCAAGTGAGATGAGTCTGGGCCAGCTGTAGAGATGGTGCTGTAACTAGCAGATTGTCTAAGTATGGGTATACTGCTAATCCCTCTAGTCTGAGCGACGCTATGAGGGGGGCGAGAACCTTCGTGAAGGTACGAGGTGCTGACCCCAGACCGAAGGGGAGAGCCCGATACTGCCAGTGTTGGCCTTCGTAGCAAAATCTGAGCCATCTCTTGTGTGCAGGGAGGATGGGTACATGGAGGTACGCGTCTTGCACGTCCAGAGATGCCATCCAGTCGCCCTGGGTAAGGGCTAGGGATATGGAGTGTAGGGTTTCCATCTTGAAGCGTTGCCTGCGTAATGATCTGTTGAGACGCTTGAGATCGAGCACCCCCCTCCATGACCCGGATTTCTTCTGCACCAGAAAGAAAATCGAGTAGACCCCTAGTCCGCGCTCGTGTCACGGCACCGTCTCTATTGCCCCAGTCGTTGGAGCCTGGTGATTTCCGCCAGCATATGCTCGTGTTTGATTGGATTGTGGGAGCGAGGAGACATTCTGAAAATATCCCGAGGGTAGTATCTGGTTTCGATCGAGTACCCTCTCGAGACTGTCTGAATGACCCATGCATCTGTTGTATCTCGGGCCCATCTTGGTGCGAAGTCTAGTAGATGAGCGCCTATCTTTTGAGAGAAGGGGTAAGAAAAAGCAGTATAGTCAGGACTCTTGCCTGCGTGGCGGTGATCCTGATCGACGGTTCTGCTGGTGCTGAGTTGATGGCCTGGTGAACTTGGCTCCCCTGCCTCTCTGGAATCTATTGCGGTTAGCAGTGTTCCAGGAGGGTTGCGTGGAATACTGATAGCGCTTCTGACCTTGTTGGAAGCAAAAAAAGGGGCGAAAGGGATTCTTGCTGGTTTGGATATGGTTTAGTGAGTGCTTCTTGTCTTTATTAGAAGCCTCCTTTAGTGCCTTGTCCAGTGCCGTGCCAAACAGCTTGCCGCCTTTAAACGTGCTGTTGACCAATAAGTTTTTAGCGTGGGCGTCGGCTCGCCATGACCGGAGCCATAGTCTCCGCCTGGCTGCCACATTGGCTGCCATCCCTTTAGCCACCCATGTCAACATGTCCATAGACGAATCCATCAGGAAAGCCTGAGCTAGAGTCACGTTAGTGGCTATCTTTCTGGACTGTGCCTTAGATATGTTAGGGTCCTTCCCCATCTTGAACCACTTCATCACTGCCCTCGAGACGTATGAAGAGGTGGTAGCCATACGTAGCACGTTGGCCATGGCCTCATAACTCTTTTTAAGGCCAGTCTCAAGGCCTTTGTCTGTCAGGTCTTTTGGTAAAAAGTCACCCTCTGTGGGGAAGACAGACTGTCGGGCAAGGGATGCAGCGGCAGCATCAACCTGGGGCAGGGCGAAAATGGGCTTGCTCCGTTTTGCGAAGGCATACAGAGTCTGCTGAGGCCTTGTTAGTTTGAAGGACTTAGTAGGGTACTTCCACTGTGCCCTGATAATTTTTTCAAAGGCCTTGTCTAGGGATGCACCCGTAGTGTCTTGCTCCAATCTGGGAATATAATCTCTGTCTGATTCCTCCTCACCGTCTGAGGAGGAGTCCGATTCCCTTTTCTTGTGGGTTCTGGGGGTAACTCTTAACACCCTTTCTGCTCTCTTTATTAGTTTAGGGCCTTGGTCAAGGGGCAGCTCCCTGCCTAGGTCCTTATGCCCTTTAGAAAGGATCCTTTCCCAATCCTGGGATTTGTCCTCTTGCAAAGAGTGGGAAGCATTAGAGGAACCAGCCTCTGACTCCTCCTCTGAGGAGGGTACGAGGTGGTAGGGAGGCCTTTTGTGGTGGGCTCGTGGCCGCTTAGCAGGGGGAGGGGATTCAGCCTCAGAAGAGTCCCCTGAGAACTCCCCTTCTTCGCGGGGCGAATCGTGATCCTCCTCCTCAGCCGAGGAGGAACCCAGAAGATCTGAAAGGGATGTATTAGCCCTGGGGGTTGAGGGGCGCTTACTCTTTCCTTTTCCCGCTGAGCGGGAGGCTCCCTTAAATTTGCCCTTAGGGGTTTGTCCAAGGGGAGCGGGTCTCTTCCTGTGAGCCCTTTGATTACTCTCTATTCGAGAGAGAGCCCCCATCATAGCCCTGAGGGCCTCCAGTTGGGCCTGCTGGAAGGCGTTGGGCTCGTTTAACCCCAGGTCCCCCCTTACTTGGGAGGAGGCAGCTGAAGCTACCTCCCCATCGTTGTCCTCCATGGGGGATTCCTGGGAGCTGCGGGCATCTTGGGGCTGCCGCGCGGGGAGGGAGGCCACACTTTCGGTTTCCCTCGCCTCCGCCGCCATTTCGGCTCTGGCCCTGTTAATAGCTGGTGCCGCCGCAGCCGCGTTCTCCGGCCTGTGTCTGGTGGCCTTGCGCTTTTTAGCTACTGCTAAGGCGGTTTCGGCCTGAGGTTGGGGTGCCCGTCCAGCTGTTGCACGGCGGGTTTTGGCGGTTTCCGCCATTGCAGCGGCGTCGAGGTGTCCGTGGGGGTATCTCCACGGAGTCCCCTCACCGAGTTCTCTCTGGCCTGAACCCGCGGGCCAGCTCAGAAGAAGAACGCCTCCTCCAGCAGTGCGGGGAGGCTGCGCCCAAGATATGGTGCGGATGCACCTTCAAAGTTGAAGAGTTGGTGGTGTGGGTGCAGAGCACTCGGCTGCACGTCCTATCAGGTCTGAGGCAGACTACGAACTGGGATGGTGGGGGAGCGTTCTCCCTACATGCTCCCAGCAAAAGTTGTGCTGCCTCCTAGTGGTCGTCCAGGAGATCGCTCCCTATGTCCGAATTACCGGACGAGAGGGCATAGAAAGGATAAAGGTCTCAAAGTCCATAAAAACAAACACAAAAAATCCCCCAGCACTCTTCCAGTAAGTTAAGCATGGAATTAACTTGTTCCTGACACGCTCCTGACATTAACGTGTATTTCTCTTGCAAGATTCCACAAATGTGACTTTTCATATCAATTTCCAGGTAGCAGATATCTAGAAATGTGTCAAGCCATGACATAGGTCATGCTAAACATGAAATAACCAGCTGCTTAAGTGAAAGCACCAAGCCAATATACAGACAGCTACATTTCACTTTCATAGAAAAGCCCAACTTTGCGTCCTCGGTGTTAGCTGATTTAAATACATGTACTACAAAACTTATTTTAAAGAATGTAAAACAACTGAATTAGCACATTTTTGAAAACCTAAAGGGAAAGTGGAAACACCATGTGCCTTTTACTTGGGCACTGTATACTTATAGTTCAAATACTCCTCCAAATCAATGCTAAAATTGAGGGCTATACCTAAAAATATTGGGACAACATACTGGTGCTCCTGATCTGTGTCACCATAGCCAACTATTTTATCTTACTGAACTTCATGTTGAAATTCAATCTAGGTCAGAGAGCACCAGTTAAGTATGATATGGAGGAAGGATTTTTTGTAAAATGATCAAGACTGAGCATAAGCACAAAAAACTTGCAGAATACAAAACCCAAAAATGCTGAATCATACTTTTACAGCTTGACTGAAAATATGTAAAGTGCCAGGTACACTGCTGGCGCTATATAAATGTTTGTTAATAATAATAATAATAATAATAATAATAATAATATTCCACGACTGAATTTCATAAACACTTCTGAATCTGCTGATTAACAGCAGTTAACGGATACATAAATGATTCACTTTTATGGCCTTTACTATAGGAATGTGTTAGACAAATGTAATGCAAAGAAGGCCATCCTACACAAGTCTACAATAGCAGACTTTATTCTGACTAGAAGGCTCCCCTCTTCCCCCTCCAAAATAAGTAAAACTATAGCGGTAACCAAAGATGCAATAAACTCAGTAAAAGTAGAGAATTTTAAATTAAACACTTTGTAATGGATAGTAGGGCAGAAAAAAGTAGAACAGTACTTATTCTCAAGTATTTCCGAGTAGCTGAGGATCAGGTTCAGCGTGCTGGCGTTACTGCAGTATTGTCCGTTGTCTGCTTACATCTGAACAAATCACAGTGCGAGACAGCACATCCCTCCCCTCTGCACAATATAGAAGCAGAGCCTCCATTTTCCTTCTCTTTGTGGGCTGTAGGAGGCAAGCATTGAATATTGTGTCCATTTCTCAGATTCTTGGTAAAACTGAATCATGGATCATTACACTTGCAAAACCATTTGATTAGCAGCTCTCCATTGGTGACCAGAAAAGCATAAGCAGCCTGGGTGATCAGAAGAGTGTTACCCAACCTGGTTCCCATTATTGGCATAAGGAAGTACGTTAAGAGCCTAGGAATCCTAAACTGGGTTATATGACATTGTATTTGATTTCTGCATTCATGTTCAACTACAATGTAAAAAGAAAAATGTACACTGTTGGTAGCTATACCTAGGTTTAGCGATATTTATAAAGTTTCAACATAAGAATCAAAATATATTATCTACTGATATTAATCTTGTGTATAGCAGAGGAGTTTTTACCTTGTTAAAGTTTGTTAGGGGCTAACAAAACAATATTAATTTTTCTTTAAAAAACTATAGTAAAATGTAGGATTTTTTTATCATCATCAGATTAAGCTTTATACTTCAGTCTAAAGAGAATTTAGATTTTTACCTCCCCAATCAGGAACGCTGCATATTTGACAAAAGCCAGTTGGAACCGAGTCCCTACAGGGTTTCCTTACACAAAACATCAACCCCATTATAACCTTTGGGAAACCGAGGTTATTTCATTGCTCACCCTTTAGTCAATACCATGTTCACGTGATGCAGACACACTTGGGGGGGAGGAAGGGGGGGAGATTCCAAAAAATCTCCTACCAGAGGTAAATTCCCCCAGATTTAACGCAGAAATAAAGTTTTCTCAAACAAAATACTCCAAAGGGGCAACTGCAGATTAGAGTTATTGCAGAATCTGTGGACCCATGTGAACACTCAAATGGTTATTGCCAATGTTTTCCTGGGGCATTCATTGTACAGGTAAGGAACCCAGGGAAACAGATTGTGTGAATAAACCCAGACCCCTCCCCCCTTTCCAAGGAAACACCACCACCTCTGTCAAACTCTTCCACATCAAGGATCATCAAAAGTTATGAAAGAACAGCGTAGCTACCTTGTTTGCCTAGAAAAAATACACTGTAGTTGTAATGCATTAGCGTTCAGACTAAATGCGGACAAAGTGAGGGTTACTTACCAGTAACTCCGTTCTTTGAGTGCGCTCCACATATTCTCATTCTTGGGATCCCCTTCCTGCTCCACAGGGCACCAGAACCTCTTCTGCATCAGCAGTTTCCAGACAGACTGCTTGGAACCATCTAGAAGTCAAGAGCTCCACCTTGGCTCCCTTCCCGCTCTTTGTGTGGGCTTTTGTCTCATGCGAGGTAGGAGAGAATAAAAGGAAATGGAGGAGCACTCTCTGCTTCAGTTCCTTCCAAATCCAACAGGCGGAGCGCAAGGACTTCGAAGCCATAGGGTAAGGATGGGCGGGTAGTGAGAATATGTGGAGCTCTCTAGTAATTGCGTTACTGGTAAGTAACTAATTTCTTATTCAAGGATCTACATGATCTTCACTCTTGAGAGATTAGTAATCAGTGAAAAACACGTATGGAAGGAGGGGAAAGGCAAGGATGACCTCAAGAGCGAAGTGAAGGACTGCTCTCCACACTGAAGAATCAGCAAATGCCATCAAGTCCAAGGAATAGTGTTTTGAGAAGGTATTCAAGGTTGCTGCTTTGCTTATGTCTGTGCTGGGGACACTGCAAAAATTGGTTAGCAATGCAGTGACTACCCTCATTAAATGGGCTTTCGGGCCCCCGGGAGAAGTTTTCCATGTGTGCTCATAGCAGGTGTGGATACACAAATATCCTTTTTGAAGTCTTCTGTGAGGAGGCCTTGACACCAACACATTTGCCTCCAAACATGATGAAGATAGTCAGATAAGTTTTATTTGATCTGTATCTCTCTTAAGGTCCAACGTGTGCAATGTCACTTCTGCTTTTGTGCTGTTCGGTTTGGGAAAGAATACTAGCAGGAATATGGTCCAATTCATGTGGAAGGAGGAAGCCAGCTTGGGGGCAAAGGTGGGGTCAACTCGTAAGTCTACCTTATCCCTGTGGAACATCAGACAGGGAGGAGAAGCTTTAAGTGCTGCTAGTTCATTAACTCTTGTTGTAGATGTGATGGCCACAATAAGAGCAGTTGTTAGTGCAAGGTGTTCCATAATGTATGTATCCATAGGTTTGAATGGGGGAGACTGGCGAGCACCAGTTTGACGTCCCACTGTGGAACTGGTTTGAGGAATGGAGAAAACTTGTTCCAGAGACCTTTCTAGAAGGATTCACGAGCAGGTCATAGCAAAGAGATTTTCCTTTAATTGGCTGGATGCAAACCAAGATTGCTGGTAAATGTACTTTCACCGAGGAAAGTGACAAATCCTAGATCTTAAGGAACAAGGTATGTCAAGACATTAATCTGGAGAGAGGGAAGAGAAACTCCATGTTCTGAGCACCACGCCACAAAGCGTTTCCACTTTGCTAAGTATGCCGATCCGATTGCTGGTTTTCGGGCATTCACCAGGATAGCCACAACCTCCTTGAAGCAAGTCTTCTGAGGGCATATGAACCAGTCACAAAATTGTAACAGCTCTAGGTCATGGTGTAGAATCATTCCTACCCCTCCACCCCCGGAGAGAAGGTCTCATCCCTGATGTAGTGTGCGATGAGTCATGGAAATACAATTTAGAGTTTGGAATCACATCTGCCTTGGTTAGAAGGGGGCTAACAGAATAAGATGGGCCCTGTCTCTCCTTGCCTTGCATACGACTCTGAGGTAGAGGGAAAAGCATACATAAACTCTACATCCCACTGGTTCACGAAAGCATCCAAGACACTCCCTGCTCTACTGCAAAAACAAGGTAGCTTTGTGTTGTCTGCAGTTGCAAATCAGTCTATGGTAGGTGTGCCCCATTCCAAGGAAACGTCTTGTATTTACGTATGTATGCTCCACTCATGACTATCCATCATGCATCAACCCAGTTCGTCACCAGTTACGTGAGACCCTGTGAGGTGAATCACTTGAACTACGATTCTTTGATGAATACACCAATGCCACAGGTACTCTGACTCTCTGGGAAGACTGGTGGATCTTGTGCCTCCCTTTTTAGGTACCACATGCCTGCAGAGTTGTCCATGACTACCTGCACCATGGGACTCCTGAGGAGACTACCGGGCCTTTGAGGTTTCATCTTATAGCTTTTAGCTCTAGAACACTGATGTGCAACTGAACCTCGTCCAGGCTCCAAAAGTTCGTTTACCATCAGTTCTCCCATGTAGGCTCCCAATCTGCTCAGAGAAGCATGGATTGTGACTGTGGCATTGGGGTTTCAAAGGGCACTCCCTTCAGAAGAGACTGTGGTTCTAGCAACCTAGTAGAGTGTTCAGTATTTGGTCTGGAATTGTGAGTTTCTTGTTCAATTTTATGAAGGCTTGGCGTATATATGCTCTTCCATACTTCTGTTTAGGTGTACAAATGGGTCATGGATGCAAAGTGGCCTTGCAGTTTTAAGTAGCAGAGCACCAGTCATGTTTTTCAATGATGATCTGGGATGGCTGTTGGAATGTCCAGGAATGTCTTCTGGCAAACGGGCACAAGCACAGCAAGTGTTCAAAATAGCGCCTATGAATTGCAAAGCCTTTGCTGGTATGAGGTCCTCCAATATTGCTACAGTGATTTCTACATCATGGAGTAACAGCTGTCTTGACTTTGCTGCCATCAGAAAGTCATCCAGGTAGAGAAACACATTCACAGCCCTTCACCACAGGTTTGCTGCAACTACTGACATGCACTTCGTGAACACCCTGGGTGCTGTCGCCAGTCTAAAGTGGAGAATTGCATACTGGAAACCAGTCTTCTTTTTCTAGAGCTGGTAAAATAGTTTGTTGCGTGGTCATATGGAACTTGAATTTCCTCACAAACTTGTTTAACTTTCTAAGATCTGAGCTACGGCATAAACTCCCATCCCTTTTGGGGACCAAGAAATATCTAGAGTAGAAACCCTGGTTATGTTCTAGAGTGAGTACTTCCTCGATCGCCCCTTTCCCTAGGAGAAATTCTATCTCTATACAAAGTTCTGTCTTGTCAGGAGCGTGCCTAAAAAGGAACTGGAAAGGGGGATTGGATAGGGGAAACTTGTCAAACTGGATGATGTACCCACGCCTTACAATTTCTAACATCCGTCTATTAGAGGTAACGTTAGACCACACCTTGTAGAAAGAGGCTAGCTGGGTTAGCAAAGAGGAGATTCTTTGATCCCGTATTGACCTCTGGGCTGTTAAACCCATGACCTGGATCACTACCCCAATGAGGAAGTAGAGCATTGCTTAACTTGGGACTTAAGTTCCATAAACTGTTTCCTCAGCTGGGGGATATTGCTGCTGGTTACCCCTTCTATTTTGGGAGAAAAAGGAGGATTGTTGTCTACAAGAGTATGAGGCTGGTATTGAATAGTAGCACTTAATTGCGCAAATCACTCCAGCTGACCTTGCAATCTGACATGACAATCTCTCTCAGCATCTTGTCGGTGGAGGTTGCAAAGAGACCTTCTGAATCAAACTGCAAGTTCTCTATCCTGGACTTATTTTCTGGTGGCAGTGTTGTCGATCCAAGCCAAGCATGCCTCCTAAGAGTCACAGTGGAGGCCACCCTACGAATGGTACTCTCTACCATGTGCACAGAGGTGGTTAGCTGAAACTGAGCCAATTGTGAGCCTTATCTCTGGAGTGCCGCAAGTCAAGCTGGGTCAGGTGTGGATGGAACTTGGGAACAGAGCTAATGTTGGTATGCTCACATAGTGGGGAGGCAATTGGCTGCTCTCAAGAAAAGCGTTGAGGATGAAAAAGCCTTACATCCGAACACATCAAGCCTCCTGCCCTCCTGGTCTGATGGCGAGGTGTGCACACCTCCTGCCCTCTTTGCATAGCTATAGAAATGACCAATGAGTATGGGGCAGGGTGACAGAGTAAGTAATAAATTTATTTGTTTAGCCGTAGGCCGTCACAATACATATATAAACAACAAACAAACAAACAAACCATTTTAAAATAGAGAATTCAGACAGAATTCAAACAAATACTTAAAACAGTAAAACTAATAGTATTTACATACCTAAATTGCCATAAAGCCTGGATATTTAATTAATGTATTTGCTCATTCAGTAATTTATATGAGCCCCTTTTTCCCTTCCCCTGATCTTATAGTGGGGCACCAACCCCAAAAATACCAGCATCCATTACTCTATAAATAGCCATACTTCTTTAACCAGTAGTAGGCATATCCCCAAGAATATATAATATATCATGCAGATGGAAATGCAGAAAGAACCAAGCCTTGCCCTTCCCGGGGCTTATGGCGACACACTTGACCCCTGTATTACCTGAACCCATTCCAACCATCAGGGAGAAATCAGAGTTAAGAATGGAACCAGTATACAGCCTATACCATTTTCATCACCTGGTTGATGGAATCAGACCTTTCCGCCCCACTCTCTAGAGTGTAACTCACAATTTGTCCCTCTGTTACTTACTAGTGTAAACACAAAACAAAAATTGTGCAACTTTTCCAGTGCTCTCTCTAGACCTATCACCAAGCAGCGTAGTCACAATAGCCTCTCGGGGTCTACCTAACCTTTCTCCCACCACTGGCAGTATTAATTTTGAGCGACGAGCCACATAAAGTGGTCAATCCAGTAGAATATGGCCCACTGACTCAATCTGCTTTAAGGAGCAATTACAGAAATGCTGAGCCAGGGGAATTTCCTGATATCTCCCCTGCGTCAATGCCGAGGGGAAATATTGTACCCTGGCCAAAAAGAAAAGTCTTCTCTTGAGCGTCAAAAGCCCATACTCTAAGTACGCCCTTGGCTGTCCCATCTCATTAAACAAACCTGTCTGTGTCCCAAGGGCCTTGCTTAAACAAAGCTCAGCCCCCGTTTCCTGGCAGCCAATATCTGCCAGCCTCTGAAGAACCAGATTTCTTGCTACTTTATAACCTAACGGGGCAAGAGCCTCAGGAGAAAACCCCAACATACGCAGCTTCTTCACTGCGCGTTGGGCCCATATATTTGGGGTAATGTCCCCCATTACCAATGTCATGAGAGGGGCTGTATGGCCAAAAAAAAAGTTTTAACCAGTAAGTTAATACTCTCCACCAAATCCGTTCTTCCAGTGGGACAATACCACATTCCGAGTACAAGATCAGTCTACTGGCACCTGGTGGAGCCAATAGAAGGAAGCGTACAAAAGCTGCTTGTATGCGCTCCAAAATCCAGATTTTATCCACTGTCCACAATAAAGTCCCATATAGCGGCTGAGAAATACATTTTAATAAGAACACTTTGATTGCTGGAAATATCAAATTCCCTCCCCTTGACCGAAAAAACCCAGCAAGGATTTCGTCAGTTGTCTGGCCCGAGAGGGTGACAGATGAAGATCGATGCCCCCTCAGGTGGTACCTCAAAGTGCATCAGCCAGCTTATTTGTAGTAACCATCGATGACAATTCGTCCATACTGTAATGGAGGGTTACATCAATTCTTCAAATAATGAGAGAATAATATGATCCATGTCTCCCGAACCCAGAATTCCCCAAAACAGGCCTGATGGTGTCTTATGAAGCACCTGGTTATAAATCTGGGAAAGAGTGGTCAGGAATCATTTTACCATAGCCTGGAATGCCTCAACATCCTCTGTGACTAGCATATGGGCAGGACCCAAGATGATTTCAGGTGGCGAGATGGTTTCATCATCCTCAGAGGTGGGTGAAGCAGATGTAGAATCAGTTTTTCCCTAAGGGGAACCCACTGGAGAGGCAGGACACTGTTACAGGTCTGAGGTAACCCAGAAGGGTCTGTAAGAAATGTGCTCCTGATGGCTGTATGGGGGGCACCAAGCCCTTCAGGGTCTGCGTATCATCTGTTGGAGGAGCTGAAATTAGAGGTTGCACGTGTGCTGGTAGTACAGAGATCAGTACTGCTGCCAGTAATGAGGTAGGTGTCAGTGCTGTGGGTGGTGGCACCAATGGTGGTACTGTAAATGGTGGAGAGATCAGCCCTGGAATCATAGTGGGGGTGGAGTGGTGCAGGCCTGTGTGATCTGCTGTGGAACCTGCCCCTGAAATGGGAATGGCTAGATCTAGGGGTCTCACTAGGTAAGCGTGAGCATCTATTCCGTCAGTGTCCGTGTGTGTCCATCCTGGACCTGCTCTCCAGTCTGGATGAGTAGTGGCATTAATGAGAGTGCCGGCAGTCTCTGTGGTGCCGAAACTATGCTCTCTCTAGAAAGGAAATGCCCTCCAATTTCTTGGGGAGCACCCTGAGCATGACGACAGCTTATCTCTAAAATGGGAGTGGCACAGTGAGTAGTAGGAGCTCCTACTGTGAATGCAGGGCCGTGGGCTGGAGGTGCCATGTTACGGCTGGTATTGTTGAAAATCCTTAAAATGCTATATTTCTTTCAAAACTTGTGTCCAATTTATAAAGTTCCAAGTATTAAATGGCTTGTAAGAAGTCTTCTGAATGCAGAGATGGAGATGTGAAAAAAAAAAAAGTTAGTATTCTTATTGCACAAGCTCCTCCTGAGTGTCTGGTGTGTGATGGGTGGAGCAATATTCACAATGAGAGTGTCATCAATTTCACAGTAACTCCTCCATAACCAGTGTTTTATTCCTTTCAGTACACAAACCACCACCACCACACAGCCCAATATGTTGGTGACCAGTTTAAAAATATCATCAACGAATTGGGTCCACAGAAGGTTATTTCGGTTATGACCGACAATGAAGCTAAGAAAGCTGCTTGGGCTTTGCTGATAAAATGAGTATTTACATCTTTTATGTCATCGATGTGCTACCCGTATGATGTAGTTCTTCATTCATGATGCGAGAATCTGACAACTTTCTCATCACATGTATCAAAAGTGAAAAGCATTGTCAAGTGTTTTTTTAAAAAAAACAACAACCAAAAACCTATCAACAGTCATATTTCAGCACCACTTAGTACAGCATTCACTTGCATCCACACTGAATAAGCTTTGTTGTACTTGATGGGCATCCTCTATTAAATTTCTTAAAGATCTTCAAACATGCAAAATGACACTTCAGTCAGCTACCGTTTAAGGAGGAGTGGCCAGGTGTTGCCCTTCAATAATCTGCACTGACCTTCTTGACAATGTGCTTTGGATTAGAAATTTAAAGTTTATTTCACTGCTTGATCCTGTAGTTGTTCATTCAAAATATGGAAAATGATAGTTCTACACTGTCTGAAGGAGTTCCTGAACATTAAGAAACATGTGTGATAATACTGTATAAAGTCCACTTATAGAAGCTGAACAGAAGACACAAAATATCATCACTGGAAAAATCAAGTGATCACTCCCGTAGATAATGCTGCTTACCTTCTTGATCCACATTTCCAAGGTTATGACCTTTCTGATTAATTTGATTTAGCTTGCAGCCTTATAGTGGCTGTTGCAAATTTTAAAGGATAAAGATGAACAAACAATTCTGGTGAAGATAGCAAATTATAAAGCAAGCAGCAGCCCATTCAGTCGTAGAACAATGGAGTGCAATTCCAGCAGTTGAATCCAAACAACTTGCTCCGTCATCATGGTAGAAAGAGTTCTAGTTTCCTTGCAGTCTAGCTGCAGTGGCAGAAATTCTTTTAACACTCCCATGCACTGCTGCATGTGCAGAATGCAATTGGTCAGTTTGGGGAATCATCCATTCAAAAACTAGAAATAGACTGAATCTCAACTACTTGTGACCGTGTATCACAATTTAAGATTAGAAAAGAAAATAGGAGATGAAGAATTGTCTCAATATTCAGAGGAAGAAGAGGATACTGATGGTGAATTTGATGATGAAGCTGAAAAGAAGCAGCTGCAGCTAATGAAGATCATGCAAAGCAAAATGCATGATGAGTTAGCCTACTGCCTACTTAGCATAACTGCCTTTATCAACTTTTTTTAGTTGCCGTTACTTTGTTTTATTCATCTTTTTATTTCACAACAACTGTTAACTAATTTGTTTTTGCAACTAGCAGCATTCTTAGTTTTCTGTCTGAGTTTTTGCAGGCAGAAATTTCCCATAAAAACCTGAATTCTTTGTATGTTTTTCTGGGAAGACAGGAATTCTGGAGTTTCTCTCTGGAAAAGCACAGAACACAAATGTCACAGGGTTTTTCTGGGAAATTTGCACCTGCAAAAAGTCACTGACAGAACCCTGGTAACTAGCATAAGTATCTAATTGGTTGATTAAAGTCTGTTATTTTTCTAACAAGTTAACTCTGGGAAAACATCTAAGCATTTAAGTTACTCCTCAAGTTGGCACTCAACAGCATTGGCTGGGCTGAAGGGAACTCTAGTGAGACTACTCTTTCTGGGCATAGTCAAAAGTGGGTTTTTTTGCAGGGTGGAAAACAAATTCGGAAAAACCCATTTAGCGGCAAAAAGTTTAACTTATTTTTAGGGAGGGGGAGGGGGAAAGACTACTGTAAGACAAGTATTTCATCTTTTCTACCAAACTCATTGGATATGAAAAGGTAATTCCTGAATTGTACAAGCATGCAAGTTGCAATAAAATAATCCCACCATGTTCAATAATTCCAGCAGGAGTAAATGGATCCAGGAAAGAAAGGCTGGTAAAAGTCAGCCTCCATACTTTCTATAAAAGTGAGTTGTAGAACATCCTGAAAGGATTGTAGTGCTCCAAACAATAGTTATTAAAGTATGGAGTGTTTGAGAAAGGGTAAAAACGGATGTGCTGGCAGCGTGGCAGCTCCCTGGCCAGCCCAGGAACACTGAACAAATGTGTCTGCGACCAGAGAGCTGTCCCACCGCCTGCACAAGTCAAGGACCTCAACAAATGCGTGGGCAGTCAGTCCCCACCTGTGCCATGCTTCCAGCACCCCACCATGATCAACAGCCAGGGAAGCTGGCCATGGCTGTCCTTGACCCGTGGCAGGTATGGCAGGATAGAACAGACATGCTGGCCCACTGCAGCCCGCATAAGTGGTCCTTAGCCCAGGCTATGTCCTCAGAGGTTTTCCAAGGACATAGTCTAGGCTAGCCACCTACCCACCCCAGGGGAGTCCTGGGCTAACATCTGGCTGCATCAAAACAGACACGCTAGTGGCTCCTAGGCCGCCAGCATGTCTGTTTTTACCCAAAGTGAACAGCTCTCAGTAAAACTTGGGGTGTCAAGATTCTGCATTAAGCCTTGTCACATGGATGCTCAATAATTTTACAGAAAACATCCAGAGGTGGGGACCTGGGTGAATGCTTTTGGCAGACAATGTGGCTATGGGAGATAAACAGGAGGTGGGGAAAAGATTAAGAGGTGAATACATGAAAGGAATTGGCAGGAACAAAAGAGTAGATCCAATGATAACCTAAAGGGATAAGATGATAGGATACAGCCACTACCAAAAGGAACACAAGAAGCTAGACAGAATAGTACAGGACATTAACAAATTCAAACTTGGAAAGACAGGAAACGCGTGGAACAAATGGAGAGAAGGCAAGTGACTTGCAACAGAAATCCTATATAACTGAAAAGTGAGATTTCCAAAAGTGATGATTAGGCTTGTATGACTCCAGATGTTGGGCTCAAAGGAAGAGAAAGAAACAGACATACATAATACATGAATGCAGTTGAAATGAAAGGGGGGGAAAAATCCAATGGAGGATCTCAACAATGGACCCGAACTGGGAGTGAAGAAATTAGGGTTAGTTTGGATGTGGAAATTACAGAAAAGTTTTGGGAGTCAAGGCTCAGATATATGATCATGTATAGATGACTTTTAAAGAGCATTTAGAAGACTGCTAAACCTAGCCAGCGAAGAACTCAAAGATGTAAAATCAGATGGATAAATGGACACATGAAGATATGACCAGCTACATTCACTGAAGAACTGGCCAGGAAAGACTGGAGTAGGCACTGGGTAAGGCTGTCTTCACAAGTTCATAATACAAAATGCAGACATTCCAATCTAGCCCATGTTAGCTGCATAGCCAATAGATAAAAACTTTCATATTTCATGTTCATGTGTCCAATTTTGTGTCAACTTGAACAATTCAAGTGTCCAATTGTGTTCAAGTAGCAAAGTTTCAGGCACACAGCCAGTCTAGCAGCATCTGTAGAGAAATCAATGGCTTAATTGGCCTATAAATCAAGCCATTTTCTCACTCAGGTTTATATACCTGGGCAAAATGTGCTTCAACCAAGTTCATCTTACTCAACTGGCTTGCTATTCTTACGGTAACAATGGAACATGGTCACCTCAACCTTAAGGCACTGTGACCGCTGTGTCTGTCAAATGCCCCAAACTCCTTTTTATACCAGTGAATATCGACAAGACCACTCAACACCTCTGTATGACTAAGGCTAGTCAAAAGAAAAAAAAAACAAGTCTAGCCTCTGCTGCTGACTCTCAGTAAAAATGAACACAAGTATCAAAAAGTCTTCAGCTATTTCTGGCTCCCTGACATCTATAATGTAACAGCATTTCTAACAAAACAAGTTAATTATGAACATTTTCTTAATGTCACAAACAAAAGTAAATCCCCAAAGCAGAGAAAAGTAATTGTCAAGTCTAGGATCAATGCAGTAATGCACACTACCAGACAGGTTGAACTGAGAGCTGGAGGGCAGAGCATAGAACGAAACTCAAATGCCAGAGCCAGAATGTCAACTCATGGGACACTACAGAAGCAATGAACTATACTGTCCTGACTTTCAACAGCCCAACTAAACTTCATTTTGGTTAAGAAAACACCCCACTGCTTATCATAGTTTTCTTTAAGCACAAAAACACAAACAAGTTAATATTTACAAAACAAGCATTTTTTACACAAAAGACTAAAGAGCACTACATTTCATCACTTTTTAGAAGAAAAACTAGAAATTATGTTGAATTCAGACCTGTTTCCCCACATTTTGATAAATGCTTCCGGCTAATTTACTACAACTCCTTATCATTACAACTCCTTATACAATCTGACCCCAAAAAAGAGTCCGATTGTAGGCAGAGTCATCTATGGACGGCAGGACACAGACATAGTACCATGGACAGGTTTTAGTAATGTCAAAGACTTTCACTATTTATATACAATACATTTAAAAACTAGACAAGTATTTATGGAGGTACTGGTTTCACATCTTGAAACAGTCTTCAATCAGAGCAGAAATGATACTGCAGGTTTCTCTACATCTATATGGAGATTATTTTAAAACACCATATTAGAAATGCAGATTAAATGTATTCCACGAATAATGAAAGGTAAGCTTGAGGACCAAACATCTGCTAGCGTGGCTAAATGGGGAGGTGAAGGAGGATATTGGAGCCAAAAAGGCATCCTTTAAAAAAATGGAAAGCTAGTCCTAAATGAAAAGAATAGGGAAAAGCATAAGCACTACCAAATTAGATTTAAAGCGTTAAAAAACAGGCCAAGGGGGCATTTGGACTTGCTAAAGATGCAAAGAATAATAAAATCTTTTTCAAGTACATCAGTATCAAGAGAGTCGGTCGGGTCATTAGATGACAGGAAGTGAAAGTGACACCCAGAGAGGATAAGGACATTGCAGAGAAGTTGAATGAATTCTTTGCTTCTGTCTTAACCACTGAGAACGTTGGGGAGATGGTCACATGTGACCGAGTCTTTATAGGTGAAGAATCAGAACCACCGTTGCAAATAAACACGACTCTGGGAGAGTATCTAGAGCAAATTGACAAACTAAATCATAACTAATCACCAAGAGCAGATGGTTTCACGCCAGAGTTCTGAAGCAACTCAAATATGAAGTTGCAGACCAACTATTGGTAATTTGTAACGTACACCTAAAATCTGTCACTATACCAGAAGATTTAGGTAGCAAATGTAACGACATATTTAAAAAGGGCTCTTGAGGTGATCTTGAGAAGTACAGACTGGTGAGCCTGATGTCGGTGCCAGGCAAATTGGTGGGAAAGGTTGTTAATAACAGAATTACTAAGCATAGTGACTAAGCATAACCGTGTTCCCCATTAAACATGGTTTAATGGGGAAGAGTCAACATGGGAGAGGGAAGTCATGCTTCACTAATTTTTTGAGGCTGTAAGCAAGCATGTGGATACGGGTGAGCCAGTCAATATAGTGAATCTGGATCCAAATATGGCAATACGCAACTTCAGAGTAGTTGAACTAGAATGTGGGAGAAACAGGATTAATCTGCTTGTGCATAGACTAGTCTAAAACTGCGTCAGAGAATTGGAGGCAAAAAATTCAGTTATACTGAAATTTTAAACTAACTTGCCTCAAGAAAAGAAAGTCGTCCCTAAGTCTTAAATTTTCTAAGAATCAAGAGAGCAAAATTTAAGGAAGGTGGCTTTAAATTTGGCACCAGATTATATCACCATCATGTTTTCCTGTGATCCTTTGCATCTCATTTGTCGAGTTATGAAATCTTGCACAGGTGTATACTGGTAGATGAAGGGGGGAAAAAATCTTGACGTTTTGCAGGATTGTTATTAGTTTCCAGGGCACATGCTGAAACTCCAAATGACAATCTTCTTATGCAACATAATTGCATTTAGATTATAAATGAAGATGGGACTTCCATGATCATACACCATATGTAAACCTTGGGTTATATACGCTATTGTATATTATAGAAAAAGTCTTAGAACCTGACAAATCTGCAATGACCTGTCCTACCCACCTGTTTCCTCAAATGATAGAATTTAGAAGTCTTGGGTCATTTCTATTGGTATAAGATAGTTCTCTCTTTATTGACCTGGTAACAGCTGACTGAAATTCTTCCCCCCCCAAAAAAAGCACATAGATTAACAGTCCAGCATTGAGCCATCAATCCGGAAGTTATGGTATTAAGGTTTTTTCCTGCTGATTATACATGACCAGGGCATGTATTTTACAGATCAGAACAACAACATTTTGTCATCCTTGGGCAATTTGAGATATAACCAGTTACATTTTCATATTTACAGCTATTCACAGGATTCTGATTTGATAAATGAATGTTTTATTGTATCTTACATTATGACCTCAAAAATAGTACCGTAGTCTAAAACCTGCAACCTTCCTACAGGTCCAAGTGGTGTTTACAACCCCAACAATTCAAAGTAAATGATACAAAAAACAACTTGAACGTTGTTTAAATGATTAGAGCTGCTATACAAAACAAGTCTTTGGAATAGATGACCAAGAAACCATAAAGAAATTCAAATGCAGTTAAGTCAATAAAACTAGCTTGAACATTAAAGATACACACACTGTTGTCCAACTGTCAGTTTGTGTTTTAATGCCCCCAAGTTTAATTTGTTTCCGATCATATACATGGATCTGGCATGAGAGACTGTCAGGGTTTTCATTGTCATCATCTGCTGTAGCTGTATGCGTGAGCTTGTTGAAGCAGCTGACAATAGCATGAGTAGAACATTGCACATGGTAACTTTCCATAACTGCAGGCACATCTGTTTGTTTAGCAGAGTGTGTCACTTTCACATGAGCACTTACCAACTTCAGAATTTCTGGAGGTGCTAGTGGTACATTATCAGGTACAGTTACAGGCAGTAAGTAGGCATTTGGAAACCACATCTTTACAATAATCATACTGCGACAGGTCCATGGCAGGATGATTAAGTTTGAGAGCCCTTTTCCACACAGGTTTGGAAATGGGGATGTTTCTAATTTTCTTGGGAGATAATGAACACAAGTGTAGGCATTTGAGAATAACTTCTTTCCATTTTAGATACCCACACCTTTAAATGAGTCTGTAGTAGACTTGCATTTAGCCTGGCAGTAACAAGCCATCATGAAACGTGATGCCTGCCGAATGATAGCAGGTAACTCCGCAGCAAGGTTATCTCAATGCTTTCACTACTTTCCCTATACCAAAACATGAGGCTATAGCGTCACATCCACTCAGTGCATGTGCTGTTAGAATATCTGGTATGATGGCTTCATGGTTAGATACAAAGGCACCTATATCTATCGTAGTCCTGCCTTGAATAGGTGACTCTATAAAAATTTGCACCTCAATATTCCGCAGCAAGTAGTAATGTAGTAGTCTTGCAGAACCCAACTCTACACTGTCCATGTTTTTGTGGTACAAAAAATGACTCCTTCTCTGGTTGTTGGGGCAATCTATGAAGCTCTGACTCCCCTCTCCAGTTTTAGAATTAAATCCCTGACTGCGAGACAACTGACGGATTTAGCAAATCGCCAAAAAGATGAAAGATTGAAGAATTAAAATCTATCCCCCTCTATAAACATTTTAAGATAATTCTGGGACGAGAACTCTATTTGACTGCTTTGGACAACTCGTACGTAAGAAGGGCTTTAATGCTGCTTAGGTTTGACCTTATCCCCTCCAGGGTGTTGAATGAGAGGAGAAATGGGTTTCCTTACTCCTCTAGATTATGCAGCTGTTCTCTGAACCAAATTGAAGACTTCCTCCATCTGCTATTTATCTGCCCCCATACAGAGAAATATTGCCATAAACTTTTGGCTGCTGCACTTCAAAATAGATCATACTGGCCCCTCCAGCAGTTGCTAATCTTTTTGCTCTCAGTAAATGACTTTGTTATGATGCATGCTCTTGCTAATATGGCCAAGGCCCTAATCAAAAGAAGTTTATCATCTTTATATAGTAGGCTTATTATATATTCATTTTTTGGTTTAATTTTATGATTAGTATGTATTCGATTTGTTTAAACTTTATAGGTTTCATTTACTGTAACTTTGTTGCTTCAACTTATTTACATGGTTAAGTTTGTTGTTTCAACCTTCGGTTAAGACAAATAAATAAATATTTTTTATTATTATTATTAATTATTATTGTAGTAGTAGCATCATCCGACAGTAGTTACTTGTGCAAGCCTAGCTGCAGCTGCGCTGACTGCTTGTTGGACAATGACGACATCTGCTTCTTTGTGAGTGGTTGCTACGTTCCACCTCTTCATTAGAGTGTTGCCACAAACTTCATGTGGATCATCTTCCTCTCCTGCGATGACAAGCTTGTGTTCCTGGGTATGTTCCCAGTGCAATCCTGTGTCATTTAGGTGCTCATGAGAGATCATTATCAGCTGCTTTTTGTTTTCCGTTACTGTAAGAACTACTTTCTGGGATGGTAATGTTGACAAGATCATTTGACGAACTCGACTGGCACTTGTGGTTCTACCCTGCCTTGTGACATCCTTTGCACTGTATTCCTTGTAGCGGTCAAACACCAAACCAACGTCACTGATAGCCAGCTTTCTAACTATTACTGTTTTGAAACCTGAAAAGTAGTCTCGCACTGTGCCCTGCTCTGGCCAATGCATGACCCAAAGTAGAGCTAATCCATTAATGATGATGCAGGGCGAGCCCGTATCTCTGCTTTAAGGGACCAGACCCGTACCGATAGGATTTTCTTCAAGGTAGATTTTGATTTGCACACACTCATCTCTCCAGAGCTGGCAAACATCGATGTGGGAACTGGCACCGGCTTGTGAGACAAGACGTTATCAACCTCACAACAACTTGCTTGTAGACCAATAATGTGAGAGTAAGTCAATGCTGTTTTGTCACTGCCATGGTAACAACCTTCTTGGGTACTGTTTCATGATAATGTCTTGGCCAGCAGTCTTCAAAAGAGGCCTAGGTTGAAAAATTACAAAACGGCAGCCCACTGAAATTTATTTTGTGCAACCGTGAAAGATCTGTGTACTATATTAATGAAACCGAGCAGGGTAATCATAGAACATTAAGTGACACATAGTTTGATATATAAACCAGCCTTCCATGATATCGTGATGCTGAGAAAACAGAAATTTCAAAATCCAGAATGGCCAAAGTAACTCTTAGTTAAAACAGATATATGCACTATTTTGTAAGCAGAATACCAATTAAAGTTTTAAAATTAAAGAAATGGAATATATTACCTTTAGAACAACCTTTACTACTTCTGGTTGTTTTTTTACATTAGACCTTTATATCTGTTTTTATATCAGCACATTCAATATGTCTATTGAAGACAGTCAAATGCATGATAGGATTAAAAGCAATGAAAAGTGCCAGTGTTTTGGAGAAAACAGTTTCACTTGACAGTTTTTATTTAGCAAAACATTAGATTTAAACAGAAGATTTGAAAACATCTAAATCAAATGCAAAATTGGTTTCTGCACACGTTTCAGTGGTATCACTGTCCGATTCATCATGGTGACTTCATTTTTCAATAGTATACAAACTGTCTTCTTCTGCAGTGCCACACGGCATCTGGTATTACATTTTGCGACGTCTAGTTGTTTACATATCGATTTCACTGCAGGCCAACTGTTAACGGGTTAAGAGGTCCTGAGAAGGGGGAGGGGCCAGAGCTGACGGGACTTGGCTGTGTCTAAGGCATGGGAGGGAGAGAGACTGAGCAAGGGGCGAGGAGAAGGTGGTCTCGCAGAGTAAACCCAACAACTGGGTTTCCTTGGAGGAAATTTTCCCCATTTGGGACCTGGAAGCCTGGACTGGCAGACCTTCCAGGCCTTGGTGATTTCCCCAGACAAGGAGTGAGGAAAACAGCCTGCTTGTTGTGGATTAGGCTGAGGCCTAACACAAACTTTGGACTGATGAGGCCGAACAGAGAGACTTGACTCCTGAGGCAGCCAGCGACTGAGACACAGCACCCATTGTGTCAGAGTACAAGAGCAGGTTACACCTCAATATTGTCCGAGTAAAGAGGACTGTGTTCACCATCCAAACTCTGATCCCAAACATTTTTTTAATATGTACTCCCAACCAGTAGCTTCCTTATCTGAAGATGACCTGTGCTTACTGTGTCAGAAGACCCTTGAGAGAGTCAAGAAGTACGGTTCTGGATAGGAATTTAGGGATGCTGGATGGCTTACTCTTCTTATATTTGTTTATACACAAATTTGTAAAACCGTCTAAAAGACTATAGTACATAAAATATACATCATAAAATTATTTTATTTTTTTAGCAGCAGCTAAGGCAAAATAAAACCTTACTCCACACACTACCCACCCCCCTCCCTAAAGGCCCGGCAGAACAACCAGGTCTTACATCTACGGAAAGAGGAAAGGTCTGGGGACAGATAGGCCTCCAAATGGGAGGAAGTTCCACAGCTGAGGTGCGGCCACCAAGAATGCCCTCTCTGCCGTCGCCACCCAGCATACCGGGGGGGACTTCGAGTCGGGCTCCCCCGGGCGACTGCAAGGGCCGCAAAATGACCTGGGGCCTGAGGTGGTCTCTCAGGTAAGCAAGACTCAAGCCGTTTAGGGCTTTATAAGTCATAACCAACACCGTGAATTAGGCCAGGAAGACTAAACAGACAGCCAGTACAGAGTACGGAACACAGGTGTGATGTGCTCGCGGCAGCCCATCCCTGTTAGGAGATGTGCCGCCGCATTCTGCACAAGCTACAACCGTCGTCAAGGGTAGCCCCACGTAGAGCGCACTACAGTAGTCCAGTCGAGAGGTAACGAGAGCATGGATGATGGTGGCCAGATCCGAGCCGGCGATATACGGCCACAGCCGTCACACCAGATGTAATTGGCAAAATGCTCCCTTCGCCACAGCTTCCACCTGACAATCCAGGCGGAGTGGAGGATCGAGGAGCACCCTAAGACTACAGACCTGAGCGGCCGGGGAGGCAGACCCCGCCAATGATGGGAGCCACCACCCTCTCAGCCCTACCCACCATCACCACCTCTGTCTTGTCAGGATTCAGCTTTTGATGGCTTGTTACTGCCAGTGAGCTTTTGGATGAGAGAAGACTGCAGAAAGAAACTTGCATTTCCTCTTGTTTTAACAGAAGGAGAGTACACCTGGGTTCTTACATCTCGTGACATCATGCAAGAGCGGGAATGATATAGTCACAAGGAGGCTGACACACACATAGTCCTTCTTGCCATGAGATCTTCCTCTACCATAGTGGTGGTATCCAAGGATACAGATGTTCTTGCGCTCCTAGTGTTTGCCTACTCAAAAAGTGAGATGGAACAGTTGGGAGTCATGGGTCATGGTGGACAGAAATCGATATGTTGATGTAAAGACCATCTGACACCTTAAGACATGACATGTGTTTGAACCTACCCATCATGCATGCAGTCACTTGATGCGACCAAACTTTTCTTATTTAGTATCAGCAAAACAGAGGTTTTAAAGAACATTATGTACCATCCAGAACTAATAAGCGTCCGACAAGGTATTGGATCAGAACCCAGTTTCAGAAGAAAAGCTGAATGAAGTGGCATGAACTTCCTTCAATGTGCTTGTTATGTGGGTAAAGAGGAAGAAGACTACATCACCACTAGAAAAAGGCTGTATGATGGGCAGAAGAAGAACAGGACAACCCAGACACTATCTCCAGATCCTCAGTGTTCTGCAATACCTGAAACGGGTTAATATGATAGTATATATCCGGTGCAACTATGTCAAACCAGTGATTGATTATCTGAACCCAGAGACCAATGGCTAGAAAAAAACAGAGCAGGGTTGGCAACCTCTGAGAGGAAAAAACAAGGAGTCCTCCAAAAAAAAGATGTAAGAAAACATCCAGGAAAAAAAAGGGAATGGTCAAAAGTTTTCACCTTCATAGGATGATAATATAATTACACCAAATAAGGATGTGGAATTTGCGCTACTGGATATATACTAATCTGTCAACCCCCTTCTACATGGAAAGTGAGACCGCAGAAGGCAATTCATGTAGCACTGAAAGTGAAGTCATCTGTAGGGAATCAGACAGTGATAGCATGGATACTGATTTTGATGTGGACAAAACGTGTGCAAAAACCTTACCCACTTGCATTTATTGATTTAGGAGTTTTAAAATCTTCTGTTTTTAAAATCTAATGTTTTGCTAAATAAAAGCTGTCAAGTGAAACTGTTCTCTACAAAACACTGGCACTTCTCATTGCTTTTAATCGTATCATGCAAAACACTGGCACTTTTCATTGCTTTTAATCATATCATGCATTTGACTATCTTCAATAGACATATTGAATGTACAGATATGAAAACAGATATAAAGTAAAGCTGAACCAAATAATACTTCCGGGTACTCGGACCAAATTCCGAATAGTCGGTTCAGGTACCCGGAGGCACTTTGGCACTCTTTTTGAAGCTTTGGACTTCAGAAACCAAATTCCAGGATGTCAAAAAACTTCTGAACTCTTTGGTGCCAGCTTGGTTCCTCAGCGGATGTTGCCATGTGCAGCAGCTGCAGTCATTTAACTGCCTAGCCAATCAGGATGTGCACAACTCATCCACCCCACCCTCCTTCCCCCTCCTCTTAATCGCCTAGTCAATCAGGGTGCACAACACATGCAGTCCTTCCTCCCCTTGCCAACAGAATGAAAAATGAGAGAAAGAACACAAGCCAGCACAAAAACCACCACCACCATGTAATTAAAAAACCAAAAAGGTATGTGATCAGTATGTTCCCCCACCTTCACCCACAAGCATGTCCCAATAAGGATACACATGCAAGGCTTAAAGCTCAGGGTGAGTGCGACAGGATTGGACTGGGGTGCTCCACCAAAGGAACTCCAAAGACTACATTAGCAAGCAAATCAAACTGATCAATCAAGTTTCAACAACCTTTTGGGGGGAATCCGTGTGTGGCTCCATGGGTGCCATCAGCCAGACGAGCAGCCATAACAACCACACAAAAGAAACCAGACATCTCCCCCCAAAGAGCCTCCATTGTGTGTGCCCAGCCCAACTATAGATTAACAGATTTTTTGCTGCTGCACAAAAGAAATTTCAATGGCCCGCCATTTTGTAATTTTTCAACATAGGCCTCTAAAAAGTTTTGGGATAAGAGATATGCCTGATATTAGCTTGCATCCAAAATTTCATCAAAATCAGTTCAACGATGCAGTTGCAAGAGCTGGGTTTATGCTGGTAGGGTGTTGGCAACACCCATCTTGGCCACCAGGTCGTTTAAGGGAGAAACCTAAAGTGTATCAACAAGGTACAGACAGATTTGGATTCAGCAGGTCAAAAAATATAAAAACACTCAAGCAAACAAATTAACCACCAAAAGCCTCAAAAACAGGAAAATCACCCAGTCTAGTAAAACTGTTGATCACATATGAATAGTCACCTCCAGACCAGCTATTTTATTTGTTGGCGCTGTGCTTCCAATAAAGACGTGATCATTGTATCAGGATCAGAAGGGATCATGTCACTCAGTGGCTGATGTGTCAGAGGTACTCGGTTTCAAGGCTGCATCACTTTCATGACATGCATGAGTATTGTAGTCATTGAATTCAGGGCACCAAGGATTTGAAAGTATTTCCTTGACAAAGACAAAATCTTCCTTAAGCTTTTTTGTTGGAATTGCCATGATTACACAGTACTCTCTAAGGTAATGGCAATTTCAAAGCTGCATTCTTAGGCACTGGGGTTTTCTGAGGCCCATGATATCGAGTAATATGTGTTTCACACTCTATGCATCGGAACATGTCTTTTTTTTATTCAGTTGACTGTTGAGCGAGTATTGGTGAGGTTGCAGCTCGTCTGCATACGCTCCCAGCATCCTTGGCTGTCATCGCTTGAGGACACCACGACTCTCCTGGGGCTTGGCCTTCCTGCCACCCCAAGCTCCACCGACC
>QEPC01000841.1:1832323-1885614 GCA_003113815.1 Sphenodon punctatus | reverse complement strand
GTACCTGGCACTTTACAAAGTAATAAAATAGACACGGTCCCTGCCCCTAGGGCTTACAATCTGAGAGACAGGAGCTGGGGGAGAGACTTAGGAAGGGGAACAGAGGGAGAGACAAGGGGTCTAACATTCATGAAGATGCGAGGTCTCAAGTGCACGTACTTGGCTTGGTTACGATGAGAATGACAGCAGGCAGGTCCATGTTGCAAGGATAAGGGTAAACTGATCGTAGGTATAGGAATAGTGGCTCAGCAGGATAAATCATCCGCGGTGAAGACTGACGTAAAGAACCCATTCAGCTTCTCTGCAATGTCCCTATCCTCCCTGAGCGCCCCTTTTACTTGCTTGTCATTTAATGGCCCAACTGACTCCCTAGCAAACTTCTTGATTCTGATGTATTTGAAAAAGTTTGTTCCTTGTATTTGCCTGTTGTCTTTATTATTTAAAATTTTAAAAATTTATACCCCGCCACCTCCTGCCACAGGCAGCTCGGAGCAAGCAAGCCTCCCTTAATAATCTCTCTTGGCCTGCCTTAACACTTTACATTTACGTTGCCAGTGTTTATGGTCTTCCGTATTATTTTCATTGGGACCAGTCTCCCATTTCTTAAAGGATGTCTTTTGGCTCTAATAGCCTCCCCCATTTAGCCACAGTGGAAAATGTTTGGTCTTCCTGCTTCCTTTTTTAAATTGCGGGATGCATTTAATCTGGGCTTCCATAAAGGTGCTTTTAAACAGACTCCACACCTCTTGCAAACTTGTACCCCTTTGCAACTGTGCTTTTTAGTTTCTTTTTAACTAGTTTTCTCATGTTGGTCAGTCTCTCAGCACTTTTCTTCCTTCATTTTCTTTTCTTCCTTCATTTTTAAAATATAAATAATTATTTTACAGGAGGTAATTTGAGTTTTCAATTGAAAACTGAAGCGATACCCATACTTTTGTTTCCAGTATGTACATCCTGGAGCCAGATTTATTTTTCTAATTTGATACCCTGACCTTCTCTTAAGGCTCAGGTCACCTTACAATGTAAGAACATATAAAATACATTGATGTCCCTTTAAAAACCCACCCCTAACCCTGCCTGCCAAACGCTTTGCTAAAAAGAAGTCTCACATCTCCTCTTTAATATTATTAGGCTTGGACTCTGATGGACCCCCTGGGGGAAGAGGGTTCCACAACACTGGGGTAGCAACCAAGAACGCTCCTCCACGCACATGCTCGCTCGTCATACAAACACGACTGGTGGATGGTACCTGCAAGAGGGTGCTCCCGGCTCACAAAGATTGTGGTGGGGCAGGATGCGACGGGCAGGCTGGGGGCTTCCAGAGCTTGCCTCCCCACTCCGTCCCAGCCTGTATGGGCCTAAGTGGCAGCAGCAGAGCACTGCCACTGTCCTCCCATCCGCAGTCCGTCAGCAGCGTTTCTAATTGGGCCAGGCTGGGGAGAGGGAGAGCAGCGGCAGTGGTCAGGGATCCCACCGAGTGGGCTGGTCTGGTCTTGCCTTCCCAGCCCAGAAACCCACCTGGTGGTGGCGGCAGTAGCAGCTTCCCTGGCTGGCCCTCCTGAGCCTTCCCCTCCTTCTGGCGACTTCCCAGACCGGGCCTCTAAGGGTGGTGTGGCAAGATGATGTCATCAGACCACATTTCCCTGGAAGGCCCTGTTGGGCAGGGCCAGAAGCAGCACAGGAGCCTCAGTCAGGGAAGGTGCTGCGGGCAATATCCCACCTTATTGATTTTCTATTGTGTCAAAAGGGGCTATTTCTGACAGAACGTCTCAAGCAGTCACTGGGTGCTTTCACACAAAGTAATTTCTCCTGTGATTTTCAGTGACATCACTGATCATATAATAAGTTTTTGGGTACCCTCTCTCCCAGGACAAGTCTCTCATGATTTTTTTTCTGTGACTGTTGCTGATGTAACTCAATGGTCCCTAGAGAACCGATCGCACAATTGTTATATTGCTAGGATTCCCACATTCAAAATTTCATGCCGGCAGAACAGTTGTCACTGTAAAAGTAAGATTTCCATAGTCCGATAACGTGCAATGACTCAAAGCTGAACTTACTGGATGAATGGAAGCGGAATACACATGCATAGTTGCAGGAAGAAATTACAGTTATACAATTAGCGTATTGTGAGAAAGAAGCCACCGTCCTTCTCTATAAGGAAGGAATCCGTGCTTTTTTACCATAACCACTTTTGTACAGGGAAGCATGGTATGAAAAAATGGAATAAGAATATTCTTACCTTAGTAAACCAAACAGCTACTTCTCACTTGCACCCTCTAAAGAACAGCAGTCACTATGTTAGCTATTCAGAAGCCAGAGATGTAAGATCAGGCTGCTGATCACCATACTGTAAGGTACTGCAGTGTGCAGAATCTACAATTTGAAATCAAGTTTGTCAACACACTAAGGTAAAGGTGCAATTTTGATGGCACTTACTCGTTTCTTAAGCAATTACAAAATGAAAGCCACCATTCTCCTAGTAATACTGTTTATCTGAAGAGTGACAAGTCCACTCACCCAGTGGCAAGTAGGAACCTACCTGCAAGTGAGGTGCTTACCCATCATTTTCTTTAAATTTAATCAGAACATAAGCTTTGTTTTAAGAAATAAGATTTCTATACCTTATTTTTGCAGATAAAACGCTCTAAATGTCAATTAAATGCAAAGTGATGAAGTGGCACCTTAATGAATTAGTAACAAGCTTTATACTCTCAGACTGTCAGGCAGCTTACACCATTTGAGTAGTCAGGGGCAGAAAGAATCCTTCCTCTCTATCTTGATCAACCATAACACTGTTGCGGTAAAGGCATTCTACTCATCTTTTAGATTGTAAATCCACTGGGGCAGGGACCCGTCTATAATTGATGGTTGCAAAGTACCATGTACATTGCTGGCACTATATAAATAAGTAATTTAGGGGATGGAGTTGTTTCCACATCATTTGTGCTTTTATATGGTGTGAAATGGCCACTGAATCTGTCTAGACACTAACCTGGCCCAAAATCCTTGACTCAAAACATGCACCAAATTTTGCTATCCTTGGGTAACAGTACAGGGCTCCATTATAAAAAATGCCTTCTACTGCTGAAGAATCCTCAATCCAAGAGGCTTGATCTGCCTCCATTCACTTCAACAGTGCATTAATTCATGCTTCTGTGACCATCTTTTAACTGTCAATGCCTTCTCAAAATTCCTGATATAAGAGTGCTGTTTCTGTCCACTCTACATCACCTGTACTACAGTTTGAAACATGGACAGTACATGGCGACCAAACGACTCAAGGTTTATGCACTTGAAAAATTATATAACTCTTGATATGACATTAAAAAAGCCCAACACTACACAGCTTATAGCATGTATAGAAGAGGTTGGATGTGAAAGGGAGTGAACCATCATTTCCACTGCCTGTTAATATTTGGATACAGAGCTCCTTGTCAAGTTACGTCAAACAAATATTTCTAGCTATTTCAAGTAGTTTTCTCCAGGTGAAGCTGTATATGTAAAGCTAGAAAGTACTTACAGCTCTATTTGGGTGAAGAAATTATATGTACACGCTAGTTAAAGTACTTCCAGAGCAGCAGAAAGATCTGCAATAGTACAATTCCATTATTTTACTGTCACTACATCGAGTATTGTAACCCTGCATTCTCAAAACTAGAGGACCATACACTAACTGACATACCGTTTACAAGAGTCTGAAGAGAAGTCCCTGCATTGTAAACATTAACTTACTTACTAACGAAACAAAACTTGTTTCAAGCAACTCAAGTTATTGTTTCAACTTCGCTATGTACACTATAGGTTCTGTATTATTTTCTACACTATAGAGTGCAATCCAGCTCTGCGTGATATATGCCAGCAGAGAACATTGATACGCTGGTGTCTGCAACGCTGCATTCCTCTACTGACCATTGAGAAGGGCGAAATCTAGGGTGAATGGCAGAGGTGAAGAAATAGGGGGGTGAGGCAGACCAGTAGTCACTGGCACAAATCATGCCCTGCCTCTAGAGGAAGTTAAATAAGGCCAGGGTTTAGTAGCACCTGACTCTGGTGCTCTGTCGCCAACCGGCGGGAGCAGAAGGTCTCCTGAAGCAATGGTGCTGCGCCGCACCCATATGCAATGCTAGTGTCCAAATCCTGCACCTCCAAAACAGAAGGTGGGACAGGTCCCCAGCCTCACAGAGAGCCAACACATTGCCTTGTCCCCCCACCCACCCCACTTGGGGTTACTGGGTGTGTGTGTTTCGAGTTCCTCCGTTGGGTCTGATCCATATGGAGGAACCCACCACAGCAGGGAACAGGCACCACTTCTGCTTCATGCCCAGAATCCAGCACAGAGGGAACCAAGTTTGTGCAGGCTGCTGCAGCATGCTTGCGTACAATCTCCCTTCAGACCCTGACATACTGGCTCTGCCAAGCTTTGATAAGGGCAACTAATGAATCAGTTCTTCTCTGGCTTGTGACATGGCACAGAGAAGAGCAGAAGCATTGTGTAGCAGGGTTTTTTTCCAGGGCCACATGGGGCACTGAGGTGTCTCTAGGGGAATTCCCTCTACCCCACTGACACACCTATTCAGCCCTGGCCTCAGCTGAATCCTGACCCAACACTCTGGAGGGTACCAAATCCACAGTCTTTATTAGACACAGTACAGTCCACAGTGTCTTCAAACACTGGGGCTGCCGGCTCGTCTGCCTCCACCCTGTTGGCCCAGCAGAGTCTCGCTCAGGCACAGGAGCAAGCTAGAACAACCCCCAAAGTCCAGCCAGCCAGGCCTCAACCCCAGGCTCTGGCCAAACCTTCCTCACTTGCCTGGGTCCACGCTAGTTCTCCAGTCTTCAGGACCGTGGAGAGCGTAGAGTGGCCAGCAGCTCCTAGACTTCTTCCAGGGAGATGTTGCTCCTCCTCCTTCAAGGCAGAGACTGCCTCTTCTCCCTGTCTTGCCTCCCTCTTATACAGGTAGAGTGGGCGTGGCCAGGCTCCCCCCTCTGAGCCTTAAAGGGCCAGCATCCTGCCCACTCTGTGTCTTAGCCTCTCAGCCTATTTCCATCATAGGCTGACCTCTTGGCATGGGCTGGCTGGCACCCTCAGTCCCCTCTTAGACAACAGCCTCGCAGAACTGCTCCCTGCTAGACACTATCATGGGGCAGCAAAGAGCTGACTGATTTGTTGCCCTTCTTGGAGTTTCCCAGGCGCTCCATACTCCAGGGTCTGAAGAAAGACTGTGCACAAACATGACACAGCAGCCTACACTAGGTTCTGGTGACAAACCAGAAGTAGAAATGCTTTCTCCTCAGAGGAGGGAACAGGAGTGTGTGTGTGATGTGGGAAGGCATGCATGATGGTGGCTGAGCAAGCTGGATGGTGTCCTTCCATCACACACATCTCCAGCTACACTAACTGCTCCAACCAGATGCTCCAACCAGATGCAGGGACGGTGCAGACAATCTATGTAACATCAGGGATCCAAGCCTAGAGGGGTACTGGCACTTTTGGGTGGCATAATGGCTCCCTAGGTTACCATGGCATTCCAGTGTTGGGTTTGGATGGGCAACTGTTTTGCTGCCTAACACCAGGGAACATGGCTAGTGGTGATGAGGGGAGGGCTCCCTCACCAGCACAGAGTCCTGACCACTGGCACTCCACCTCAAACCAGGACTACGAGCACATATGCAGGGGGACTCCAGCGCTCTGACCTGAACGCTGCCTGTGTGACAGTGGTATGCTTAGCTGGATTGGGTTTGAACAAGGGAAGTTGTCTAATATTTTTTTTAGGCAAGTTTGACTGAAGATTTTTGAAAACATTTATAGTACCTGTTTTGCAACAGGTACTATGCCTACTTGAATTTTTGATTGAAGTAGGTTAATCTGAAAAATCTATCTGTACAGGTGTTGCTGTTCACTTTTGCCTTGGCATAAGAATTAGATGACTAACTCTACTCTTAACTTACCATGGCTTGATGTGTGACCCATCTGCTCTTTAGATATGTGCAGTCTGATCTTCAAAGCATTGAGCTGTGAATCCATAATCAGCACATCATAACCTTTATTGCATTTAACATCTCAATATCTGTTCCCTTTGGGAAAAAAAATATTATTTTCTCCAATTTAACTGATGGGGGGAAAAAATTATTTACATTTTAATCCTGTCCCATCCCAAATACACACAGAGACTAAGTATTTTGCCCAAAGTCACACAAATAGTCCATGACAAATCAAGGAAATGTAACCAGGCTCACCAAGTCCAGCCACCATCCTAACCCTTGGATTGCCATGGGAGAGTCATTTCGCCACTATTCCTTACTTTTTCCATCTGCCCAGGAATACCACCATCTTCTTTTGTAAAGCCTTTTGAAGTTTATAGGTGCAAACTCCTCGAGTTTAGCATTACTTCTGTCATCTACTACAAAGGTTCCCACGCTCTAACCCATAGACCAGTAAAGGCCCACAAAGTTGGCTCAACACAGTTGTAGACTCATCTTGTCTTATTCAGCTGAGAGAATAAGAACAAATGAAGGAGGGTAGGAAACATAGGAGTTGAAAATCACAAGGGGACATCAGACACCTAAAATATACAATTATCTTCCTAGTATTACTTTACCATGTAAGCAATAATTACAATTCCCAGTTATGCAATTGTAAATGGGATAGGAGGTGGTTTATAACAGTTTGATGTGTTAAAATGTGAATGATCACCTCTGCAAGAACCCCTGCTCTAGTGGTCTTGCAAAGCAATTTTATTTGCTTTTACTACTGTACAGAGTATAGACTACAGCATCTCTTCTTACAAACTGATGGGTTTGGCTGTGTAAGGCTACAAATTAAAAGCTTTATTTAGAAAATCTTTGAGAAGTTACAAAGGAGATTTGCAAAATATGTACATTGGTAAGCCAGGCATATTTGTCATTGGAATAAATTATATTTTTCATTGGCCAGCTTGTAGTTGTGTTTACATAACATGCCACATCTGAAATTGTCCATTCATTTGCAGATATAAAAGAGGTTTTCAAAGTTATAGGCATCCTTTATTTTAAAAAAACAAAACAAAAACAAAGTGATTAAAAACTGCAGAACAGACAGTGCACATGTTTTTGAGGAAAACAAATGCCATGCTTCGCTAAACCTGAAGATGAGAACTATATAAGATACTTATATATTTTATTCTCGCCAAACAATCTTTTAAACCCATTATTCCTATTTACTGGGAGCTGGTTTAGATCCTCAACAAAAGGGTAGAAGAAGCTCCCAAAACATAAGACCTCTCAAAAAAAAAAAAAAAAAAAAAAAAAAAAGCTTCCAAAACATGTCTTTCCTTGTAGGGAAATGAAGGGTGAAATCAACTAGACATTATTGATAAGCAGGGACCTGTGTTCACTGTATTTTCCCAAATTAACAGAAGCGTGAACGAAAGTGCATGTTTTAGTAACTGTGCCCCATATCATACAAGAACAATTTCCCCCCAAAATGAACGTTGCTTACAATTCAGCCAAGTTTGATTGCCAAGCATTTCTAAACAGATACATGCGTTAACTCTGTCTGTGGGATGAAAAGCATCTTGCACAGAAAAAAGCAATAAATACATAATTATAACGTTTGACTCCTAGACCATGCACAAGTGTAAGGTCCACTATGTCTGTCAGTCACCTCCTTAATCAATACCTTATTAGTAGTTTGAGTTCTCTTCCATTTTCATCGTTGGGAAAAATATATCTAACACAATTACTACTGTTCTTCTAGTAAATGACTATGGTAATGCCCACGAGAATGTCGTCATCTGACAGGGTGACTCAAGAATGAACATTTCAAAGTCAAAAAATTAAAGTAAACTGAGAGTTATAGACAGGGCTGAAAAAATCCACTCGCCTGTTTACCTCTGGCAAGAATACATTTTTCACTAATGTAGAGTGGATTTCCACTCCACTGTGGGACCCTTCCCACGCTGCCAGTTCCAGCTTGATGTCTAGTCTTATGCCTGGCTACTACTACATATCATTTCCATAGCGCTAGTAAGCATATGCAGCTCTTTACAGTCACAGATTTTCAGAGACCAGTCCCTGCCCAGTTGGCTTATAATCGAAGATGAACAAGGATGAGGGAAACACACACACACAAACATATATTCCGATTTTACAGATGGGGAACCGAGGCTGAGAGGTGAGTAAGCCCCATTGAAAACAATGGGACTTGTAATTAAGTGTTCTTAGGACTGCAGATTTATTTTTAAGCAAACAAAAACTACACATCATTTGGCTGTATCTAACAGTTGGCTTGTTTCTCCTTTGATCAGGCACAGACATCTGCAGGCCTACAGGATCCAGTTCCTACCTTAAGCACTTTTTTGCACATTTACAGTGAAGAGGAACATGTTCTTCCAAAACTGCTATAAAAACACAGGCCAAAGAACCCATAAGCACCAGTAGCAAAGCTTTAAAGGATTCTTTATAACCACGGCACAAATGAGTAGAGGAATGAGAAGCCAGCATCAAAGCACCAACCGGTCACTCCAAGTACTGGCAGAACCTACAGCAGCCAGTGGCAGAGCATGAGTCCATAACATTGCCATTTACTTCACATATCCCCCCAAAATGGGAAGGCTTCCCAATATGTTTTCTGAAGAGTTATACAGATTTAGAGACAAATCCCAGGAAGTTTATATATTCCCAATAAATAACTGAGAAATGAAGCAAAATTGCTATTTATCATCAGTCTTCAAACATACATGTGCAAATCATATGAACAAATCAAGATTTTGGGATCAGGGAAAGGAGAGAGGAAATTTCCATCCAAACCATAAGCCATCCTACTGAAGATGTATAACCCAAGACAGTCCAGCCTCCCCACAAACACAGAGAGCGGGTGTGAGTGAGAAGCTTGTACACAGACCCCTGCCTAGTCGTTCTCGTTTGGGCAGCGGACTAGGACGCCCGTATTAAGCCTGAGCATGGCCCAGGACCACTCAGGGTTTGCCTCCAGCCGGCCCTTTCCCTTCCCTGTGAGAAAGCAAGACACGAGCAGCACCCAAAAGCCCCCTGCTTCCTGAAGAAGGAGTTGGCCTTAGATAAGGAAGGGGGAGCCGCCCCCGCTTCCCGCCCCTCCAGACAGAGGGAGATCAGGGCCTCAGCGCTTCCCTCTTCCTGCACTTGGGACCTGAGCCGGGGGAAACGGATGAGGCCTGCACGTTCCCCGCGAAGCCTCCGCTCTCTCGTAGTGAGGCAGCCCCAGCTCTCCCCAATCCCTGCTCACACACTCACCCGCCTTCCTCGCCTCCTCGTCCCTGCCCAGCCCGCAATCTCCTCTGCTCCACGGCGGCCGGCTATCTGTCTGGCTAGCGGCAGAGATGTCAGTACTCTCTCTCCGGCAGGACCTCTAGCAGCGGGTGGGAGGGGGCTGAACGGCTCCGACGACGACCTTTATGTGAGAGACGGGTAATCGCCGAGCTCTGTGCGCTTCGTTGCCAGACCGGCCACCATCTTACATTAGGGAGACTGCTACCTCGGACGCCGCTGCCAACGCGCATGCGTGCGGACCGCTAAGGAGGCGGGGAAGCTAGGCAAAAGACGCGCCGCCTGGGAGGTGGCTTCCCGGGGTATGATGGGACCTGTAGTCCTCCTGGACAGGCATCAGTGGTGACTGGTGACAAGTTGTGTTAATCTGCCCTTCTGACTCTACGATGGATTTGGCACCGGTGTTTAGAGTAAGTTTGTCTCTATCTGAGATCTCAGTTCCACCTTGTGATCTCCTTCTATGACTTGTTTCCCATCACCACTATGGGAAACACCATGACTTGTTTCCCACTACCATATCCTCTGCTGCCTAACCATGTATCCCGAGCAACTAGCTCCAAGTTGGTCCACCGTGCACCCTCTGCCCGTCCCTACTTCCACCCACCCACCCCACAATGCAACCGATGCCCTCCCAGCTCCTGCTCCCTTTTGCCACACTATGCACTTTCCCCCGACATTCTCCTTCCCTGCCAATTCCTGCCTCTCTTTGCATTCTCTCCCACGCCAGTTCCTGATTTGCTCCCACCATGCACCATCTCCAGCTCTTATCCCTCTGGGCACTTCTCTTACTCTACCAACCTCCGCATCCGCGTACACCCTAAGCTGATTATTTTCTTCTCCGCCGAATATTCCTTTGCCCTGCCGCTAGACAGCTCTAGTTCACATACTGCTCGGACTACTCCAAACCTGAAAACTGATTGCCTTGACATGCTTACTCTGGGGCTTGTATAATAATAGGGTTTTCACAGTTAGAAGTATCAATTTAATATAGATTTGTTATCCTATATTAAGCCCGTAACCTTTGTACAGAGCATCTGTAATGCAGAGATTACAAGGGTATGAGTGTGAGTGAATGTTTCATAAAGTTTAAGTAATCTGTATTATTTAATATGGGTTAATTAACCAATCTAGGAACAGGCGACTAGGAAGGTAAGGAAAAACGTTTCTGCAAAATGTGCAGGAAATGTAAACACTTTTGGGGTCATCTTCCCTTTATTATTATTATTTATATAAGGCCAGCAATGTGGCTGGCACTGAACAGTTGTGATAAGAGACAGGTCCTTTTTCTCAAACCTAGTTCGGTATCTCTTCTAACTTTCATATCATTCAATCTCCCATAAAACCCATATCCAAGAAATAAACTGTATTTCTGTAAAGTTATTTACAGGTACCATTGGGGATAGCGTTGAGTCCAAGTCCAACCCTGATCCCAATTATTTCCATGGGAGCTTTTTTATTCATTTATTTATTCAAAACTTATATCCCACCCATCCTGCCCAAAGGCAGCTCGGGGCAGCGAACATGCACAAAAAATAATTTAACAATAAAACATTTTAAAATAAATCTACACATTTTAAAACAAGTAATAAAAACACACCTCCCTCCCAAACCCCACCTCACCCCGCCCCCTCACCAAAAGCCTGGCGGAACAGCCAGGTCTTACACAAACGTCCAAACGACAGGAGGGTGGGGGCCAACTGAGCCTCCTCCGGGAGTGAATTCCACAGCACAGGGGCAGCCACCAAAAAAGATCTCACATCAGTGGCCACCCGTCTCGCCCGGGGAACCTCCAAAAAGGCCCCCACAGACAATCTCAGGGGTCGCATGGGCACATGGGGAGTGAGGCAAACCCGCACATAGGCAGGGCCCAGTTATAGGCCCTTTCTTCTTCCACTGATGAGTGGAAGTCTTTTGATATCAGTTTCAATAGCAGATGAACCTTTCATTATGACTACTTTGTAATTTAGCCATTTACTTGTAAGTAGCTGAGTCCTGAAATTGTAACTAGAATGTTGGGTATCTGTATTGTCACAATAAGTCACTGTAATTGGGATTGAAAATTGGTTTGGATAGGTGTGATGCTGAAGCAGATTTTTTTCTAAATATAATATTTTTCATTGCTTTACACAAGGCTGCAAGTGCAACAGCTCCCCCATGGCTGTTGACATAATTGGGGGCTGCCCCCACGCCCGGGGTGCAAGCTCATACACCAGTCTGTGTTTTTCCTTATTCCCCTCTGCCAGGCACTGCTTTCTATCTGTCTGTGAATCCCACCCACAGACAGGCAGAAGGCAGTATTGTACTGCTGAACTCCAGCTTTCTCCACCCAAACCCTGACAGGCACAAAGCAGCACCTGACAGCAAGGAAGAGAAGACAGAGAGGGAAGGAAAGCAGCAACAGCAAGGTGAGGAAGCCATGTAAGGGAGGGGTTGTGGCTGCTCCTGCTCCTGCCACACTAGTTCCTCCTCTGATGCCAAAGCCTAACAAAAGGGGGGAAACTTAAGTGTGTTCATGGGGGAGAGAGGAATAAACCTTGTTCCAGCCTGTGCTTAGGAAAGGGAGATGGAAACAAAGTAGTTAAAATTATTCCTTTTATTTGACCAACTGCATTGGTGAGAATATGCAAGCTTTCCCTAGGCATGTAGTGTAGCCAGTAAATGCAAGACAGGTGTATCTGTCTATCATCAGAAGTTATTTGCTGAGACTAACTGAAAAATGCTTGACTTGGGAAATTACAATACTTTGCCCAGTGTATTGATCCCATGACCACAGTGGAAATGGATACCATAGTAAAGGATAATTTCTGTTAACTCTAGCAGTTAACGCCGCCATCCTCTGTGAGCCACGGGTGACCTGATCAGTGATCACACATGTAGAGAGACTTGACATTGCATTCTATAAAGGGCAGTGGCGCACATATACATTACTGGACATATTACATCAGATGTTACATTACACCAGCCCCAATCTTCCTTCTGCTAGAATAGCGCGTGGATACCATAAAGATATACACTTCATAAATACTAATAAAGACAGTCTGACTTTAGATAGATTGACCTTACATTTAATATTTTTATTAGCTATCCAACATAGCTACCTATGTTCTGACTAACATTTGTTACCCAGAAATACAGGGAAGCTTCCTTGGAGTTGCAGAAACCATATTACAGTGAGGATAAATTGAATGCCCCAATGTAATAAAAGCATTTTTGCAGGTTATGGATGGAACCGGAAGGTGAAATCCTGCCTCCATTGTCAATGTTGGCAAAACTCCCTTTGACTTACTTTGGCCAGGATTCTACCCTTAGGCTGCACTCAAACCAGTGACAACAATGAAGTAAGTGGTTTGAGGAGCATGGTTTTCAGCTGCAATCCTAAACACACATATCTCCCAAGATTTTGAGCGGCCAAAGAGGGACAAGTCCTGACCCCTTGGCCAAAAAGCTCCACCCCTTGGAAAATAATCTCTGCCCCCACACAGGTGACTGTCATATGGGGGGCACAGGAGTGGGGGCTGGGCAGGGTTTCTATAGGGTTCTTATAGGGCTTCCAAAAATCTGAGGAGGCACATGCCCCCCCTATGAATCGCCTATGCTTGCACTTCCCAACATTCCAAGTGTGTAAAGAGAGACTGAAGCTCTCCTTCTTACCGTTTTCTTGTCATTCCATCATCTTCCCATTGTCCCTTCTAATCAGGGACATAGCTAGGTGGAAATGGGCCCTGGTGCAGAAGATGGAATGAGTCCTGTAACAGGTCATTGCAAGTCCTTGCAAGATCAAGGCTGCCTTTCTGGGGGTGCCAGCGTGCCTACCCCGTGGAACAGGTATTGAACCAACGCCAGAAAGAGTTAACAGAGCCAATTAGCAGGGCCACTTTAGTGCTTTTTCCTAGCACTTTGTGCTTTGCCTAGGAAACAACCAGAAATTAAGTGCCTGAAGCTTGAATTCTAGTCTTTTTACATTTCTCTTCTGAAAGAGGGACTTTGATCCCTGAAAGAGGGAGAACAGGATTCAGCACCCAAAAAGGTAAGTAGACACCACTGGGAAGTATAAGCATGCCTATTCAGGAGTAAGTTCCATGGACTTCAATGGGGCTTTCTTATGAGTAAATGTTCATACAATCACTGCCTCTGTGAAAACCTGACTTTAATAAAGTCAAAGAAGTTTTGAATGGACTTTGATGGAGCCAGACTTAATTAGGATTTCATGCAATGTTACTTTGGTGGTTATACAAAGGAAATGAAGCTTTATCTTCTAATAGAAACATTTTAAAAAAATTTATAGCTTGTATTTGACATGATGACAGACTGAAGGTTATGTAATGTGCCTTTTCCTGAACTGTTCCTTCTCTACATTGAAATATTCCCCCGAGTGCCATTTGCCATTACAGATTCAGGGCATCTCGACTGCCATTGGAAAGTTGTGTCCATAAGGAAACAGATATCATCCTGGGATTGTGTCAGGACCCAAGCCCCTACTGGCGTCACCACGCCCCCCCTGCAGGTACCCATGAACACCCCCGCCGCGGCAGACCCGCCTCCAAAGCAGCTCACCCCCCTCGGCGGGGAAACCCCTCCTCCTCGTCGCACGGAGGCCCCGGCAGAGCCCCTGCCGGGCGAGCCCCAGGACGCCGCACGGCCGCTCCCCGGCAGACGCTCAGGGGGCGGAGACCAGGGCGGAGCCACACCCGGAGCAACCACGCCCCCCACGCTGCGTCGCTCAGCGCGACTCCGACAACGCCCCACGCTGGGGAATAAAAGCCCGATGCAGGGCTAGGGGCAATGCTGGTGATCGAGCCTTTGCGCCCGTGAGACTGGCCCCCCTTTATCGTTCCTCGTGCTTTGGATTGTACCCTTATAGCTCTGTTGTGTGCCTGCCTGCCTGCCTGAGTGAGTGAGTGTGGTGTCTGTGTGTGTGAGTGCTTGTGCAGACATTCTCTTTAAGGTAAGTGAGTCCTCCTTTGGGTGTCAGGGGAGCACCCCCTCCTGGGGCCTTCCCCGGAGTGCAAGCCCTATCCTGCCTTCCCCCCTGCCTGGGACTCTCGCACCCCCGCCACCCACCAGCCTCACTCCCTTACCCACGCCCCCTCCTATACCCATGTGTGTGTGCATCCAGCGGCAACCCAGGCATGTGACCACCCAGGTGCCCGATGATGATACAGGCTGGGGACTACGCATCCTGCTAGCCCTATTCCACCCTGAGGGCTCGTTTTCCGTACATTGCCTTGCTGCTCCCCATTTCCCGGTGCGAGTGTACGTGTTCCCCCGTCTGGGTACCTCCCCCAGGGCCAACCCCTGCCCTTGGGGTCCCCCATTCCCTACAGATTGGGGCCACTATGAACTTCAGTGTACCTAGCTCAACTATTATTTTGTGGAAGATTTTTAAAATATGTGTATAAACAAGGAATTTAATGAAGGATGGGAATATGTTTTCTCTACTGAATTTTTAAATGTTTGCTGTGTTAAAGGGTTATCCAGGACCAGCTGGAGTTCTGACATTTTGAACAGATCTAATTAAAGCTTCTTCTACTAATCTAACATTTGGATAAAAACCCTCATGAAGTGCTCACAGCTCTTAGCTGAAAATTGTCTGTTTTAAATTGTAGCAGTTCAAATTGTGAGACGAGGCCATGTTTTACCAGGGCTTGTAACCCAGTTAGGTATATTAATGTTTTTGATTTGCGTGCTGTATTTTGATATTATATATTCTGAGTGAAAGTGGAATTCCTTGTGGACAACTTCAATTTGTCTTTATAAGAAATAAATAAAAATTCCACTACAAATAACACGCACAACCCATTTCACTATAACTGCTCTTGAGCCACAGTTTTACAGCTGTATCACCAGCATGTTTATCAAATTTTGTCACTATTTTTTAGATTTTTTTAATGGTATTCTAAGAAGAAATAACTTGCATGAACCAGATAAATGTATACCATAATCCTGTGTGTAAGTATTTGAGGGACCAGGGAGTTGGAATGCAACTGGGTGGGGTTGTACATACAGTTTTCTGTTCAGTTTTTTTTTGGCTATACAAATCTCCTCAAAATTAGTAAACAAATGTGATAGATGTAGTATTAGATACATAGAGCAAAAACTTAAAAAATCTGAGCATGTAAAATTAGGCACAAAGATCTAGGGCCAGATTAAGGACTGGCTTCTCACGGACAGTTAAATCAAATTAATAAATCCTCAACTCAAATTTATCTCAGTATCTTCCTCATGTCAAGTGATGTAAGGCCTGGCTCTTCCACCAGGTGTTTGGTGGAGGGGAGGGTTAAAGGGTGGGTTGGGAGGTGTTTTTTTTTAAATATTTTTTGACACACCATCTGTATTTTTAATGTTTTATATTAATTATTTATTGGATTTTTACTATTGTTATTTATATTATTCTTTTTATTATATGCTGTGAGTCATCCCGAGCTGCCTGAGGCAGGAGGGGTGGGATATAAATTTATAAAATAAATAAATAATAAATAAATATTCCAGAGCAGGAGGCAAAGTATGTACTCTTGAATAATGAGAATTATAGTTGGAAGGTACCTCAGAGGTCATCTAGTCCAAAATCTGCAGCTACAGCATCCCTAATAGATGGCTGCCCAGCCTCTGTTTGAAAACCTCCAATGAAGGAGAGTCCATCATCTTCCTAGGGAATTTGTTCCATTGTTGAACAGCTGTTACTGTTATGGAGTTCTTCCTAATGTTTAACCAAAATCTACTTTCTTGTACTTTGAGCCCCTCGGGGGCAACAGCAAACAAGTCTTTGTCATCTTCTATGCAACAGCTCTTCGGGTATTTGAAGACTGCTATTATGTCTCCCCCCTTTAGTCTTCTCTTCTCTTGGCTAAACATACACACTTCCTTCAACCTTTCCTCACAGGACTTGGTTTCCAGACACCTGAGCATCTTTGTCGCTCTCCTCTGAATCCGTTCCAAATTGTCAATGTTCTTCTTAAAGTGTAGTGCCCAGCACTAGACACAGTACTCCAGACAAGATATGACCAGCTCAGAATAGAGTGGAACTATTACTACTTCTGACTTGGAAACTATGCTTCTGTTAATGCAGTCTAAAATTGCATTAGCCTCTTTTGCAGCTGCATCACACTGCTGACATGTTCAGTTTGTGATCAGCTACAATCCCTACATTGTTTTCAAAGTACTGCTGCCAAGCCAGGTATTAACCATCCTATACTTCTGCACTTGATTTTTCTTGCCTAAATGCAGAACTTGACTGTTGAATTTAATTTTGGCCCATTTTCCCAATGTATCAAGATAATTTTGTATTTTATTTCCGCCTTCTAAGGTGTTGGCTATCCCCCTATTTCATGTCAAATGCTATGCTGAAATCAAGATATTATGTCCATGGAATTGTTCCCATGATCCACTAAACTAATAACTTGATAAAAAAGATATAAGATTAGTCTGACATGATTTATTCTTAACACATTCATGCTGGCTTCTAGTAATCACTGCTTTCTAATCTGTTCTAGTATCTCGCCAAGTATCGGTTAGGCTGACCAGTCTGTTGTTTCCTGGATCGTCGTCTTTTCCCATTTTTGAACATGGGAACAATGTTCACTTGTCTCCAATCATCCAGCACCTCCCCCATTCTCCAAGAGTTCTCAAAGAGAATTTCAGAGGTTCTGAGAGTACATCAGCAAGTTATTTCTGTACCCTAGGACGTAATTCATCCGGCCCCAAAGACTTGAACTTGTTTAAAGTAGCTAGGTATTCTCTGACCATCTTATCTATCCTGAGCTGCAATCCTGTCCCCTCATCATTCATGCTACTTTTGCCAGGTTGAACACCATTTCTTTTGTAGGAGAAGACGGAGGCAAAATAGGAGTTGAACACTTTTGCCTTCTCTGTCACCTGTTAAAATTTCCCTATCTGCACCAAGTAGTGGACCTATCGTTTCCTTATTCCTCCTCTATAATAATCCCCTTCATTTTCTAAATTGAAGTATCTTGTAATGTGTTCCCTTTCCATGTTTGGTTGGCAAATACAGTATACAAATCATTCCCAGGTTGCAGTGTATCTTGCTGTCACCTGCTGTGAACTCTATGGTTCTGTCACAGAGGAACATAGGGTCACACAAGTGTAACACGGACCTACATGTAGACTATGTAAAGCAAAACATGCAACATGTATGTAACGTTACAATTGAAAACTGTGACACAAGAAAACTCCAGGAAGTAGGGACAGTTAAAAAGAATGTGTCTTGGCAACACTTGCCAGATGGAACCCTGTGAAGATGTAAATGGACCTTCATGTTTGCCTGGGTTGCCTATGTGACACACTTCAGGTCTCCCCAAAGGCGGGAAACCCGAGACAAAGAAGGAGGAAGGGTACTTTAAGCCAGCTTCACTGTTGCTTGCCCAGAGCCACCTTGAGCACTCTCATCTGCATCCAAAAGCTGCCAGCCAGCAAGGCTGAAAAGATATGAGCAGAGAGACAGGATTTTGTTCTCTAGCAACTCTAAGTCTGGCGACAGTCGCTTACACCAAAGGACTGAGAGAAACTTATGGACTTTTGTAGGGTAAGATGCATATTTAGGAACTCAACCAGTATAGATCAGGAATGCGTTATATTTACCTTTGATTTCTAGTAACCACTATGTATCAACAATCTTGCTTATGTAATCAATAAACTTACTACTTATCTTTATGAAGAAGTGTCTGTGTCTAACATTGGAACACAAGTGAGCAACAAGAGCCCTCAAGCTCTTGCGAACCCAGAGAGTAAAGAGTCTGTAAACGGGAAGGATTGGGTCCTTGAGTGACAAAGAAGTTGTCCCTGCGGCAGACTTGAATTAGCTAGAGAGAGAAACTAATTCAAGTGCGCTGTGCGCAAGGGAAACTGAGTCACTCAAACCCGATAAAGTGGGGGTGCGGACCCGCCAACCCGCGACAGGTTCCTTTTCTGACACAACATGCTGGAATGCTTTGTGTGCAATGCATGAAGGGATAGATTTCATCATGTGAAATTTCTTGATATGACTACTGGAGGCTGACTGCGATGTTACAAAATCAGTTTTGCAATCTGGTTCACAGACCAATGATACCAAAGTGAGATACTAAATCTGAGAAAATTACTTCAGCTATGTTAAATAATTTTTGCTTTGTATGTGTGAAAGTGCCCTTAGTGTGATGGGTACAGAGATATTATAGTCTTGGGGGCTGTGTTTGCATATTCATTTCTATGCAGAGTGGCCGTTGCCATGTTCATCTTGAGGAACCCCTCAAAATCCAGGGTCCCAGGCTGCAATCTTTAAATTCCTTGCATTAACTGGACCCTTAATAAATATTATTGTAGATAAATAGAAGGGCCAATTTTTGAAGGTGCTGAGCATCTTCTGCTTTACTATCAAAAACAGCTCTACACCTGGGAAAGCTGTCATAGGTCCATAAGTAAGGATTTATATGCTGCTCTAGAAGTACCCACATTTAAAAACTTTGGCCATAATCTCTGAATCTTACAATGAATATTAAAAATATGTAGTAAATTGCAAACTTATTCAGGAATTAACAGATTTTTTTGGTGGGGGGGATTGGTATGTTTAATGTATTTTTAAAAGACTTGAGGTTAAAAATTAAATTGAGCAGAAAGTAAGGGAGGTAGAGGAAGTCAATTGTGATCAGCCTTTTCCTCCCTTTGCATGCATAAGGCTTAACTTTTCTTCCTAGGGTTCTGATCCACACAAGTAATTGGACTAAGGTGACAGACTCTAAAGACTTTGAAGCAACCTCTTTAAAGTATTAATTTCTCTTAACTGAATACAGCTACAACAATAGCAGCTGATGCAAGTAAAATCAATACTTTTCAATCCATTTTAGTTTGTTTCCATATATGTGACTGACTGTTCTGATACTATTGTGCCTATTACAATAGTCCTATAAAACCCGAGATAGATGTATGGACTTTTTTTCTGTCTTGAGGTACTGTTTTTTGTTTGTTTTTTCCTTTCAGGAAAATATGGAAGAATACCAACCAGCACAGGACACAGCTCATGATGAGTCACGCTGTATAAATAGAAGTGCTGAGAAACTAACAATGGGTCTCTTGAACTGTTGCATGACAAAGTATCTTAAATAAGATGTTTTAGTCAATGTTTTATAATTGTTGGTATAACGGAAGAACCAAACTACAGTAAAAGCTTATGGATAATTTATTTCCCCAGAAAAGCTCTACTGATGCTGTTTCTGATGTGATCAACAACTTTCCAACTTGAGTGATTGGGCCTTAAAAAAAATAACTTGTCCAAGGAGGATCACTTTAAGGTTTCATTAGCCTGATTTTCACTGCTTGCATCTTTTATGAGCAATGAGCATTAGGGATGGGCGAACAGAATGCGGTTCAGATGTTTGGTCATTCGGTTCAAAACCCGAGTTTGGGTTCGATGGTTCGGTTCAGCCGAGTTCGGGTTGGCTGAACTTGGCCAAACAGTAAAAAATAGCGCTATTGATACCGAAACCGAAACAAAACCGAAACCTAATTTTTGGCCCTGAAAAGACGTTTTCCCTGCCCCCGAACTCATCCAAACACGACCAAACTGTTCGGTCATTGGAGAGTTTGGTTCGAACGTCCGAACAGACCGAGTTCGGTCCAAACTCCGAACCGCGTTCGCCCATCCCTAATGAGCATCCCGATTTGTTAACATCTTACACACTAGAGGGGAAAGAGCTCAGGAATTGGGCACCTGGTGCCTTCGGTGATATTTTCATGCCACAAGGAGGTTAAAGTCAAGTATTCTAGCAGAAGAGTTTAACTGATACAAGTAAAGCTTGAAAGTTTCATCTTAAAGAATCTCCTTGTCACATTGATTGGCAGTTATATTATTAATGGAATTGATGTACCTAGTAGAGTGTTATCTTTGTTTAGCAAATAGGCATGACTACTAGTAGGTGTTTTAAACTAAAAGTCATAGAAGTGAGAGAACCATGACTCTCTTAGTACTGAAGATGACTGCTGTAGAGCAGTGAGCTGGAAGTAAATCTGTAATAAAGGTGTGACACACAGGAATGTGGCTAAGAGATCTTTATTTCCTGTCTCCAGTCACCGGTTATGGCTCAGGGCTACAAACCAGGAGAAAAAAAATAAATATCAGCACTTCTAATGGCTACTGTAAATGTTTTCTCTAACAACCTTTTTTTAATCAAGAGACAGGTCTGTATAAATAACTGAGAGGAATGGCAGCATGGAAGGGGGCATATTATAACTACCCATAATCAGGGGCATAACAAGAGCCCCAGCCTGCGGAAGGGGAGACTCCTAGATTCCTTGGATTCCCTGTCTTATGACTTCTGGAAAGCCCCACTCCTCTGACACCCCCTTGCCTTCCACTGACTCGTTGTCCCTTGCTAAGTTCCTTGCTGCTGCCACCAGTGGGGGCAGACCCCTACTGGTGGGGCAGCCAGAGGCAGCTACTTGATGCAGGCTGCCACTTGGTGCCTGGCCAATGAGATGAAGCCCTAAATTTGAGGAGGGAAAATCCCCTGTTCAGAAAACTGCATTGGAGAATTCACTCTTCCCCTCTTCTTGCTGTGCGAGGCCACAGAATAAAACATTTTTAAAACAAAGTAGTTAGAGGGTTTTGGTAGATGAGCTGATCCATGGTGTTTTTAGACAAGAGCCTCCCCACCCATCATTCATACATGTTGCAGGGCCACATTGGTGCTGTATGCAGCCCTGCAACATGCATGATGGGTGAGGAGACACTTGTCTAAAAACACCCCATGAGAGGCTTGTTTGCCTATTAGATACACTGCTGCCAGATTAAAATTCCAAATGTAAATACCACCATGAAATTGTGGGCTTTTGAAATAAGGAACGTACCTTTAAAATAAGGTACATCTGGCAACCCTAATTTAGGTGACCCATGGAAGGAAAACGCTGGAGAAACTCCAGAATAGATGGTGGAGCTTTGTGAACTTGTGACACTGGGTGTTTGCAGAGGTTACTATAGCTTGCATTGCCATGCTTTGACCCATGTGGAAATGTGACCTGACATAACGGCAGAAACCGTCGTTAGCCCAGGCCATTCTCTGGGCGGTGTTGGCACGTAGCCAGGATGTGAGTTGGGGAAATCCCCAACTCACAACCCGGCTAAGTGCAAACACTTCCCGGAGACCAGCTGCCCGACTGGCTGTAATTTGTACAGCCGCTTTACCTACCACAATCCAGAATGATGGCAGGGTCATTAGCCACTATAGCTAACACCCCCTTGCCTTCCATGGCTAATGCCCTGATGGCAGGGCATTAGCCAGGGAGGAGAGACAGGCCAATCCACATAAGTGTGGGGGCGGGAATGTGCAGATGCACGTCCGTGCGTCTCCCTGGCCCGGCTGCTGTAATGTTTGTTCAGCGGCCAGCTCGACTCTCAGCTGGAGTGACGGCTCCTGTCTCTGCCTGGAGAAGTCTGTGGTGGGGTGGTGGCAGGGCCCGTCCCATTTGAAAAGGACCCACTGTAACCCTTATGAAAGTGCACTTAAGCTCTACTCCTCTGCTACAGTCCATGTTAAAAACAAGCCCAAATCCTCATTGAGAGCCTCTTCTTCCAGGTTAGTGTCCCCAGTCTGACTGCTTGTTTTAAGCAGGCATAAGGCAAGACTTTTGCCCAGTATGGTGCAATGAGTTAATGCTTCAGGAATCTCCAAACTCTCACTCCCCATAGCCTTTAGACTGCACAGTCTTTTTAATGTCTTAAGTGACACTTGGATGAGATTGTGACACATAAAAGAAAGTCATGTAACTGTAATTAATAAGGAGATTCAGACACCTACAGTGCAAGACTTGAATTAATGAATAAATTTTTTATTACGGCTAGCTTTCGCCATTGCCTCCAAAAAATATGTACAATACACTAAAACATAAAAATATAGGTACATAATCATAACATCAGCCTTTGACTTAAAAAAACAGAACAATTTACCATGTATTCAAAGTTAGGGCTAATACAACTTCCTAATATCTATGCCTTAGTTGACCGCCTCTTATCTCCACTATACAGTCTGCATGAGCGGGGTAATTACCAACAAATATCTTCTTCAGCCAGCATTAATCCTTCTTCAGAAAGAAGGTAATGGTCTCCTACTTGACAGTAGTTGTCCCTAATTCCAACTCCCCCCACATCCACATTGTGACCCCCGCGCATCAATTTTCACCAATTTATCAGGCTGGCTGAGTGTATGACCCCCTCTACTTTGATTCTTGTACCCAATTCATGATTGGGTCCGTACCTTACTCTTCTACTGGGGTTGCTGCGACTAAGCTAAACCCCTGCTAGGGAGAGTAGTATCCTCCCATTTGGACTTGCTCCTACACCTAAATCTACTTTATTTTGGCACATATGCTCTCACTTTGCCCCAATTCGCTCTAACATCCAAACCCAGCCTTATTCTTTAAGGTTTCACATATCCTGATCTTTTCCGCCAACTGGATGTAAATTGCCACCGCCTTACACTCAGCCTCTTTGGAGAATTTCAGAATATATTCACTTTTATGGTCCAGATCAAAGTACTCCTTCCCCATAAATAAAGGGGTAATCCATGTTTCCCTTATTACTTCATAGAACGGGCATAAAGTGCAAGACAGTGACATGTCATGGAGGGCTTAAAAGAGCCAGGTCAAGCAATATTGATTGTCTCTTGCAAACAAATATGAGATTTATGATCATCTTATATTTACTGAGGTTACATCCATGAACTGCAACTACTGTGGTATTGAGAGAATTAGTGTGACCTCTCTGTGCAGAGGCTGCCACAATGACACTGGGTTACTGTTTGATGTTAAATTTTCTTAACCTATTAAACCGTTTTACACCAGTGTTTTATGAGCTAATTTGCATTTGTCCATCTCTTAAGTCTCTGAATTGCCTCCTGAACATGTATTCTCATCCTTTGTGTCTGCTAAGCTTCAGCTAGAACATTATCGTTTACATTTAATGTATGGTAGTGCTAGAGGTCCCAGTCAGGATGGAGATCCCATTATGCTTGGCATTATATGCACATATAAAAATAAAACTAATTTAGTCCTTGTTTTCTAAGGCTGCTATGTGACGTGTCCTCAGATTTTTTTCTGAAGACACAGTGCATAGCAGCCGGCTGCTTGCCCTGAGAGGGGGAACATCTGGTGAGCACTGGGCACTTCAGCCACTGCATTGTGTGGCCCGGCTTCCCAGAGTGGATTAAGGCTGCCCAAGGAGTAGTAGCCTTGCCAGGGTGTCTCGTGTGGCTACAACCTATATGATGCCTTGTTAACTGGAGGTCGAACACTAAAAAGAGGATTAACCAATCAATAGAATTGGTGTCCCATTCATTGATTGTTATTATTATTATTAACAACAAACATTTATATAGTGCCAGCAATGTACCTGGCAGTTTACAAAGTAATAAAATAGACATGGTCCCTGCCCCTAGGGCTTACAATCTGAGAGACAGGAGCTGGGGGAGAGACATAGGAAGGGGAACAGAGGGAGAGACAAGAGGTCTAACATTCATGAAGATGCGAGGTCTCAAGTGCACGTACTTGGCTTGGTTACGATGAGAATGACAGCAGGCAGGTCCATGTTGCAAGGATAAGGGTAAACCGATCGTAGGTATAGGAATAGTGGCTCAGCAGGATAAAGAGTCAGACAGAGCAGAGCGAAAGAGGTGAGTTTTAAGGAGAGATTTGAAGGTATGAAGGGAGGGGGCAAGGCGGATGTGGACAGGGAGGGAGTTCCAGGCATGGGGGGCAGCAAGTGAGAAGGGACGAAGGCGCTTAGGGGAGCAGGGAAGGCGTGGAAGGGTGAGAGAAGGGACAGAGGAGGAGCGAAGTGCACGGGCTGGAGTATGGAGGGCGATAAGTGCAGAGAGGTAGGGGGGAGCAAGGTTGTGAAGAGCTTTATAGGTGAAGACTAGGAGCTTGTGCAGGATTCGTTCAGGAAGGGGAAGCCAGTGAAGCGAAGAGAGGAGGGGCTGCACATGGTCGAAGCGACTGGCGAGGTAGATGACCCTGGCAGCAGAGTTTTGGACAGAGATGAGGGGAGAAAGGTGAGACCGGGGAAGGCCAGTGAGAAGGAGGTTACAGTAATCGAGGCGAGAGATGACCAGAGCATGAACAAGAGTTTTGGCAGACGAGACAGAGAGAAAAGGGCGAATCTTAGCAATGTTATGGAGGGAGAAGCGACAGGATTTAGCAACAGAGTCAATGTAGGGTTTAAAAGAAAGGGCTGAGTCAAAGATGAAGCCTAGGCTACGGGCTTGGGGGACAGGCAGGATGGTGACTCCATCAATAGTTATTGACAGTGAGGAAGGAGAGGAAGGATGAGGGGGGAAGATAAGGAGTTCAGTTTTAGCCATGTTGAGTTTGAGTTGACGTTGAGACATCCAGGTAGAGATGTCAGAGAGACAGTTGATGAGACGAGCTTGAACAGAGGGAGAGAGAGAGGGAGTAGAGAGATAGAGTTGAGTGTCATCAGCATAGAGGTGGTATTGGAAGCCATGGGAGGCAATGAGTTTGCCTAAGGATGAGGTATAGATCGAGAAGAGGAGAGGGCCAAGAACAGAGCCTTGAGGAACACCAACTGAGAGGGGGAAGGAGGAGGAGGCGGAGTTGGAGAGAGACACATTAAAGGAGCGGTCAGAGAGGTAGGAGGAGAACCAGTTATGGACAGAGCCACAAAAGCCAAGGGAGTGAAGGGAATCCAGCAAGAGTGAGTGGTCAACAGTATCGAAGGCAGCAGAGAGATCAAGGAGGACAAGAATGGAATAGAGACGTTTAGATTTAGCCACCAGAAGATCGTTGGTGATCTTAGCGAGAGCAGTTTCAGTAGAATGAAGGGGGCGGAAGCCAGATTGGAGGGGGTCAAGGGAGGAGTTGGAGGATAGGAAGTCAAGGCAGCGGGAGTAGACAACACGTTCAAGCAGCTTGGAAGCAAAAGGAAGGAGTGAGACAGGACGATAGCTAGAAGGGTCAGAGGGGTCAAGAGTGGACTTTTTGAGAATAGGAGAGACTGTGGCATGTTTGAAGGCAGAAGGGAAAGAGCCAGTAGAGAGGGAGAGGTTGATGATGTGCAGGAAGGAAGGGGCGACAGTGGGAGTAATGGAGGTGAGGAGGCGGGAAGGAATGGGATCAAGGGGGCAAGTGGAAGGGTTGGAGGAGGAGAGCAGAGAGGAGATTTCCTTAAGGGAGGCAGGGGAGAAGGAGGACATGAGAGAAGGAGGGGGAGGAGGGAGAGGGGTGGGAGTGGGAAGAGAGGAGTGGGAAGCGATGTCGAGGCGGATCTTGTCTATCTTGGAGGTGAAGAAGGAGGCAAGATCCTGAGCAGAAAGGGAAGAAGGAGGGGGAGGACAGGGAGGCTTGAGGAGGGAGTCAAAGGTAGAGAACAGGCGGCGAGGGTCCCGAGAACAGGACTCAATGCGGGAGGCATAGTAGTGTTGTCTAGCAAGGGAGATAGCAGAAGTAAGGGTGGAGAGACAGAATTTGAAGTGAAGGAAGTCAGCGTGAGAATGGGATTTGCGCCAGAGTCGTTCAGCAGCACGAGTGCAAGAACGGAGGTGGCGGATACTAGGGGTGAGCCAAGGACGGGGGTTGTGGGAGAAGGCAGGGCGGGAAGAGAGAGGGGCATGGGAGTCAAGTGTGGAGGAGAGAGAGGCGTTGAGAGCAGAGACAGCGGAGTCAGGGGAGGAGGAAGAGAAGACTGTAGGAAGAAGGGGAGAGAGAGAGGAGGCAAAGTCCAGGGGATCAATAGCTTGAAGGTCACGGAAGGGGCGTAGAGAAGGGGAAGAGGAGGGGGGACAGTGGGAAATGTTGAAAGAGGCAAGGAAGTGGTCTGATATAGGATGAGGATCGAAGGAGAGATCAGCGACAGAGCAGTTTCTAGAGAGGACAAGATCAAGAGAATGGCCATTAGTATGGGTGGGGGAGTTGGTCCAAAGGTGGAGGTTGAAGGAGGAGGCTAGGGAGAGGAAGCGAGAGACTGAGGGCTGAGATGGGTCATCAACATGAATGTTGAAGTCACCAAGGATGAGAGTGGGGATATCAACAGAGAGGAAGAAAGTGAGCCAGGACTCAAAGTCAGAAAGAAAGGAAGAGAGAGGACCAGGGGGACGGTAGATGACAGCAACACGTAGATGGAGGGGGGAGTAGAGGCGCACGGAGTGAGCCTCAAAGGTATGGAAGGAGAGAGAGGGGGGAGGAGAAATTGGTTGGAACTGACAGGATTTAGCAAGAAGGAGGCCCACCCCACCACCCCGTCCTTCAGGGCGGGGTTGGTGAGAGAAGGAGAGACCCCCACAGGAGAGGGTAGCAGGCGTGACAGAGTCCGAGGGAGTGATCCAAGTTTCAGTAAGGGCAAGGAGCTGGAGGGAGCGAGAGAGGAAAAGATCATGGATATAGGGAGCTTTACTGATAGATGAGCGACAGTTCCAGAGGGAGCAGAAAAATGGTAGTTGATGAGGGGGGAGGCAAGGAATAGGGATAAGATTGGGAGAAGGGGAGCATCAAGGAAGGCTAGAGACAGGAGGAGTGGAAGGGGAGCAAGGTGAGAAGGTAGCCAAGGAAGAAAAGGATGTATGGGGGAGGTTAGAGAGTAGTGATCGGTTGCGGGGAGGAAGAAGCAGGGAGGAGAAAAGTAGAGGGAGAAAAAGGGGAGGAGGGAAAGAAAAGGCGAGAAAATAGGGCAGGCATGTTAGTAAGATAGGAGGGAAAAATACAGAGTAGAAAAAGAGTAGAAGAAATGGAGAAAAGTAGCTGTTGGCCTGCTGGTTGGTGGAGCTTGGGGTGGCAGAAAGGCCAAACCCCAGGAGAGTCGCGATTGGATTCGTAGCCTGCATGCCCTTCACAACACGGTTTCTAAAACACCAACAAAGATCCTCATGGTTTACAGACTGCTTCAGTGGGGAGGGCAGGGTGCCGGACTGCCTCAAGGAGGCCGGTGTGGCCCCTGCTCAAGAAGCCATCTTTAGATGTTGGCGTCCCGGCCCACTATTGGCTGGTCTCTAACCTTCCCCTTTTAGGGAAGGTTATTGAGCAGGTGGTGGTTCAGCAGCTTCGGGAGCATTTGGACCGGGTCAATTTTCTTGATCCCTTGCAGTCTGGCTTTTGTCCGGATTATGGCATGGAGACTGCACTTGTGGCCTTAGTCAACGACCTGTCCCATGAGTTGGACCAGGGTCATTCGACCCTGTTGATCCTGTGAGCTCTCTCGGCTGCATTTGATACCGTTGGTCATGAGCTGATGGTGATTTGGCTGCGGATCTGGACAGGGATTGGTGGGACTGTTCTTGAATGATTCCGCTCTTTCCTGGTGAGAGAACCCAGCGTGTGGTGCTGGGGGACTTTTCATCTTTCCCCCCCTCCCCTGGGGCCTCATGTGTGGGGTTCCGCAGGGTTCCATTCTATCCCCTGTATTGTTAAATGTGTATATGAAGCCTTTGGGAGAGGTTGTCAGGGAGTTTGAGGTGAGGTGTCATTAATATGCTGATGACACCCAGCTATATCTCTCATTTTCATCTGACTCAGGTCCGGCAGTCTCGGTGCTTGCTCGGTGTTTGTCCGCTGAGGGGGACTGAATGAAGGCGAGCTGCCTGAAATTCAATCCTGACAAGACGGAGGTGATGGTTGCGGAGAAAGCCGAGGGAGTGATGGCCCCCATCATTGACGAGGTCCGTCCTCCCCTGGTTTTTCAGGTCCGGAGTCTGGTGGTGCTCCTGGACCCACAGCTCTGCCTAGATGCCCAGGTGGCAGCTGTGGCGAAGGGGGCATTTCGCCAGTTACATCTGGTGCGTTGGCTTTGGCCATATGTCTCGGACTCTGAACTGGCCACAATCATCCATGCTTTTATTACCTCGAGACTGGACTACTGTAACGCACTCTACGTGGGGCTACCCTTGGTTCTGGTTCAGAAGCTGCAGCTGGTGCAGAATGCAGCGGCCTGTCTCCTGACTGGGACAGGCCGACACAAGCACATTACACCATTGCTTCGTTCTCTGCACTGGCTACCGATAGTTTTGTGGGCACAATTCAAGGTGTTGGTGTTGACCTTTAAGGCCCTAAATGGCTTGGGCTTCACCTATCTGCAGGACTGCCTTGCCCTCCGGATCCTAGATCAGCCCCTGTGGTCAGCCGGGGGTGCCCCCCTCAGGGTCCTCTGGGTTTCCCGGGAGACAGCTATGAGGAGGGCATTCTCTATGGCTGCGCCGCAGCTGTGGAGATCCCTCCCATTGGAGGTACGCTTGATTACCTACCTCCCCTCCTTCCGCAGACAATGTAAGACCTGGTTGTTCCGCTGGGCCTTTATCGAGGGAGATGGGGTGGGTGGGTTGGGTTAGGGTGGGGGGTTGGGTATGGGATTTTTGAGACTGTTTTAATTGTAGTTTTATTATTGTGTATTTTTAATATGTTTTTAAAATGTTGTTAGCTGCCCCGAGATGCCTGAGCAGGAGGGGGTGGCATATAAGTTTTAATATAAATAAAATAGAGTTTTCTTATTACTAAGTTATTAGGTGCTAAATGTGCATCAACAAAAAGCCATTCCTTCCAGATCTTATATTTTTCTAGTTTTATAGTCATCGTTGCCTTCTTTCCCCAGTAGTGGGGCCAGCCTTACCACAGGGTGACCCAAGGCAACTGCTTGGGCCAGGCTCTTTTTTGTGTTTTGGGGGGGCCCACAGTGCCCCACCATTTTCACCAGGGCAGGGTGTGAGGACCCCACTCCCTCCCAGTGGGGCCCCAAACAGGACCATCTCTAGGGCTCCAAAGAGGTGGGTGGATGGGGAACGGACCACCAAGGGTCTTGCATTTTATTTTTGCCCTGGGCCTGGGCCAGCCCTGCCCATCAAGAACAGGACTCATTTGAAGCTTCTCACTGTACAGGCATGGGAAAGGAATATACTATTTTACTTCATTATTTAAGCAGCACTGTAAAGTATGCATGCCATTTATCATAATTTTCAAGTGTAGATGCTTACATTGAGGAGTCAAATACACAGAAAACAGCAGAGATTAGAAACTCCCACTATAAAATAATAATATAGCAACATAATTTGTGAAGTGTGGCTCTATCTTAAAAATGGAGATGACATTGTGGGGCCCCATGCTGAGCCACACTGATTTCCATGTTAATTGTTTTAGTTTTCAGATATAAAGAACAAAGTAACTGACAGTTTGGCGAAGTTAGCCTTGGCTCTGACAGGCTACGACTTTCCTCCAGCTCATGTATCATTGTAACAGAAGCTCTGTAGCCCACACGTAGGTCTCTACAACTCCATTATCCTCAGATTATACTTTTAAGTTTCCTGTTCACAACTGTACTACCTTCTATGGAAGCATTGTTTTGAACAACACGTGTTTTTTAGACAAGCACATCCCCACCCATTATGCATGTTGCACGGCTGCATTGGCACCCAGTGCAGCCCTGCAACATGCATGATGTGTAGGGAGGCACTTGTCTAAGAACACCCAATGAGGTAATAGAAGTGTAACGAAGGTCATAATTGAATCTGTGTAGCATTCTTTATGACTGGTGGTGATAGAGGCAGTTTTTAAATGAGTACGGCTGAAGGGCGGGTCTGTGTCTTCTGAATGGATCAGCCACAGAGCACCCACGCACACGAAGTGAGTGGGAAGGGATTCAAATGGGCAGCGCCCAGGGAGTCCACGGCCACCAGCCCCAACCACAGTTTAAACAGATAGCTGTTCCAATGAATGGGCCAAGAACTAACCAACCCCTTACCTCAGCATGTCCTCACTGCATTATGTGAAAACATGGCCGTTTGTAGGTAAGTGAAACCACTGCAGCCACTTCTGCCTGCCCTCAGCAGGTATCTTAGAGGGTGGAAGAGGAGGAATGGGAAGGCAGACCTGTGCACCCACCACAGCGTACAGGGCTGTCTCCCAGCCACAAGGGCACCAGGCATCAACACATGGAACCCCGGGGCATGTCACACAACCCACAGGCAGCCCAGGAATACAAGGACAAATCGTTGGGCACCACTTGCCCAACAGATTGAGCAGGGCTCAGCAGGGCTTCCCCTCTAGCCGCCAACCAGCCACCTACACCGAAGCAGACATTCCTGGTCCTGCCCATCTGAGGACCTAGCTCCCTGATATTGCTGTCCGTACTTCCACGGAGTTGGCCAGCCCAGAGCTGCATAGTGGTTAGCTCAATCCCTTGGGTATAGAAGAAGGACAGGGTTTCTCTGGTTAGACAGTCAGGCTTCCCTGGAAGTCTAAGAGCATTGGACAACACACACCCTACTGTAGTAAAGGAAAAACAGTTTCCCAACAAAGTATATGAACAAAGCCAATTGGTGTGAAAGGTCTGACAATGGCAAGCTTAAGGCAACCAAAGGAACGCAAAGGGCAAACCATGCAAGCTTCTATCAGTATTTAGTTACTTTATCTGTCTCTCCCTAAGCTGAGTATGCCCGTGACCCCTTATCCCAGGGCTAGGTCTTCGCCCCTGTTGCGTCTGATCCTCTTGGGAGGCAGGATGAAGGAAGTGTCCTGTGGGGAGAAGGGCTTCTATAACTTTTCCTAGCCTGGAAATGGAATTCACTTGAGATTTCCCCCTCTAGATCTGTTTGGCTGTGGAAAGGAGCTTCCTAATCCCCAGCTAGATACTTTTGCAGTCACACTGAAAAGAGCTTGGGCGTGATTGGCACTGCTGCAGGCTGACAGGGCCTTGTGGTAAGTACTCAGGATTAGGGCCCAAAGTATCAACTTGCACAGGTAATTAGAATTTATACAGTTTATTTACAGGCTCAACATTGGTAATTCTCCACCCATCAAGATTCACCACATACAAAGTCGTTAATGGTCTCTCTAGTGCTGTGTAAGCAGTCTTAGCTCAGCCCAGTCTCAGTCCTCTGGTTGGTTGTTCGTAAGTTTCAGCTCTTCCCGCTTATAACATAATTTTCATATAGTCTCTTCTTTACAACACATTCAGCCCCAAGGTTCCTTCCAGCCACAGAGGCACCTACAGCTTCCCAGCCTCGCTATATCACACGAGTACCCCACTTGGAGGAACATTGTTTAGCCTTCTTCCTTAGCAGAGTTTTGGAACCCTGGTCAGCTGCCTTTATGAGCTCCTCACTTCTCTGCAGCCAGGCACAGACTGACCCTCTTCCTCTTCTTATAGTCAGGAGTGTGCATGGCTGCTCTCCACTCTCTGGCTGTTAAAGAGCACGCACCCCACAGGGACTCTGCCTTGTTACAGGCAAACATTGTCGTACTCTGACCTGCTCATCAAGGTACTTCTCCAAGCCCACACGTGTTTTTTTCCCCCCCACCTAACTGTGCCCTCAGCCCCTACTCGAGTGCAATGCAATGTGCCTTAAGGAAATACAGAGAACATAATGATCCATTGATCAAGTGATGGCCATTCAGAGTTCTACAATGGCCAAACATGCAGTGTGTCCATTCCCAACCCGTTGGGTGACAGACTCACACAGATAGCTCACAGCACGATGTTTAGGGGGTGGGGGAGTCACAACAGAGGGATCAGGATGGTGCAGTCCAAGGGCAAAGTCAAGCAGGCAGAGTACCACACACAGAACATGGGAGGAAGGGGGGGCACTGTCACCAAGCATTGTTCCGAAGCCGGGTCATGGCAGCGGGGGAACCAGAATCAGGAATCCCACATTCTCCACATACCCCACCCATGCAAACATCCCTATCTGGTAGCTTTTCACCCACATGTCGCTCCACCATGAAGTTCAGGTCAATGGGATTCCTGCTGCCCAGAGTGAGCTGAATATCTGGCAGGGTCCAGATCTCATACAGGACAGCCATCTCCACTGCAGTAGACGCCATGGTGAGGTAGGGACCCCTGGCCAAGGATGTGAGAAAACACAGCCCATGCATGTGATCCTGGCACTTGTCCCATTGTCTCCAGTAACCCCTGGCGGATGGTCGCAAAGGTGATGGTGCCCCCCAAAAGGCACAGGCTCAACTTTGTGAGGATACAAATCTCCTGCAAAGCAATGCTCTCACTCACCTCCCATGGTAGCAGCATTTCCACAGGGGACCCATTTTGAGTGGGCCCCAGAACATGGAACCCCAACTCGCTCACCCTCCACTCGCAATCACGGTTACACACAATGTCTCAGGAGCAACAGGCTTCATGACAGAATGCTATAAACATCACATGTGGACAAGGGGTTGGCCAACAGCCGTTGTACATAATCTCGAAGTCACAGTTCACCCTAAGGTCATGGTTGCAGACACCCCAAACTGCTGTACCTGCCCCACAACGTAAGTATCTAGGGGCCCAGGATATGTCCAACATGTAACAACCACAGCAAGCAACGACTGCCCTGGGGGCATGGTAGGCAAATATAAGCTGACTGGGGTGCCTGCAACTAGATGCAGCTGTGCCCAAAGGCTGCCAGATAATGGAACCACACACACACACACACACAGAGGAATGCTGGGAGGCCTCTTCCAAGTGACCTTATCGCAGATAGTAATCTTGGGCCCTCAGTAATATGGGGACACCTGGCTGTGTTGGAGTTGGGGCAGGGGGCTGCAGCCACAGGGATGGCATTAGAACCCTGTCTCCCTGGCTGAGGAGGGAAGAACACACATGGACAGCACGTTAGGCAATAACATGTAACCATTTTATTAAACTTACCCCACAATGAAATGGAGGGATGGGTTCTGAAGCATGGTAGTCATGGGTGCCTGCCCCAGGCCTGGCTCCATCTGGTGCTCTGGGTGTGTGGCAGCTCATGCAGTCATCATCAGATCTCCAGCAGGAGCTGCCAGTCCTGTCTCTGTTCCCACTTCAGGAACATCTCATGCACTGTAAAGGGAGATGGGGCAGTGGAGGAACCTGTCTGGCTTGTGAAATGGCTCTGTGCGCCTGGTATGGCCGGACAGCAGGTTGTTCTCATGGACCAACTTGTATCCACTTTTCTAGTCCCTTGCCTGCTGCTGGCACTGGGACATGCTCCTATTGTACCCCAGCTGTGCCATCCCCTTGGCGATGTCTTGATATACCAATTCATTCTGGTGGCATCTCACAGGTCTCTCCTGCATTTTGGCCTCCCCTCCCCCCACAGTCAGATGATGGCCGTAGTCTCTCCTATGCCCAGGGCATGCCCTTGGATGCAGGGCCTGTGTGTGTGCACCCTATTTGACTGAGGCCCATGTGGGGGAAGGTCTCCCAGTTGGACTGTGGGTGGGTCTGGAAGGGAGGGTGCGACCGGTTCGCAAGCGGCCCCTGTGCCGCTCTAGTCATCATGATGCCATTTCTCCATGCTGCTGGTGGACCTGTCCCCTGGATGGGTGTGCGGTCTGGTTCACACAGGCTATGGATGCGCATGGGACTGGGTTTGTCTGCCCCTGCATGAAGCAATCCAGCTTTTTCTCTGCTTTTCTGTGAGTGGCCATGTGGTGAAACGCTAGCAAGGGGCACTATACAGCTGAGCAACCCACCTCACTGTGTTTCTCCAAATCTCTGATCATGGGTCCCCACAGCTGGCAAACCCCCGAAAACCCTTGGTATTCTGCTGCCACCACCTGAGTATCCCAACGAGCATTCACACCACTCAGGAAATGTGAACCCCAAAAGGCCTAGGCCTAAGCCTCACAGCTTACCAAGATCACTCCCTGTTCCTGGCACTCTTTTCCCAGGATTTCCTCCCCTGCATTGGAGGCCGATCCCCAGAGTCACCCACAGGAGGCTTCCCTTGGTCTCAAAGCTGTTGACTTCTAGCCAAATAGGTAGTTTCCCCCTCTTTAATAGCTTGCCCTGGTTACCTGGCCTAAGGAGACGTTTAATGGTCAGCCAATAACACACACACACACACACACACCCAGTAGGGTGATGATGATGATGATGATGATTTATTGACGGCAAAGCTTTCGCTATCGCCCCTTCTTTTATACAAATATACAAATATGAGTAAAATAAATACAAAACAACATAAACTTATCAACTGAATCAACCAAATCAGTACCTTATAATTTAATAATACAGAAGAATGGCTCAACTGAGGTGCATACTTTATATAACACATTTAGGAATTTGCACCTCCATCTGCAAGGGGGTACCTATAAGGGAACTCCAAACCACTCTAAAATGAAAACTAATTAACATAATAAACACTATGTATGACTAATATAAAAGTATATAGAAGATACAACTAAAACCATAACTCCTAATTGTCTGCAGTCCGACTCCTAGGCTTGTTCCTTCTCCTTGGCTTATTTACCACCCAGTTTCACCTGACTGCCTTGGATCATATTGCTTTTCTTAGTGGCCAGCCAAACAAAAGTTGCAATGGCCACCATCTGCTCCTCCTCTGCTAGGAGCATCAAATGCCGATAACATTGCTCCACTGTGTTATATGTGTCCTCCCTTAGCAGTGGAGCCAACCAAGCTGAACGCAGACTATCAAGATGTGGGCATCATAGCAGAAAATGATACAGTGTCTCCACCTCTCCTTGGCTACAAAAGCAGTGTCGTTCATTAAAGGGAATACAAGACTGTCTACCCTCTACTACGGCTGTTTGTACTAGATGGAATCGAGTCAAAGTATAACATCTACGGAGCCTAGAGTCTCTTATCACATCCAGATATGGCTCTAACTTGCCATCAGCTTTTATCTGGCTCAACATAGGGGCAACTTTCCAAGAATTCAGGATGCCAAGATTCTCTTGCAAGGCTATGTCCTGCGCTCTACTCACAGTCTCACACAGAACCTGGGGTGAGGCTTTTCCACAAAAATATTGAAAGGAAAAGCTGAAATCTGTCATCAGCTTCCCCAGATATATCAACCAGGGGTAGGCACGAATGCCAGTGTGTGACAGTTCTTCCCATAGGCATAGAAGCGGTAGGTCTGTTTCCTGGTAGGAAAATAGTCTGAGCCAAAATCTAATATAGGCTAATTTAGCTAGTAATCCCAATGAAGCCAAACCTGTTTCTAAGCGAAGAACAGCACCTGGGATGCCGTTTCCCACTTTTAGCAGTTTACGCAGAAAAATATTTACCTCAGTAGGGTAAAAACAAAGCTTATATTTACTGGTACATATAAAAAGGAATAAAAGCAAAGTTTACACTGAAAACCAAGAGGTGATAACCCTTTGAGCAATGCGAGTCAGTCCTGTTGGGCCTGATAGCCCTTTTAAAATGCATCTCTCTACAACTGTATCTGATGTAGCGGGCAGACTAGCAATGTACTCACGCTGGTTCTGATCAGGTCTCCATAGGTGATGGTTTTCCAATGGAGTCCAAGTTCTTGTTCTGGCAAGGCCAGAGTTACAGCCAAGCCATGCAGTCCATGTGTGCCTCAGGCTGGGAGGTCACGAGTCCAGCAGCCTGTGCCAGCGAAGGAACGCAGAGAGCCCCCCCTCCCCCCCCGGCTCAGTCCTTTTAAAAGTTCCCTTCCCCCTCCCTGTGATTTGTTCAGCAAGGTCACCGAGCTCAGGTAGATTCCTCCTGACCAGTCCAAGCCAATCAAGTTTCTGCCTCCTGCTGGCCTTATGGAATTCCTTAGGAATTTCAGGAATGTGGGAGTCATAGACATGTGCTGGTTTAGAGGCCTAGACCTCTGTTAAGCCTGACTCACAGTTTGAGGCAAGTGTCCTTGTCCAGGCAAGCGGCATTTTGCCACACCTCCCCCTCCCCATTTTCAAGCCTGTACACGTTGCTTTTTCAAAGCTGAGGGTACAGGCGTGCTCAGACAAGGTGTAGGAACTGTTACAGAAAACACAAAAGTGGCTGATAATGCACAAATAATACAACTCCCCCCTGACAATATTATCCTGTTACAGAAAACGCAAAAGGGGGTTAATGCACAAATAATACAGTTACTACATTAGATCCCCTATACAATAAAAGGTGTAATCCTGTACATCTTGACACTCTTTGAGAATACAGTCATTACAGTCTTTTCCTGCTTCTGGAATGAAGACAACAATCAGATCCCACAATATAGTTAGGGTCCTTTCGGGACAAGAAGTCCACCATCACAATATGGGGTTTCAGCTTATCTGTAGACCAGACACCAGTCAAACATTCCTTCTGAGTAAAAGTTAGACCCCTCTCCCTGGGAATCAGATTCCTGCTCAGATAAGTAGTTGGGTGCTCAGTCCCCTCAGGCTTGTGTAAGAGTATGGCCCCTAGTTCTACTTCTGTGGCATCAGTAGCCACAAAGAGTTTCTTAGGGTCAGGAGAATACTACTTAGGTTGGGAGAACACTACTCCTGAATCTTTCAAGGCTTGTTTCAGTTTCTCCTTATCCTGGGGCAAAATCTCCTCAGGTGGGGAGATCTCCCCAATTGCAGTTTCCCCCAAGCCTGTAGCAAAAAAGGCTGTTTTCCCACCATCCCCTTCCAAGCTGTCAGCAGGGGAGACCTTGAATAGCAGTCCATCTCTGTCCCAATGTGGTTTGAACCGGCTTACATGAACCACTTTGGGGTTCCTTCCAGACTGGCTCAAGGCCATTACCTGAGTCACCAGGGGTCCCCTAGCTCTTCTCTCAAACGTCAGCTCGAAAGGCGAGACGTCCCTGGACTCCAGAGGTACTTTACTAGGAGCAGGGGACAGATGCAGGAACTCCTCATCCCAATCGTCAGGGTAGGAGGCCTCAAACTCTCTGCATCCCCTTCAGGGTCCCAATAAATCTAACCACTAGCCCATTAGTCTGTGGAAGATAGGCTGTGGTTTTGAGGTGTTTAACCCCACAGCACTTCCACAGGCATTCCATGAATTGTGCTAGGGAATTTCCACCTTGGTCATCCCCTAGGCATTCCATGAATTGTGCTAGGGAATTTCCACCTTGGTCATTCCCTAGGCATTCCATTAATTGTGCTAGGGAATTTCAGCCTTGGTAATTCCCTAGGCATTTCCTGAACTTTGCTAGGGAATTCCCTCCACTGTCATTCCATATCTCTGATGGAAATAATTCTTTATCAGGCCATCAGCAACCACAGTGGACCCTGCAGAAGCTAGAGCAATGGTCTCAGAGTATCTGATTGCTGTCCCTACTAGGGTCAGAATAGAATGCTTCCCCCTTGCCTTCTGCTTCGGGGGTCCCCCTGTATCTATACTCACCCACTCAATAGGCTGTCCTATGATTGGGTGTGACTGCAGAATTGCTTTTTCCTCATCCCAGATTACTTGTTCCCCCCCAGTCAGGAGTGAATTTCGCTGACTGCTTGAGCTGCTCCAAGTTGGGGTATTCTAAAACCTCTGACTCCAAATCCTCCAGCTTGCTAGTCTGGGGCATGCAAAAACCTCCCGCTTAACATTCTCTACCACACTCAGGGATACACCATCCCTTTCTGTGGTCCCTTCATCTGTTCCCCCGTTGGGCTCTACACTTCCCATTCTAAGGTTGCCCTCCAAGCCCGGCCCCACGGTCACTGTTCCCTCTGCTGCACCCTTTCTGGGCTCTACAAATTCTATTCTGGGGCTACCCTCTAGCCCGCCCCAAGGATTACTGTTTCCTTTGTCACCCCCTCTTTAGGCTCTACATTTTCCCTTCCAGGGCTACCCTCTTGGCCCACCCCTAGTATTACCATTCCCTTTTCTGCACCCTCTTTGGGGTCTAAATTTTCCCTTCCAGGGCTGCCCTCTAGGCCCACCCCTAGGATTGCTGTTCCCTCTTTGGGCTCCATGTTCTCCCTTCCAGGGCTGCCCTCTAAGCTCACCCCCAAGGTCTCTATTCCTTCTGCACCCCCAACCTCATATTTTCGCTGGTGGTGCTGCTCCTTTGGAGAATTACTCCTGAGCTCAGCCCCACTCTGCAGCTGGCTTTGATGGCTAGAGGAGACCTCACCCCTATGCCCACCTTCTGACCCCAGGCAACTCCCCTCTTCCCCAATCTTCTATCTCCAGTATGAGCTGTCTTCCCCAGCTCTGACTGTGGGTTCCTACTGACACCCAGCAGGGCCCCATAATATCTTTCCCCATCAGCATAGGGCATCCTCCCACACCCCAATGTCTAGACATTTCCCAGCCTCTCCATTCTGTGGTCAGGCATGCCATAGGCACATCAAATGGCAGGTACCCCATCGGTTTGATGCAGTAAGTTTTCCCTGGGACTATATCTGCAGAGGAGACTAGGCTGGCCCTGATCAGAGCTACCTCTGCTCCAGAGAATGGTTCCCCAACAATAGTCCTTCCTCTTACTATCACTTCCTCTTTGAGGTAATTTGTTGCCTCCTCTGTGTTCACAATCCTATTAATGCGATGCTCTGGGTTTCCTCCCCTTGGCTTACAACTGCTGCACCGTGAACAGGCTTCTGTAAGCTCTGCAGCTTTGGGCAACTGGCCTTAAGGTGGCCCAGCTCCCCACAGCTGTAGCAGCCCCTCCTATCCAAATTAAGGGATTTTTTCCAGATTAGGGGACCCCTTGCGTTCAGCAAGTGGGGTCCCAGTCTCCCATTTGGGGGTTACTCCCCCCCCATCTTTTTTGAACCCTTTCTGATCCTTCCCAAAGCGGGTAGGATCTTTCTTTAGCCCATCCCTATTCAGCAGCAGCTGATCCGCAAAGTCAGCAGCTTCACTGACTGTTTTGGTGTTTTTATCTTTCACTAAGTGTTTGATCTCCTAGGGACAGTGGAAGTAGAACTGATCCAGCTCCATAAGATCCAGCCCCAGCTCCCAGCTTTGGCCCCAACCACCCACTTTCTCAAGGCTTCTACTAGTTGGGCCCCAAACTCTTCCATAGATTGCCCAGTTTGAGGAAGCAGCATGCAAAACCACTTCCTGAAATTATCTGGGCCCAGCCTATAGCGCTTAAGCACAGCCTCTTTAAACACAGAATAATCATTCACATATTCAATGGGTAAGTTATCAAGGATTGCTGACATGGTCAGTTACCAACCCTGCCACATAACACATATACTCATCCTCCCCCATGTTCCATCTGCGGGCCTGCTTCTCAAAATCACTCAGGAACATCTCGGGATTGTCTCTCTCTTTGAAAGGGGTGAAGTCCTTTGGTGTCAGTTTGTGGGGTGCAGCCAACATTCGCCAGAGCATATCAGTCTCATGCTCCCAATGCTCCTGCTCATGGTGTCATTGAGCTTCCTGTGTGGCTAGTTTGGCTTCCCTCTGGTCCTTCTCAGGCTAGCACTGCACTTCCTGGGCTTCTCGCTGCTCCCTCTCATGCTGGCGTTGAGCTGCCTTGTCTGCTAGCTCCTTCTCTCTAAGGCGGATCTGCTCCAGGATCAGCTACAGCTTCTCAGGGATCAAGCCAGGCGTCCCAAAGAGAAGGGTTGTGCCATCCTGTCTCTGGATCCACGGACTGCTCCTGGTGAGGCATTTCGAAGTCCCTTATTTGCTGCTTTATCTCCTTGTTGGTCCTCCCTTCTGTTGGGAGATTTCTCTTCTGAGCCTTTCTTATGAGGTCAGCTTTAAGAAGTTTATCGAGCCCCTTGGCCAGCCCCAGCAGGGTACTTCCCTGTGATTATTCCTCATGTGATTATTCCTTGTCCTTGCACTGCTTATCTAAGCCTTATCCAGTTGACCCAAAGCCAAATTCAAGGACTCAATTGCTTAAGGTTTATCCCCAAAGCCCTTCTTTGCTCTGTGTGTGCTTTTAAAAAACTCCAATCCAAAAATAAAACTGCTGGTGGATCCTATCCCACCTGTGTGTGCTTATCCGGTTACTTGGGTTATCCCATCGCTGCCACCATGTGTGGAGAAACACTAGCAGGGGGCACTATACAGCTGAGCAACCCACCTCACTGTGTTTCTCCAAATCTCTGACCAGAGGTCCTCACAGCTGGCAAACCCCCAAAAACCCTTGGTATTCTGCTGCCACTACGCAAGTGTATCCCAGTGGGCATTCACACCACTCAGGAAATGTGAACCCCAAAAGGCCTAGGCCTCACAGCTTCCCAAGAGCACTCCCTTTTCCTGGCACTCTTTTCCCGGGATTTCCTCCCCTGTATTGGAGGCTGATCCCCAGAGTCACCCACAGGAGGCTTCCCTTGGTCTCAAAGCTGTTGGCTTCTAGCCAAATAGATAGTTTCCCTCTCTTTAGTAGCTTGGCCTGGGTATCTGGCCTAAGGAGACGTTTAATGGTCAGCCAATAACACACACACACACACACACCCAGTAGGATAAAAACAAAGCTTAGAATTTACTGGTACCTATGAGCAATGGGAGTCAGTCCTGTTGGGCCCGATAGCCCTTTTAGAACGCGTCTCTCTACAACCGTATCTGATGTAGTGGGCAGACTAGCAATGTACTCACGCTGGTTCTGGTCAGGTCTCCATACGTGATGGTTTTCCTATGGGGGCCAAGTTCTTGTTCTGGCAAGGCCAGAGTTACTGCCAAGCCATGCAGTCCATGCGTGCCTCAGGCTGAGAGGGCACGAGTCCAGCAGCCTGTGCCAGCGAAAGAATGCAGAGAGTGAGAGAGCCCAAAAGCCCCCGGCTCAGTCCTTTTAAAAGTTCCCTTCCCCCTCCCTGTGATTCGTTCAGCAAGGACACCTGGCTCAGGTACAGATTTCCCCCTGACCAGTCCAAGCCAATCAAGTTTCTGCCTCCTGCTGGCCTTAGGGAATTCCTTAGGAATTTCAGGAATGTGGGAGTCATAGTCATGTGCTGGTTTAGAGGCCTAGACCTCTGTTAAGCCTGACTCAGTTTGAGGTGAGTGTCCTTGTCCAGGCAAGTGGCATTTTGCCACAGGCAGGTGGTGCATGGGTCTTGGGAGCGAACCCCCCACCACTTTCAGTCAGGTATTTGGATGTGTGTACCTGCATGGTAGCATCTTGTCTAAAAACAGCGAGGAAATGAGGTTGCCGTGTTGGTCCTAAATACAGGCAATAGAGACAAAGTAGTACAGTGATATCTTTTATTGGACCAACTACAGTTGGTGGAGATATGCAAGCTTTCGGACCTCTCAGGGTCCTTTCTAACTCCTGAGTTGCTTGGCGAAGGACCCTGTGAGGTCCGAAAGCTTACATGCCTCCACCAACTGTAGCTGGTCCAATAAAAGATATCACTGTACTACTTTGTCTCTATTGGTGTTGATATGTGAGATAAAAATAATTCAGCTTGACTCCGAGTCTCAAGGGAGTTTTTGGAGCTGCTTGTAAGGAGAAACCTGTACTGTGAGCAAATTTAATATGAAAATAAATGAGTATAAATGAGTCAATAATTATTAATAGCAATAAGATATTAGCACTATTTTAATTCCTTTACTAATAATATACCCTTTCCCTTCTTGTTTCTTCATGCATTGTCTTGTGACATGCTGATATTGTAGATTTTTTATGGGAGAGACAAAGGGTGTTGTGGCAGAGCAGAGGTTCATGTGAGTACTAGTCCTTTAAGAGACCAATGCTGGGCCTCAGAGGAACAGGAGCCAAGAGGGCTGGTATGAGCAGGGAGCTCTGCATGGACTGTGTGGTGAGAGACTATGAACTGTAACTTTTTTTATATGACAGAGGAACATTGCACTGAAAATAAAAGGACACTGAGCTAATTCCTAGTGTGGACATGGCTATGTGGGGGTCTGATCCTGAGGGGAGTACCCGAACCAGGGCCCACATTGTTACAGTTGTAGAGAATGCAGGTAACGATCACCACTGTATAACCATTAAGGTGCGGGTTATATCGATTAACAGTGAGCTGTGGAGAAGTGAAGAACTGTGCCCAAAGCTGAGAGTACAGCAGTTTGAGCAGGCAACATGGAGGCAAGTTCCAGAACCAATTTTAAAGGAGAGTTCCAGAGTTACCTGGAGGATCTCCTTGGACATGAGCTATGCCAGTTCCAGGCCCAGCTTTGGCAGCAAGAAAGGATTGGGGAACCAGCAGAGGAGCGGCAGCCCCAAGCTTTAGCCTCAACGCAGCCAAGCAAGCCTAGGGGAACCGAGAAACCAATGGCGGACTGGCAAGCCTGTTTCATATGTGGACTCTGGAGACATTGGGCATGGGAATGCAAAGCCCAAGGGAGAATGCGTGTCTGGACTCCTAGGTTCTCAAGATGGGGAAAACTGGGGTGCTTATGGAGAACCATACTGGATCGGGGACCCCAGGTAAAATGTTGAGATTGTAAACAACCTGAACACAGATTAAGAGGCTGTATTCAACACAAGGGGTATCCCTGGGTGCAGGTAAAAGAAATACAGCTGCGAGGGTCAAAAGTAGTCTTAACCGAGGCCCAAGGGAAAATTCCTCCACCCAGCAAACAGCCTGTAAAAAAACCAGCTGATACCCTGGGAAAAGTACCTCAACCTGTGTTAGTGGGGATAAAACCTCACATAGAGGAGGTTCCAGGGTTTGAAACAAAACCTTTAGTGGCTCTGCACCCCGACCCTAAATTTGAGTAATTAAAGGATGGCATAGGGCTAATGCAGGTTTAACTGAGGTGGCACTGCAAAAAGCCAGGACACCTTCGTTGGGGTTGCCATGGGGTGTTGTGAAGGCCAATAATACAAAGTTGTTAGAAGGACTGGGTAAATTAATTAAATTAATTGAGGACAGGTTCACTAATGGCTATTAACCAAGATGGTCACGGGATGCAATGGGGTGTCATGCCTAGGGTGTCCTACAACCTTTGACTGCCAGAAGCTGAGTGATTGTCAAGACACTAATTACTTAGAATTGCGGAACTGAAAAGTTGGAAGGGACATCAAGGGTCATCTAGTCTAACTCCTTGCCCTGAGGCAGTAATGCAGAAAACACAGCGAACACAGGTAATATACCTGTGCCTATCCCTATTCCTATATGCTTATACCTAAAGCATCTGCTACAGATACCGGTCCTGAAAACCACCAGAGGAGATTCCATAGCCTCCATCAAAAAATTGTTCCATTGTTGAAATGTTCTAAGCGTTAGGAATTTTGTCCTAATATTTAACTTAAACTTCTGCCTTCTTGCAATTTAAGCCTATTGCTTCTTGTCCTGTCCTCAGTAGCAATGGAGAACAAACCATTTTAGATATTTTAGAACTGTCAACATGTTCCTGCCCTAATCTTTTCTTTAGTGTTCGCTAAACATGCCTTCTATTTTCAGTCTTTCCTCATAGAACTTGTATTGTAGACTCTTGGCCATCTTTGTTACTCTCCACTGAATCCTTTATAGTTTGTCAATATTCTACTTGAAATGTGGAGTCTAAAACTGAACATAGTACACCAATAGAGTTTGACCAGTGCCGAGTAGAGAGGTACTATAATAACTTCAAGTTTTGGATACAAACAATATTTCTGTTAATACAGCCCAAAATTGCATTGGTCTTTTTCAGAACAGGATAGTGGTCTAGGCAGACCATTGGTCTGATCCAGTATGCCTATTTTTAGATTCCTAAATTAACAAAGTTTAACAGAATAGCTTGTATTATATAGCTCTCTACTTGCCTTATAGGAGTGACTTGTATGTGGGTGCTTTCCCACACGGCAAAATGCACCCGATTTGCCTCTGGGAAGCAAATCAGGTGTGGTATTTATAATGTGGAAATGTTAAACTGCATGTTTTTGGTGGCAATTCTATGGGGGATTCAGAGCTGGTACAAAGCCAGTAAATCCAACCTTACATGCCCCGAAGGACTGCCGCCAAAACATGTGGGTTAACATTTCCACATTACAAACCCCATGCCTGCTTTGCCTCCTGGACATAAATTGGGCGCATTTTGTCACGTGGGAAAGCACCCTGTATTCCAGAGAAATTGTTTTAAGGACGGCTTGTAAAGAGGGCATGGTGGCAACTTTACAGATTTTGATGGGGCATAAATCTTATGTGTTGGGGGCATAGAAGATTGAAGCTGATACATAACTAGAGTTTTTACAATTGATCAGAAAAAGCTATGGGGTAGTAACAAGTGCTTGCCAGAATGCTGCCTTGGGTCAGAATAAAACCAGTGACTTAACGATTAACAATTAAGTAGCCAGTTACTTGTCCCCCAAGTGATTCATTACTCCAGAATTTGTTTTTTTAGGAATTTATCTGTTTCTGATGCTTATTATTTATCATTTATACATTCTCCAACTGAAGACACAGTTTATTCAGCTCTGACTGGTTGCAGTTGGTGATGACACTAATAGCAATATTAATTTTATGAATTGCAATTGTTAATAGTAATTATTTCTGCTTTGCAGTAGATAGTACTTTTCATCTGAAGATTTCATCTCATATCAAAAAGGTAGTACCTGGCAAAGACAGAGGATTTACTGCTTTCCTTATTTTTAATGTTTAAATTCACACCAATGATCCATCTAACCCACAATCCTGCCTCTGGAGGCCAGTAGAGGATGCTTTAGAGGAAGAGAACAAGAAACTGGGCAAATGCTCAGAGGATTGCAGTGTGTGTGTTTTCCTTTCTTTCCTGTATTTTCTTAAATCTCAGTTCAGCAAAGCACTTGCCTACCTTAAACTTTCAAAACCTGAAAAAACCTTTTGTATTTAACAAAAAAAGTGAAAATTAGCAGGGATGGAAGGAAACCAACTGAAAAATATAGACCACTTTTTCTACCAGGTGCATTGGATGTGGAATCCTATTTCTTAGAGTCTGTGATGATTTATCAGGGTTTATAGTATTGAAAACTAGGAAATTTAAACACAATACTGGAACTAAGTTTGAGGCAAGGAAAATATAAATTGTGGTAACAGGGCAGCTTCACAAAGCAAGACTAAAATCGCTAAACCACTTACTTTGGAGTAGTTCCATAGGATTGCAGCCTAATAGTGTGATCTTGAACCCACTGAAGTCAATGACAAAATTCCCATTGGCTTCAGGGAGTGAGGCCTTGCGTCCTAGTAAGGGAGAATTCTCCACCATTAATGTCACTGATAGTTTTGCCATGGACTTCAATTGGTGGAGGCTTATGCTTTATGTTTAGATAAAGTTTAAGAGGAAAATAAACAAGATGGTGTTGTTTAGCTACATCTTAACAGCTATGTGAATGAACACATTAAAAAAACACAAACCCCCCCTGAAAACGAATTGCTGTCTAGATAAAGAAGTTGGAATAAGATTAACTAATTAGGAATAATGATGATGATGGTTAGGATAGTTGGCTCTGTCAACTGACTGTACCATTCAGTCCCCTTTTTCCTTGATAAAGAGGCTGGAGCAGAGGACCCAATCGGAGCGTCACCTGTCTCTTAACTTTACATACATCAAACACAAACTGCAAACCCCAGCGTCCATTGCGCGTGGACTCTGAGGACCTGGCTCGTCCGACTGTCCCTGCCTGGTGCACAAATTCCCGAGGAATGTACTAGTTCAGGGGCTGTACAGATGAGAAAGGGGCTAGAGATCCCCAGAGGAGCGTTTTGCAGATAGTAGCTCTCCAATGCAGGCTGTGGAGAGGGATGTGTGAAGCGAGTTACGTTTCTAGGCAGGCAGCGCTGGAGACACCCCGAGCTATTTCTGGGCTTTTTTCTGGCGGTGGCGCGCGGGGTTAGATTAGTGGTGTTCAAGATGGCGGCTCCGTTGGCGGTAAATTCAGGTAAAAGGATCCTGCGAGCGAGGCGCATGATAACTTGGCTAGTGGTGCCGCCTCGTACTCTCTCCCCTCTCCCTTGGGAGACAAGAGTTTCCCTCGTTCCTCTGCTCGCGTGGGGAAAGGGAGGGGCGGCGGCTCCTTCTCGCGTGGGCTGTGGGACCGGAGCTTCAATTTGGCTCTAACTGGGGCGGGAAATTCCTATTGTCCGGTCCGGCTGCCGTCGAAGGCCGTCATCCACAAGCAATTTATTCCGGAGCAGTTTGTGGGTTCCAGATTAAGTGATTTGGAGATCGTGCCCCAAAAGCGCGGGGCGCTTCCTTCTAGGCTTTGGTACCGTGAAAAGACGCCCGCAGTGTTATCAACCCGCCCACCCGTTCCCAAATTATAAATGGGGGGGAAGGAGAATCCTACTGTATTCGAACTGGAGACGAGTTTAAGGTTGCCACCTTTTTGCGGTTTGACTCTGAGACTCCTGCCGTTTTGGCCTATAAGAGTTCCGGGATCAAACTGCAGAAGGTGGCAACCCTACGTGAGGTCCACCCAGAGGTCACTTTTTAGATCACACACAATCCCCAAACTGAGGTAGGAAGGATTATTTAAACCAGGGCCTGTGTGACCTCATTTGGAGCTTTAAACGTGGCAGCAGCTAGCAACAGAAACAGAATGTCGAGCTCATGACCCTATTTGAAGATTGTGAAACTCCATTGGATCCCTATCCACAGTTTGGGAATATCTATCTGTATTAAGCCTACACTCAGCCTATGCTTGGTTTTGGTTTTAAGGCTGACAGCTATGGGATTTCACAATCTTCTTTGGTGAAATGTTTCACTGATCACCTATTCAGCTATATTTTCATAATATTTAAACTAAATTTCCCCCCCTGTACTTTAAGTTGATTGCTAGCTCCTATGGTGGACAATTGCTATAGAAAAGATGAGATCAGTCTTTATGGTCCTCGTCGCTCTCTTCTTCTGAAGACTAATCATACCCAGTTCTTTAAACTTTTCTTTCTAGGCTTTGCTTTTTAAACTCTTTATTATAATCATTCCTTCTCACTACTTTCTAATTTATTTACATCTTTACTTCATTGGATGTTTTGCATTCTTATTTTGAGTCTGTTGGCCCTGGTTTTGGAAATACGTAGGATTGGGGCCTGTGTGTGCAAACATTTGCAACATTGAAAGCTGAAATTCTTGTTAATCGTGGTTCTATGAGCAGCTTGGGTTTTTAAGAAAGGCACAAAATATCACAGTAGTTGTCATAAACCAACAAAAAATGACAACATTATTGTTCATTTTAGCCCATGAGATGGAAAGAGGGATGGCTATCAAAAGTTGACTGTGTAGCAATTAACATGTAGCAACAACTTCCAAGTAATCAAAGCACGTAACTGGGATGTTGCTGTTGCTGTTGAAGTGCTGTAATTCACACCCTCTGAATGTAGCTGCCTTTAATAAGTAGTGAAATAATATTATGCATGTTGGAGATAGAAGTAATCATCATACTAGTGATTTTTGTTAAAAGAAGTATAGCTGAGTTGTACCAAGCTCTTTGCATGAGCAAAGAGGGATTTGGAGCAACGTTCGTTACAGAATGGCTTGTTTTCCTTGTTTGGCTGGTCTGCACTAGCTTGTATTGCTACTGGTTTATACCTTGCCCCTACATTTTCTATGTAGATATAGTGTTAAAAACTTAAAACTTATGGTCTGAATCACTTAGAAATGCTCAGATATATAGAATACCTGCATAATATGTAGGAATATCTTAGCTGCCTTGTGGAATTTGTTTTTTGTCACTCCTAGACAAGGTTCTTAAGTCTAATGAATGATTACAGACACAACTATGGGTGTTTTCAGACAAGACACTCTCCCCCCCCCCACTATACGTATTGCAAGGCTGGAGTGTTGCCCTATGGGTGCCTTGTAACGTGTAGTGGGTACTGTCTTGTCTGAAAACGACCTATAAAACAACTCCAGAGATTCATAAGACCCAGTAGATTATGTGTGTAAAAATGTGCTTTTTATTTTTACCACTTAAAATTGTCTCTAGAGTGACTCAACGGTATCAGCACTGCATACATCTAGAGTCCCTTTGCAGCATTGACTCAGCCTTTTATCCATCTGAAGTAACTAGTGAATTCTCTGTATGGTACTGCATGTGAGTGTTTAAAACAAGACTTTTGAAAGTATTTTGGGGTCTGTGTGGACATTGATGATTCAGTAGCCTTTTTTAAAAACATATATATGAGAGTGTTTTTTTCTGTCCTTGCCCCAAAAGTCCCTTCCTCATTCATTTAAGAAGTGTGTGTTATGGGTGCTGCTCGTCCACAATGGAGATGGCTGCTTTTTAGTGATGCTGTGTATGGATAGTTGGGAAAGAACTCTTTTCATCTTTGGCATTGGATACCTCTACATAATAAATGTAGTGTAACATTCACACAAAAACATAGAATGCTCCACAGGTGACATATTTGAAGATTGACAGTATTCCTTTGTCCATAATACATATTCTTCCAAGACAGTTGCTATTCTAAAGAAAGTTGTATGTTTAGAATATAAAACGAGAGAGATTCCTTGTTCTGATGTGTATCTATTATAGGGAGACTAGAATTATTGCACTAACACTGACAGAGGAGTTCAGATAACACATAGTTCCTCTTTAATTCCCTATTTATGCTTATTCCTAGCTTTGTGAACATTTCTCCTTTGCTTTGGGAAGGAAAGATTCCTTGGTCTTTCTCCTTTTTGTGTGCTCCTTTGCTGAATTACCCAGTCATCAAACCTCCATGATTTTTGCTTTATTCCTCCAGGTTCAGTAGAGTGAAACTATAGTAGAGTGAAACAGTAGAGTGAAACATGATTATAGTTAATTTGTTATTCATAGAATCTAGAGTTGGATGGGACCTGGAGTATCACTAGTCCAACTCCCTGCTTGGATGCAGGATGTCTACAGCTACCACATCCCTGACAGATGGCTGTTCAGCCTCTTTTTGAAAACCTCCAGTGATGGAGAGTCCACAACCTCTCTAGGCAGCTTGCTCCACTGTTGCACAGCTCTTAACTGCTAGGATGTTTTCCCTGCTATTTAACCAAAATCTACCTTCCTATAACTTAACCCCATTGTTACTAGTGTTATGATTTAATTGTATGTAATATACTATGATAATTAATATACTGGAACCAATCACCATATTTGAAAATGCATGTAACTATTGTACCAAAGCTCTGAATTATCTGTACTGATCCAGTAGGCAGGATCTCTAGAATTAGCCAGGTAGGCTATGTGTGGGAAATAATCTCACATGACTTTCACAAACTCCCAACCACATCATCATGTCTTGCAAGACCAGTGATTTACATCATATTGCTGACCAACCGCACCCAGCCTGGAACAAAGCACTGACAAAGACTAAAACAAAGGGGCTTGATGAGAGGGTGCTTGAACACCCCTGAAGAATATCTCCTTCACGCCTGGAGGGGAAGGAGGAGATGTTTCTGCTCAGGGAGTTGCCAACTGACAAGCAGAAGCCATTCAAGCGGCCATCACCCTTTTTGCACCAGCACAGATGATAAAGGCATATCTACTCCCTGCCTGAAGGGAGGGAAAAAGATGTCCTGTTATCAAGTGCCCACCCTGACTAACAAACAAACTGGGAATGTGACCATTAGCACCCAGGCTCCAGATGGATGGGAAAGGGAGATGACAGCCAGACTCTGTAAGATGAATACCAGCAAGCACATTGCACAATCAAGCACCCTGGAATATGCATACTGAAGAACATCTTCTCCCCAAAACACTATAAAAGACTGAAGCAGAGACCAGAACGTTGTCTCAGCGCTTGGCATCTAACTTGGTGTTCGTGGGCTGTTGACCCTTTCCGGGACCCCTCCATAGGGGGTCCTACAACCCTATCTCCTGCTCCTGACAGATGACATCCACCGTTTTGAGCTTTCAAGACATGTAAGACTGACTTTGGGTGTGGGATATTGTATAGCTAGGTAACTGCTGCTGGATCATTACAGACTGGGCTTTATAAATGTGTGAACAACTAAATAAATCTATAACTATGATTTAAGATCCCTTCTATGTGAATCTCTCATATGTGCAAACCAGGGTGTGTGGGTCCCCCGATCCAAAGAGAGCTAATTCCCTAAATCCTAACACTAGTCTTGCTCTCGGTAGTCATAAAGAACAGTTGCTTGCCATTTTCTTGATGGCAGAAAGGGCTGCCATCAAATACTTGAAGACTGCTGTCATGTCTCTCCTTAGTTTTCCCTTTGCTAGGCTAAACATACCCAGTTCCTTCAATCTTTCCTCCTAAGACTTGCTTTCCAAACCCATTATCATCTTTGTCGCCCTCCTCTGGAACTGCTTCAGTTTGTCAGTGTTCTTAAAATGAGGCACCCAAAAGAGGACACAATACTCCAGATGAGGTCTGATCACTGCTGAATAGAGTGGAATTATTTCTTCTGCTGACCTAGAAACATGAAAGCAGAAATGTTAGTTTTGTTCTTCTACTACTCTCAAGCAACTAGAAACTTGTTTTATTTCTGACTGGGAAATGGATTTTTTCAAATCTGTACTTTGCTAAATTGAATGTGGGGTGGAAATAAAAATAAAACTAAAGCATATTTTTGAAAACCTCTAGTATACTCTGGTGAGCACATTTTGGGAGACCTACCTCTGGTGATGTCATTAGGGATATAACTCTGAGATCCCAGTATATTAGGGTGAGAGAGTACCTGGAAAAGAAAAGCAGATGCTTGAAGTTGAACTTGATGGAGGCAGAATTAGTGCATATAATGGGGAAGATGGTGGGGGGAATGAGTTTGGGTGGTTAGGGATGTTTTAATTCCTCCTTGTTTTGAGAATTTTAAGTGTTTTTATTGTTGATTGTAAGCCGCTATAAATATAGCTAGAAAAGGGTAAGAATTGAGACTCTGGCAGGGACTCGGTTCTTATACTTGACTACTAGGGAATCACTGCCCTGGCTGTAAGTTTAATATTACTTTGTGTCTTAGTTGTGGTTACTCATGATCTCCCTATCTGACCTAGTTAATAGTTATCAGTTGAAAATTTCAAGCTCTTTTGTAATGTTGTATTGATGTCCTTCTGTCACCTCTTCTGCTGATGTTTCCATGATACCTGAAGATTGTAGTAAATATTGCTACATTCCTAATTATTGGGACTGATTTCCAGAGATTGAGAGCAGATTCTCAATTTCTATAGTTTGGCACAAAAAACCCTTAATCAAACATACATTCATGAAGTTCCAAGTGCATGTGATCTTGAGAGACTTATTGAACTTCCTTTAGAATAGAAACTGTTTTGCAAGAATGCGTATTATGGACAAAGAAAAGAAACTACATTGTTCCTAGTACATTGAGAAATGGTGTATACTAGAATACCAAAATGATATTGAAACCACACTAGTCGTTAATGTCTTCGGATTTGTGTAATGCTAGTACTGCTTACTCCCCAGAGATTTTTGGTGTCTTACGGGCAAGTATCCCAATGTCCAGTCAGGAAGTGAAACTGAGAAACGTTTGCTTCACATAGACTCCGCGCAAATGCTAGAACGATATAAGCTGTAATGATCTGGGTTTAAGTGTCTTGTGAAAGGGACTTTGCTAAACTGCTTTAAGAGGGCTTAGGTCCATAAAAAACCCTAATTTATACCAGTAGTTAGTTTTTACAGATATGTAAGTAAAACAAGAACGTGAATTAGATTTTATTGCAGCACATGTGTAGCGTGACTACATTATAGTTGGAGTTGAAATGAATACCCATAAAAACAGGTTTACCCATTGGGATTGTGAAATTGTTTGGGGCAGATTGGGGTACTAAAGAGTACCCAGTTAGTTCCCGGCAAGTTTCCTGAATTACCAGTTTTCTGTTGCCAAATTACTATTTTGCACCATTTTACCAGTTACCAATTTACCATTTTTCTGTGCATTTCTATTCATCTGTTGATTATTCTATGTTGGGAAAACACTAAACCAGTAATATGGTAAGTCAGAATGGGATGGTAAAATGGAAAGTCAGTAATAGTAATATTTGGTAGTTGTGTACCAGAGAGGTTACCTGAAATTTTTGGTAATACCTGCAGGTACAAAACTTGCTTACCTGTATTAGCTCTGTATACTTACGTGTTGACATAAAATTGCAGAGTGATTTTTAGTTTTATCGAATCAGTGAAAACTCCTGTCTGGATGCTCTTAAATTGAATTAGTTTAATGCAGATCATTATAAGCCTGGTGTAAACCATGCTGAAAAAGTTCAGATAGGAATTTGATTTAACTAAATTAAATTGACAAACTGGTGAGAAATGTGTGTGTACATTAGACTTTAGTTTGTAAGCTGTTTGGGATAAGGACTGTCTTTTTCAGTTATGTGTATATAGTGCCAAGCATGATGAGGTTCTGGTTATTGATCAGTGGGTTTTAGGTGCTAATGCCTTGAACCTTTTTAAGGGAAGGGTGGGTTATAAATATACATAAATAAATAATGATATACAAGTAATATTTTACACAATACAAATAATCACATACAAGCAATATATGGTGTAAACTCATAACACATGTTGTTATAGTGTGACCTAGGTTATAACATGGGGTGTAGCCACATAAGCTACGAGAGCCCGATCCCTGCACAGCCTTGTGGTGGACAATCGCTGTAGGACCAATGCAGGGAGCTGGGCAGATGGTTGCGGGGAAGCAGATGGTCTGGCCACTGCTGGACCTGCCACCACAGCTGGGGCAGACCATGGCACCAGCCACTCAAGTGGGCCCCTGCCCCTGCCTTGCTTCCCTCCTCTGCCCCGACTGAGATTCTGCCCCTGGCTGTGATGTGGACGTGGTACGGGCAACAATGCCCACTGCCCAAGGTCCTGCAGCAGTGCTCCCCGTGTAACAGGGCAAGCACAGTCTGGGCACAAAAGTTGCCCTGTCTTGGACATTTTTTCCCACCTTGGAATTTTTCCAAGGGCGCATTGTGTAGCAGCCAGCTGCTCCCCCTGCCCAGGGCAGGGACAATATCTGGCAGATGCCAGCCACACAATGCATTGCATTGCGTGGCTCAGCTGCCCAGAGAGGGGTAAGGCAAGGCATGGTAGTCTTCCCCACTCTGTCTTGTGTAGATGCTTTGTACGTGTAAATATCATTTTAACACAGGTTTGGTTATACGGCATTGGGCTCCTCTAGGACCTTGGTCCTGGGGGACTTCAATGCCCATACCGACACCGGCCTTGTGGGGACGGAGCGAGAATTCGTGGCCGCCATGGCAACCATGAATTTGTCCCAGGTTGTCAGCTGCCCGACCCATGTGAGGGGACATACCCTCGACCTGGTGTTCTGTTCTGGCCTTGAGGCGGGTGATCCAGTAGTGGGGGATGTTTCAGCTATGCCCTTGTCATGGATGGATCATTACCTCCTTCAGACCAGTCTCTCAGTACGTCACCCCCAGAAGGGGAAGGTACCAGTTAGGATGGTCTTATCCTTGCCACATGGACCTGCCTGCTGTCATTCTCATCGTAACCAAGCCAAGTACGTGCACTTGAGACCTCGCATCTTCATGAATGTTAGACCCCTTGTCTCTCCCTCTGTTCCCCTT
>QEPC01000841.1:1813593-1823901 GCA_003113815.1 Sphenodon punctatus | reverse complement strand
GGAAGGGACATCAACGTGAATGTTGAAGTCACCAAGGATGAGAGGGGGGGTATCGTTGGAGAGGAAGAAAGTGAGCCAGGACTCAAATTCAGAGAGAAAGGAAGAGAGAGAACCAGGGGGGTGATATATGACAGCAATGCGGAGATGGAGTGGGGAGTAGAGGCGCACAGAGTGAGTCTCAAGGTGAGAGAGGGGGGAGGAGAAAGTGGTTGGAATGAAGATTGAATGTGTGACCAGCCACATGTGTTGGAACAGATATTAAGGATAAACGCATGGTGGCCATGAAATCCTGCTGTGCCTCTGAAAGGCTGGCCTCTGCATGTATGTTGAAATTACCCAAGACAATAAGTCTGGGTGATCTCAACACTACTGCTGAGACCACTTAGGCTAGACCAGTCAGGGAGTCTGCCATGCAGCAGGGTGGTTGGTACAGCAGCAGAATTCCCAATCTATCCCAGGCCTCAAACAGGAGGTGGATACACTTTGTTGGGCAAGTCAGATACTGGATACCTTTGATAGACGAGATTGTCTTTACAGATCACTGACGAGAGTCAGAGATTGGAACTACATAACAATTGGTAACGCTGGGTAGTTGCATTTCAGTATATTAAGATAATATCTATTTATTGATTTATTTTACAAAATTATACCCCACCCCTCCTGCCAAAGTAGTTTGGGGCGGCTAACAAATATAAAAAATATAAAAATACAATATAAATATAATAAATAGAAAATATATAAAAACATAAAACAATACAATGCACAATGGGGGATGTCGAAAGAATACGCAAAAGAAACCCCACCACCCTCTAGATTGGACTACTATAATGCGCTCTACATGGGGCAGCCCTTGGTAACTGTCCGGAGACTGCAGCGGGTGCAGAATGTGGCAGCCCATCTTATGGGTATAGGTTGCCGTGAGCATATAACACCTGTCCTTCGCTTGCTGCACTGACTGCCTATAGTCTTCCGGGTTTGTTTCAACGTGTTCGTTCTTACCTATAAAGCCCTAAACAGTCTGGGCCCAGCCTGTCTGTGGGACTGTCTCACTCCCTAGGTCCTGGATCGACCCCTGCGGTTGGCCAGGAACGCCCTATTGGAGGTCTCCCTGGTGTGACGGGGGGCCACGTTTGCGAGGGCGTTCTTCGTGGCAGCACCGTGACTGTGGAACTCACTGCCGGCTGAGGGCTGTTTATCCCCAGATCTCCCCTCCTTCAGGTGTTGTTGTAAGAACTGGCTATTCTGCCAGGCTTTTGGTGAGGAGATGGGTAGTGGGTGGGTGGAATTTTTTTAAATGCCTTTTATGGACTCTCCTGCATTGGTTTTATTGATCTTTTAATATTTTTATATTTTTTGGAATTTGTTATTTATTAGAATGCTGTTGTTTGTTGTGAACCTTCCCGAGCTGCCAGAAGCAGGAGGAGGCAGCAGAGAAATTAAAGTATAAATAAATAAATATCCATCAAACCCCCACTCAACCCATCTCCCTCACTGAAAGCCTGGTGGAACAGCCAGGTCTTGCATTGCTGTTGGAAGGAGGGGAGGTCTGGGGCCACCTGGGCCTTCCCAGGAAGGGAGTTCCACAGCCTCGCTGGGGCCACTGAGAACGGCCTCTCCATAGTTGCCCCCCAAGCTACTTGGGGGACTTCGGGAAAGGCGCTCCCGACAGACCGCAAGGACCGATCTAGGTGGTGAGGCGCCATTAACATTTTTTTCCTTTTAAGGTTTTTATAACTGACTTTTTATTGCAGTAGAAGATGAACAGGTATACATAGCCCTAAGGATTTCTGTATAAAATACTTAACTGCAGAATGTGTTACACATTTTTGTCAGATGTCTATCAGTACCATGTCTTAAGCAATATTCTCTTGTTTGCATTATCTCATTTTCATGCCAATATGTCTGTTGCTGTGACAAATATGCTGAGAAAACTTCTATTAATAGAATAATCTGGCAAATCAATCCAAATTAATTTTTTTAATGTGTAATAAAACCAGGAAAGAAAATTGATTTATATGGACACTTGCTTCTTTATCCTAGGCTGCTGCTATTATCTAGGATAATTTACTCTTGGTATGGTGTCAGTTTGGAAATGCAAAGATTTGTGACTATAACTTTGTGTACTTCAAGTTATAACCATACAAGAAAATTAAATAGCAATATGTATATAGAATGTACTGCATTGAGAAGTGATCTTTCGTCTCTCTTTCCTGATTTCAATATGTAACGTGTATATATATTGGTTTTAGCTGCCAGTTTGTGGGGCCCGTACAAGGACATTTGGCAGACAGTGGTAAATGCTATCTGGAAAAGGCAGCCTGAAGCCATACATCTTCTGGACCAGGTTTTAAAAAAACACAAACCTGACTTCATTTCACTTTTCAGAAATCCGGTAAGAAACTAACTTTTTCCTTTTTGGGAAGGGTTGAGAAGAAGGAGAAACAAGTTTATTTTGTTAGCTTTTGTCTTTTTAAAGAAGACTCTGTATTCGTCCAGTGTCTAGCACAATGAGGTCCCAGTCCTGATTCAGGGCTTTTAGCATAGCTAAAATGATAAATAATAGCCTTTCAGAATCTGATATTCCTTATCAATTGAATGTTTCAAAATGTTGACAGTAAGCATAATTTTTCATTAGTCTTTTCCATACATATTTGTAGGGGAGTAATTTCTCTGAAGCTCCATCAGTCAAGAGCTTGTATTATTTTTCTGCCTGATCTGTGTTCTTGAGATAGATGGTGCATGTGTTTAATTGAACAGGCTTTGTTAAATTGGTTTAAACCAAAAGATTAAAATAGTACCTTCAGTTAAAGTGGACAACTCTCTGTATTGAAAAGAGGAAAGATTTTTCCTACAGTTGTTTTCCACCCCCCATGCTTCTTATGGAGTTACTTAAACATGATTGCAGGAAGGGGTGGGAAGCATATTTATGGGATAGTAGATTCTTGATACTACTAGGTTTGGGGCCTTAAGACCTTGTGAATTTCAGATTGCTGCCCCCAACCCTTCCAATACACACACACAAGTGGCTACAGGATCCAGCCCTCAAATAATCCTTCTGATGCACTTTTTTCACCCAAGAACAGCTTAGTTTGTAGTGTCACAGTCCTCAATTCAGTATATTCATCAACATCATTCATATATCAGCTCACAATTCTATGTGTGTGCCTGATAATGCATATTCCTGGCTCTTTTCTCCTCTCTGGGAGTTAAGGTGCCTGGTGATGCAGGCCCCTGACTCGCAGGCTCCTTAGTTTTCCTTGCTACGACCCCTGTTCTGGTCCCCATCCCAGTTGATTCCCAGTATTGGGGCAGGTTCCCTGAGCCCTTTAGACAAGCCTCTGCTCCAAGGCTGAGCCCTCTGGTTCCTCTTGTCTCTCTCTAATGGTTTAGCTTGTGGGCTTTCCAACTCAGTCTTAAATAGCAAGGCTTGCTCCAACTGGATTGCAGATTCTTGTCAAGCCCAGCTGGGGCTAGTCAGCCACTCCTTATCCAGCTTTCTAGCTACTTGGCCTCTTAAAGAGACAGATACTTGCTGGAGCCCAGCTCACTTCCTTAAGGGCTGCACCCCTGCAAGGACTTATTCCATCAGCCTTACCCTGCAGACACTTAATGTCTCATTAGTTGTTGCAGACCCTTTATACTAGATGCTTTACACATGTATAGAAAATTATAGCCTTGGCACAAAGTGATTACCTATTATAAAAGGCAGGACTTAGCATGTGCATGAGACAAATAAGTGGGCTGGCGTAAGGCAAGGGAGACTTGGACCAAGAAAGATAGGTTAGGAATTGCATGCAGGAACAGTAATCGCAACTTTCCAGCTGTTTGGTGATTGTATCCACATAGGGAAAATCTTGTGCTCCACAAGAATGTGAAATGAGTTTTTTAAAATATGTTTGTTTTTTAAATAGTGCTTGATTAAAGCTGCATTAAGTATACACGTGTGCAGCTACAAACCTCTTTTTACTTTTTCAAATTTACAGTAGAATTTTGCACTTGAACTTGCAAAGTGGGTAGATTAAAAGTCTGCACCAGAGGTAGAGAATCTTTTCCTTCCTGGGGGTAACTTTGAAAATTAGTACAAGCTCCAGGGACTGCATAGGTGTTGGGAGCAGGGCTGTGTAAAGGTTGCACTCAGGAAAAGAAGGATACAGAACATGGATCTGTGCCATGAATCTGTGTTCTATCCTTGTGTGCATACCCTCATCTCTGCTCCGTTACCCTGAGTTCAGTTTTTCAGTGTTTTGATGTAGGAGCTGGATTCATGGAAAAGAGCCACATAAAAACTTGCCAGCCCCAGGGTCTGAGCTTCCTCACCCCTGGTCTTCACCATCATATACAGAATGTTGCTTATGTTTCATGAGTCGCATCCAAACCAAGTGCTAATGTACTATTTGTAAAGCACTTTATTCTTTAACAGCTTCTCATCAGAATTCATGATGTCTTTTCATGAAAGACATCAATTCCTGATGGAAAAATATCAAAAGAGACTCTGAAAGATTAAAGAATTTTAAGTAAACAGTGTTTCAGCTCATTAATTGTACAAGGTCATCTTTTTATTATTAGCTCACAGATTGCTGAGGCACTGAGTGACATTTTGAGTACACCATTACTATCTTCATGTAACAATATAAGCTATGCTTATGATAAAAACGTAACTTGTCAAAACTATTCGTAAAGAATTATTTTTGTGAAAAGCTTTGTTCGCTATCTGATAAGCTGTGTCAGAAATGAATTGCTCAGCGTTTTGCCATTTTGAAAAATTCTTCTGTTTGTCTCTTCTGTAGCCAAAGAATGTTCAACAACACGAGAAGATTAAGAAAGCAAGCACAGAAGGTGTTGCTATCCAGGGACAACAGGGAACCAGATTGTTACCGGAGCAGCTCATTAGAGAGGCCTTTATCCTGAGTGATCTCTTTGATATTGGAGAGCTGGCAGCTGTTGAGCTTCTTCTAGCAGGTAGGGAGACACTGAACCAAGAGGAGGATTTTCTGACTGCAGTTGCAGCCAGAAAGTTAAAGGTAGGACTGCCCTCCATTATAAAGGGCAGAATGTAAAACCCCTATATTTCAGAAACCGCTTGAGCTGCAGTTATGAACATTTAACAGTGTGCTATAAACCTCAAGACTAGCATCTGTGCAAACTTATAACAAGATCGAGCCAGGAAATCCAAAGTTATAATAATGTATTTGTTAATTGCTGGTGGTCAAAATGCACAGTTTGCCGAGGATTTGTTCTGACCGATATCTCCCTCCCTTGTTGGAGTTGAGCCCCAAGACTTCACAGTTTTGTAGTGTCAGATGTCTAGTAGGTGCTGTTCAAGTCTTGACGATGATTGGTGCAGCCAATAAGGAATTATTAAAGATCACATTTTTAGTTCTACTGCACTAGCGCATATATGCGGAGAAGTTGCTGCTTTGGCAAAAAGCAGCATGAATAGAATCATGTGACTTGCTCCGGGAGCTAAGTTATGAGACTCCTCACTAAAGTCAGTTACATGGGATTCAGTAGTCCTGGCTTGCAGGGAGGTGGGGAGTTATACATTCCCCTGATGGAAGCCATCAATGTTCCTCCTTGCTCACAAGTCTCCCAACCCCGCTGTGGGGAAGGGCACCCCCTGCCGCAAAAGGATAGTCTTGTCCCCATCCAGCTCTCCAGCCCCTCACAAGAAGTATCTTGTGACTTGGAGAGGCTGCTCCTGCTGAAAGTTACAAGACACTTTTGGATGGCGACAGGACTATCCTTTTAGGGGGCTCCCCTTCCCCACAGCGGGGTTGGGTAGTTCGCGGGCATGAGGAAATGGGTGTGTTGCATCAGGACCTTGCACCACTGATCCCGATTCCCTGTTGATTGGGGTAGGGAGGAATTTACATAGTGGTTGGAGGAGGCGGGGGGAGGAACTGCGCCGCTTCCCAAGCCCTCTCCCCCCTTGCTGACCTGATGCTGCACAGAGCTCTGCTGCCGCCGCTAGTGATTCTGGGGCTGCCACCATGTTTCCTGTCTGGCCATGCTAGGACTACATTTCCCTAAATATCACAGGGATATATACTATGAAGCAAGGAAAATCTATATAGAACACAAAGTAACTTGCTTCAGCATTCCGGTCCAAAGTTTTATGTGAAACAGTAATAATAAATATATAGGTCAGGGTTGCTGGATAACAAGGAATCCTTATAACAGAATGGCTTATAAGTAGACAATAAGGATCTATACGATAAAGTCCCCCAGCAAAGACAACAGTCCATATATAATGTTCATAAAGAGTTCCGACGGCTGTTTCGCCGGGGCATCCAGCTTCAGGGGAGGGTTTCGTGATTTTTTTCCACTCTTGGACACAATGTAAGGATATGCTCCTATGCCTAAAAAAGTGGAGAAATGAGCTGTATGTATATTTATGATACATTGCTACCTTGCTGTAACCTTTCAGAGCTCCACTTTGAAAAGGATAAGATGCTTATGTAGTCCCTCCCCTGAAGAACAAGTAAATCACGAAACCCTCCCCTGAAGAAACTGGATGCCCCCCCGGCGAAACAGCCGCCGGGACTGTCTACTTATAAACCATTCTGGAGCTATTATGAACATTTTTGATGGTGCTTATTGTGTATACTAAAATGTACCTTCTGTTATAAGGATTCCTTGTTATCCAGCAGCCCTGACTTATAAATTTATTATTACTGTTTCACATAAAAATTTGGACCGGAATGCTGAAGCAAGTTACTTTGTGTTCCATACAGGACTACATTTCCCAGCATGCCCACAAACTGATAGGAAGATGGCGGTGGCCCCTGTGTGTGCCTGTGCAACAGTGCGGGGCCTTTTAAAAAAGACTACAGCCTCCCCTCTGAGACTGCAAACGGCGGCATTGTTGGTGGAGGAGGCGGTGGCAGCTGCAACAGTAATTTATCGTGGGGAAAGGGTGGAGTGTGTGTGTGTGAGTGGTGTCGAGAGGGAGGGGGAAGGGAGTGACTGTTTGTATGGGGTGTGTGTGTGTGTGTGTGTGTGAGAGAGAGTGCCATGCATGTCTGTGAAAGAGAGAGAGACTAGTTTGTGTGAGAGAGACTGAGTGTGGGGTAGAAGGAGTGCGTGTGTGTGTGTCTGTGTGGTGTGAGTGTGAAAGAGAATGTGAGTGTGGGAGGGCGGGGAAAGGAGCGAGTGAGTGTGTGTAAGAGAGAATGAGAGTGGTGTGTATGTCGTGCATGTCTGAAAGAGAGTGACAAGTGTGTGTGTTTGTGTGTGTGCATGCACCGTGTGTGTGAAAGAGAATGAGTGCTGTGTGTGTGTGTGAGTGGTGTCGAGAGGGAGGGGGAAGGGAGTGACTGTTTGTATGGTGTGTGTGTGTGTGAGAGAGAGTGCCATGCATGTCTGTGAAAGAGAGAGAGACTAGTTTGTGTGTGAGAGAGACTGAGTGTGGGGTAGAAGGAGTGCGTGTGTGTGTGTCTGTGTGGTGTGAGTGTGAAAGAGAATGTGAGTGTGGGAGCGCGGGGAAAGGAGCGAGTGAGTGTGTGTAAGAGAGAATGAGTGGTGTGTATGTCGTGCATGTCTGAAAGAGAGTGACAAGTGGTGTGTGTGTTTGTGTGTGTGCATGCACCGTGTGTGTGAAAGAGAATGAGTGCTGTGTGTGTGTGAGACTGAGTGAAAGGCAATGAGAATGGTGCGAGTGTGTGTGAGAGAATGAGTGAGCGTGGGGGGGTAGGGGAGGGAGTGACGTTTGTGTGTGTGAGAGAGAGTGAGTGGTGTGTATGTGCCATGCATGTCTGTGAAAGAGAACGAGACTGGTTTGTGTGAGTGAGACTGAATGTGGGGGAGAAGGGAGTGTGTGTGTCTGTGTGGTTGTCCGAGAGAGAATGAGTGTGTGTGGGAGGGAGGGGGAAAGGAGTGAGTGTGTGTATGAGGGAATGGCAAGTGGTGCGTGTGCCATGTGTGTGAAAGAGAATGAGAGAAGTGTGTGTGTGTGTGTGTGTGTGTGTGTGTGTGTGTGTGTGAAAGAGGGGTGGTGTGAGAGAGTGGTGTATAGTGTCCCTTCTCGGCCGCCCCCCCAATGGCTATTCCCTCTCTCTTCTATCTGCCCCCCACCTCTCCTCTCAGGATACTACAGAACTGTGAGCATAGTCGTTGGTGCAGGACCTTGTTTAACCCCACGAAGATTAAAGGGGCTGGAAGGCACTAGCCATGGGGCAGTACACAGAGATTCCAGTACAGGTAGCTTAGCTCCCCCTTGGGCAGTGTGCTGGCCCTCCTCATCTTAGCTGTATTCAGGGCATCATCTTAGCTATATTCTAACTCTTAATTATTACATTAATCACATCGCAAAAAAAATATCAAAATTTTCCAAAAAACCCGCCCCAAAACCCAACAACCTACGGGTTCAAAAAATGTTAAAGGTAGAACCATTTTCAAAGCAAAAAACTTTCCTCTTAACATTCCACAAAATACATTTCTCCCTAACTTACACTCTGAAAACCATGCAAATTATTTTCATATACAATTCAGAAAACCATTAAACTACATTATAGCAAAACCTACATGCCAAAAAGCATGGTAATTATTTACACTCGCTTTTTTGCATTGCATAACGTGATATCACTGTTAACAGAACATATCTACCTTCTTTATTACTATAACTAATTACTCTGTTTACTATTTGCCAGTAACTGAACTAGGACATTCTTACATTACATGTACTTTGTTTTGTATGTAATTGCATTCTTTACAAGTTCTTACATTGTTCATTAACTTCAAACTTAGCTACCTTTCATTTCACAAGTTCTTATATTATGTACACCTCTTTAGTATATTAACACTCTCCTCCAGCAATTTTTTTACAACACCTTAACTCTGTCCTTTACATGTGTAGACATTGCATACAGTTTATACAATGCAATTCGTACAATGAAAGGGTATAAAACTATATATAATTCTGCATACAAGGACAGAGTTAAAGCGTTGTGAAAAATTATTGTACGTGAGTGTTAAGAATATGTTTGACTTACATAAGATGATGAATGCATTCTCATAGCTTTGGAAATGCAATTCTAATAGGTTTCTGTCCATCATAGTACTTAAGCATATGCTTAACTTTAGTATACTAGTCGTCCTAACTAATCATGTCCTTAAAGTTACGTTTGGGGAGATTTGTGTTTTTGCTTGCAACGGAGACAAAATCATATGGATGGCATATTTTATTGTACTGTTTTCTGTTGGTGATAGTATGCAAGCTTTCAAGCCACTAAGGGCTTCTCCTTAGGCATATAAGATGTCAGAACTACATGTCTAAGAGAATCCTGTGTGGCCCAAAAGCTTGCATACTATCTCTCCAACAGAATTTGGTCCCATAAAAGATACCATCTGAGTTACCTTGTCTCCATCTCTTAAATTTTGAACCAGCATGGGAACAACACTTTTCTCTCTTTGCTTCCAGTGGTGCATATGGTTTACACAGAGAGTTTGGCCTTTTTTACATGAGATGCATCCACTCAACACCTTGAAATTGGGGTGTTCAGGAGTGGGAGAGCCCTGTGTGAAGGACGTGGCACGTACATGGGTAGTAAGTAGGCGTGCGTGCACACTCTCACCAAACGTACATCCCCATTCGTCCCCCCACTCATCAACATGCACAGAACAACCAGCGAAAACGGAGGTTGCTCCGTGCATGTTGATGAGTAGGGGTGCGTGAGGATGCATGTGCGCCTGTATGCGCACCCTACCACTCATCGCGCACGCACTGGCGCAACCACAGACCTTCCACCCTGTGTGGGGCCATTTTAAAAACAGCCTTTGAAAACTAGTATTGACAGTTACGCAAATACAACAATATTTTTTAGGTTTTTTTAATTCCACTATTGTAAAAGAAGAAATAATCTTTGGGGAGCTTGCAATCAGATTATTTGTCACTCTGAACAAGTCATCTTCTATCATTAGATCCAAGAATTAATCTGTTTCATGTTCTTGTTTTTCTAAAAAAAATTATTTAAACAGATTAAAATTGAATTGATAATTTCTCATCCATTGCGCTAGGTGAAAACTATTTTGTCAACTAAACAATACAATTGTTTTTTTGGGCACTGCATATTAGCTGCTCAATGGACTTGTAGCTTTCCTGTGTAACATGACGTTGTAACAGATATACAAAATAAGAAGAATATGACTGAAAGTAATCCATGTTATTTGGCACTAATAATAAATAACTAGGTCTGCAACATATCAAAATGTTTTGTTTACTCTGTATGTAAGTAGAATTTGGGTTTAAAAAATATGAGAAGCTTTTACTTCTGTCTTCTCAAACTAGTCAACTTTTTTTTTTTTTTTTAA
>QEPC01000841.1:1768910-1798228 GCA_003113815.1 Sphenodon punctatus | reverse complement strand
GGCCCTTTGGGAGGGGCGCATTGGGGCATTAGAGTTTTCTGAAAGGCTTTGCCCCTTTGACGCCCTGTCAGTGGAAACATCTCAACATCTCCTTTGGAGTTGTCATTTGTATGACAAGTGCCGTATGACCCATCTGGCTCCTTTCCTCCAGAAATATCCAGGTAGGACTGAGCACCACTTGTTATGTCTGGCTCTGGCCGATGTAGAACCTACTTTAACTAAGGCTGTCGCTTCTTTTTTGGTGGATGCAATCAGGCAACGTGAATGTTTTTTGCAATTTCGAGTTCTTCCCTTTTAAGGGTATTTGTGCTATATATATTTGTATCATGTGGTATTGTTTTAATCAATTACCCTTTTTTTCTGTTGTAAAAATTTGGGTGAAGGACACATTAGTATGGATTGGTGCAGTGGTATGGTGGATTGCACGAGTTATTTGTTGACTCGTTGTTGTCTTTTTTTTTCCTGTGTGTTATGCATTTTGGCTACGGCTGCAAATAAATAAATAAATATAACCTTTATCAAAACCCATAATTTTTGGTGGTGTGCCCCATTGGCCACACTTTTCACCGCCATAAATAACACAGGTAGGGTACCATCAGATTGGGGCAAGGCTTTGGTAGTCCCCATTTTTAAAAAGGGGTCTAGGCTAAATCCTGCAAATTACAGGCCAATCAGCTTATTATGTGTGGTGGGGAAGATGTATGTGAAATATCTGATGAATAAACTGGTGGCCTGGATGGATTGACAGAAAATAATTGCACCAGAACAAGCAGGATTCCAAAAAGGTCGATCAACGACCAAGCAATGTTTTGTTCTCTCATACCTGATAGCTAAATATAAGGCTGCAAATGGGAAGCTTTTTGCAGCCTTCTTGGACTTAAGGGCAGCCTTTGATTCCGTCGACAGGGGGATCCTCTGGGAGAAACTCCAGAGGACCTCTGTTGACAGTAGGTTATTGTGCCTCATTCGGACTCTGTATGCTGAGACCTCATTGATGGTCAGGATTGACGATCAGGTTCATGTTATGCCCCCAATTAAAGCTTCGCTGGGAGTAAGGCAAGGATGTGTTCTTGCACTGGTTTTATTTAATTTCTATATAAATGAAATAATCCCCATGGTGGTGGGTTTGAATTGTTTTCCTCCAAAATTAGCAGCCAGGCCAGTTGGCTGTTTGTGTTATGCTGATGATGTGGTTTTGTTATCCCAAACCCGAGTTGGACTAAATCGCCACTCAAAAGTGTTTTCTAACTTCTGTCGCTTAAATAGACTGGCAATCAACTTTGATAAGTCTAAGAATGTGATATTCACTACCAAGGAAGAACTCTTTCATTGGGACATTGATAGCCATCCTGTTCAGCAGGTCTCTTTCTTTAAATATCTCAGCCTTTGCTTTCATAAGTCAGGGGCCTGGAAGGAACACCTTCCTGGGGCCATTATGGCGGCTAAAGGTCCAGCCCGTGCTATTCTTAGTTTTTTTACTAGGCAGGGCAGGACTGCGATTGAGCCAGCTAATCAAGTTCCTGACACCTCTCTTGGGAAATCCAAGGGGAACACCATATGCGGCCATAAGGCTTGAACTAGGACAAAGGAGCTGGCAGCAGGTGACCCTGAGAATGGCACTGAAATACTGGTGTAAGATGTTGGTCACCAATGAGTCAGAACTTTTGAAAGAGCTCAGGAAAGATCCCTATGTGAGCCCATGGTTTTCAAGGGTAGAGGAGCACTTGCGGAGCATGGGGCTCTCAAAGAGCTACCTAGTGCATAAACTGCCATCGGCTGTGGTGACGGAGGTCTTACTAAGAGTAGATGACATCGATAAGCAGGATGAAATTGGGTGAATTGGTGAATCTCCACATATGAGGCCCTATACTGATTGGGTGCCACCACGGGGTCAAATGGCTGCCTATTTAACTGAAGCTATATCCCTGAGAGCTAAGCGTCTGATTTTTCGGGTGAGGGTCAATGCCCTCCCGTCCCAGGTACTGGAAGGGAGGATTCAGAGAATCCCCATGGCAGACAGAACCTGTCCATTTGATAATTTAATTGCCAAAATCCCTGGACATATGGTATTGCATTGTCATTTATATGAGAAGGCGAGGGACAGGCTTTTGACCCCACTGTTGGCTGGGCTTCCTGGCCGGTCAGAGGAGGGATTGATGGACTTTTTGTTGAATAATTTTGATATCCAGATCATTAAGATAATGGTGTGATTTTTATTGCAGATAATGCATAGTAGGCAAGATTTTATGAGCTTTAGGGCCACTGTGAACAGTTCCTTTGGCTCAGGGACCTTGAACCTTTTACAAGGCTGGCCATGTGATGGGAATGGTGCTGGAGTTCCTTCATTATGAGCTCAGATTCGGGGTGTGTGTATTATATTCTTGTATTTTGTATATATGTATGATTTATTTGGTATCTGTTTGGCCTTTCCTTGGAACTGATGGCTGATAGTACTTCATGGCACCCTATGGCTCATTGAAGCATGGAAGTGCCAAAACAGGGCCAACCATATTCTTATTTAACTCAAATTTCTCATTTCATTTGATTTTAAATGAGATCCTAATGTTACTTAAATTGATAACCGATCTTATTTTGCATATTTGCTATAGTTTTGCTTTTTTGATATTTGTATTATTCTGATTGCAATGGCCTTTGACCACGCTTGAATAAATATTGATGATGGTGTAAAACACCACAAATTTGCTAGATTGATCATTTAAGAATACTGTAGTTAGAAATATAAAAGTGTTAATCATAATGCATGCTGAGATTACTCTGATTAATTTTTTCCATTCTGTAGGAGAGCACCAGCAGCCTCATTTCCCCGGGCTTACAAGGGGTTTGGTGGCTGTTCTCCTGTATTGGGATGGAAAGAGATGCATCGCAAACTCATTGCGAACCCTCATCCAGTCTCGGCGAGGCAAGACGTGGACACTGGAACTCAGGTTTGTCTTCAAGTGGCAACTTCTGGGAAGCTGGATAAAGCACACATTTTAAAGATCTGAGTGTTGGACCTGGATTTTTTCAAGGCTGGTTATTTTTTGGGAGGGTTGATTATTTCCATACTTGTTCATCACAAGTTGATGTTGGTGGTAATATGTCTGTTCAACACTACATTTTCTTGCTCTAACATACATTTTGATGGGTTGTCTGGGATTTCACCTGTTTCTTTTTCACCCACATATCGTATCACTGTCTGGTCCTGTGTTCTGAAAGATGGCTTTTCTGATCAAGAAATGCTGAACATTGCTTCCTCCAGAACCAGTTCTAACCCAGATTCAAGCACTGTGCTGCAACAGTCACTGGAGCATATGCTCCCAGCTTCTCGTGTGTGTGTTTTGTTTTTATTTTTTGTTTTTAAAGGCAAAAATCTCAAATTCCCTAGTATAATGAAGATGATTGGCTTATGGATAGCTTAGTGGTGGGGCAATGTAGATTTGCTGCCTGGTAGTTGTGGAAAAGGTGAATATAAAATTGTGCATTAACTTGTTCACAGTGAGTTTGCTTGGTGGGCTGCAAGTTAAAAACATTCTCTGTGGACAAGAACATGTTGAGTGTGGTCTATGAAGGTACTATGGTGTGTTTGGATACACCTGAAGCAGAGACTCCAGACTAGCTGTTTCCAAATGGAGCAAGTCTAGCTTAGCCACATGGGAATAACATTTTGATAATCATTGGTTTCCGCTTAATTTTTCTGGACACCTAGTAGTTACCACTGAGGAAATACAAGAGGGTAGACTTAGAATCCTGGATACAGAAATACCAGTGCAGTTGGAATTTATCACAAATAGTAATGCCTGGAGGATAGCTTGAGTCTTGTGTTTCCTGACAGAGTATTCCTTATGCATGGCAATCTTTTTATCTGTCTACGTAATTATTTAACAAACCCCTTTCAACTGGTTTTTTCTTGAAAGAAGTTCAATCTCAGTGGAAGTCTGTGTAATCTTCTCTTTCATCCTATCCCTTTCAGTCTCCTCCATTTATTTTTTTGTGTTCTAGTTTAATTTCTTTTGTTCAGAGAATCAGCTTTGTTTAGTGACCAGCCTAGTATATCTATAGTGCCAGTTAAGTCATTCTATAGCTCTGCCTCCTATAATTTCTATTTGTTATGGTAATAAATGATTTAAGAAAGGGTGCCAAATTAAACTTGCTTGATTTGGGCAGCAATCCACTGGTGTCAATGCAGCTGCAATTTTCTTATATCAGGATTGTATTTGATAGGTCTGGAATGAATATGCCAATATGTATTTCTGAAGAAGACTATTCATATATTTGAACAAACACATTTCTAGATAAGTCTTAGCCATGCAATATTTGTACATTAATTTGGTGGTTTTGTTTTGGTAAATAAAGTTACTTCATTTGTTTCCTTTGTTTGGTATTTCACTTTTGGTACTTCGTTCAGTACTATTTAATGCTATTGCACACTATACTGTTCAGTGTATAGCTTTTATTACATGATCAAAAAACCTCAGGTTTAAGAACTTAGTTGTTGTTATTATTATTATTATCATTTGTATAGCGCCAGCTGTGTACCTGCCGCTTTACAGAACAATAAGATAGACTACAGCTGCCTACAGCTGTACAATCCCTGCCTACAGCTTACAATCTAATAGACACGGAGGGGGAAGACAAGGAGAGGGGACATAGGGAGAGACAAGGGATAAATAACACTCAAGTGGATGCAAAGTCACAGGTGCACGTGCTTGACTTGGTTGCAGTTGGCAGGAGTCTGCGGGGAGGGCGGACAGTAACTATTGTGGGGAAAGTTCTGGCAGGCGTCGGGAAAGGCGGTGAAGAAGAGGTGGGTTTTGAGGACGGGTTTGAAGGTGCGGAGGGAGGGGGCAAGGTGGATGTGGGCAGGGAGTGAGTTCCAGACATGGGGGGCAGCAAGGGAGAAGGGACGAAGGCGGTTAAGGGAGCAGGGGAGATGAGAGAGGGGACAGAGGAGGAGTGGAGAGTGCGTGCAGGAGTGTATAAGGAGATTAGGGCTGAGAGGTAAGGGGGAACTAGGTTGTGAAGGGATTTGTAGGTGAATACCAGGAGTTCGTGAAGAATGTGATCAGGAAGGGCGAGCCAGTGAAGCGAGGAGAGGAGAGGCTGTACGTGGTCGAAGAGACGGGCAGAGTGGATGACCCTAGCAGCGAAGTTTTGGATGGAGATGAGGGGGGACAGATGAGAGCGGGGGAGACCAGCAAGGAGGAGGCTGCAATAGTCAAGGTGAGAGATGACCATGGTGTGAACAAGGGTTTCTGGCTGAGGAGACAGAGAGAAAGGGGTGAATCCGAGCAATGTTATGGAGGGCGAAGCGACAGGACTTGGCAACAGAGTCGATGTAAGGTTTAAAGGAAAGGTGAGAATCGAAGACGAAGCCCAAGCTGTGGGCTTGGGGAACGGGACGGATAGTGACCCCATCAATAAGGATGGACAGGGAAGAGGGAGAGGAAGGGTAGGGAGGAAAGATAAGGAGTTCAGTCTTAGCCATGTTGAGCTTGAGCTGACGTTGGGACATCCAGACAGAGATATCAGAGAGACAGTTGATGAGGAAAGTTTGGACAGAAGGGGGGAGAGGGGGTGAAGAGAGAGAGTTGAGTGTCATCCTATTATTACTGAAATACCATACCTATAATACAATACTATTAGCTATTTCCAAGTAACATTCACAAACCAAAAGGAGACATCCCTTTCAACTAGAAAGAAACTTAGTCTAACATTTATTAAATATGAGTCCAATCTACACATTTTTCTTTCCTCAGTCATTAATTAAAAAAAATACTGCTTAACTGAAATTAAACTGCATACATTCCTCATCATGTGTAAGTACCTTTCACAGTCGCCATACCATGCGTATGCAGTTGTCAGGGTTCCCCCCCGGAGGTTGTACCTCTGGCAGCGGCGAGGACAAGGGCCAGGACACCGAACCCCGGCGGCTCCCACAGCAACAGGACTGCCCCCCCCACTTTGCCGGCACAGCACCTGACCTTCTGGTTGCTCAGCAACCAACACAACAGCGCGCTGATGACCTGCTGTCCCCCAGCGTGGCGCAGAGCACGGGGGCGGGGCCAGGGACGCTTCGCCGCTCCGTGCGGCTCCAGGAACGTAGGGCGGGCGTGGCCTGAGCTACAAAAGCCGGTGCTGTGAGGTACGCAGTGCCGGTGATTCGTTCTAGACTGGCCCCTTGCGTGTTTTCAGAGAGAGACAGAGAGACTGAGCGAGCAGTGCCCCTTGATCCTTCTCGTACCCTTCCTTGCTTCCGTGAGCAACTGGGGAGTGTCTCTGGCGAGTGGTGAGTGTTCCCCTTCCCCTCTGCCCTTATTCCCGGAGAGAGTGTTGTTCCATCCAGCTACCTTGTGCGAGTCCGCCCGTCCTTGGCAAGCCTTCCTCCGTCCTTGGCAAGCCTTCCTCCCTCCTCTCCCTGTGTGACTCTTGGTTCCTCTCGCCCTGGGCCCCCGACCCCCTTCTCCCTCACTTGTGACACCATTGATCCTGCCCCACCATCCTTGCTGAATGAGGTTTGCGTGTGTCGGGTGGTTGGAAAGGGGAAGCATTCCTGCACAGGTTACCTGGTGCCCAATGATGATAGTGGCCTAATCCCTTGTGGATTTAAAGGGCCAACACACTATCCTGACGGGCATTCTAAACCTTGTGAGCCTTTCCAGTCCCTGGAGCTAGGTTATTTTCCCCGGGGACGGTGTGTGGTGCGGAACAAATGGCCCTTTCACCCTGGGTTCCTCCCCAAACCCCCATCCCCTGTGACAGTATCACCGACACAATAGTCTTCTCAATTGAGAAGGAAACCATGGATGTGGCCAACCAACTCGCCAAACTGGTGTGAGCCCTACAATCCCTGGCCATGGAGATGCGGGATGTAAAGGCGAAACAAGACGAACTGGAAGCAGCTGTAAGGGCAGGCCCTGGGGCCGAAAACCCGGTAGGGGCAGTCGCCCCACCGCCCGTACAACTACCCCTTCCGGAACCTCGAGGGGCAGGGGCGGCTTCCCCACGAGAGCCAAAAGGGCCAAAGATCGAGCAATTCCAGGGGTATCGGCGGGCTTTCCAGGGGTTTTTGACTTTGTGACCTGACTTTCATGATGCAACCCGCAACCTACCCCACAGATGAGTTGAAGGTGACCTTTATTATAGGCAATTTAGGGGGCATTGCCTTGGAATGGGCCACCTCCCTACTCAAGGGAAAAAGCCCCCTGCTTGCGGACCATGCTAACTTTATTAGAGAGTTCACAACCTTGTTCGATCATCCTCATTGAACCTGGGATGCCCAGGCACTGATAATGTCATTGAAGCAAGGAAAAGACCCCTTGCTTGAATACGTAATTCGGTTCCAGCAGCTCTCCCTTGAGCTGCATTGGCCCGAAGACATTCTTATAGTCTTGTTCCGCAGGGGATTAAATGAGGAGTTAAAAGACCAGCTAGCCTTCATGACGCTACCAGATATGTGGGGGAAACTAGCCACATTGGCGTTACAAATAGATGATCGTTAGATGGAGCAGCGGAGAGAATGACGGCAAGAGACATGCCCTTTTGTTCCTTGTGTCCCGATAGTGGCTAATCCGGGAGCAGAGCACCCCAAGACCGGAGAACCCGAGCCTATGCAATTGGGAGCTGCATGTGGACCTCTCACCCGGGAAGAAAGAGACTGACAGCGAAGGTCACGAGACTGTTTCTACTGTGGGGATACGTCACATTTTATTCAGCCTTGCCCAGCCCTGACAATGCAAGGCCAGCAACCGGGAAATGCCCCCGGCTGGGGGTTACAGAGTTCTCCCCGGGCTTAAGTGTCAATTCCCTGGTTTGCTGGAACAAACCACCCCACCTTTTGGATACCAGTGCCTATCACCCTGTCTTGTCACCGCTCCTTGGTGGTGTGGGCACTGGTGGACTCCGGGGCGTCCAGTAACTTCATGAACATGGAACTAGTGCATGCGCAAAAGATACTAACAGAGCCTAAACCCTCCCCAGAACCAGTACACACAATAGACGGTTCCCCCTTAGTCTCAGGTCCTATAGTTACCCAAATGGCCCCGCTCCAATGTAACATAGGGAAGCACCAAGAAGCCCTTGTTTTTGATGTAGGATGCACTCCCTTATTCCTGATGGTCCTAGGCTTGCCGTGGCTTCACACACACACAACCCTCATATTTCCTGGGTGCATAATCAACTACAATGTACCTCGGAATATTGCCAACAGGAGTGTCTGCAACCCCTTCTGGTACGACTATTGGCAACTAGTTGCCCCGAGACTACAAACCCAGAAGTCCTAAGTCTCCCCCCTGCGTACCGCTCGTTTCAGGACGTGTTTAATAAACAAGCTGCTTCTACCCTGCCACCGCATAGGCCGTATGACTGTCCCATCGACCTGCAGCCCAGTACCAAATCCCCATTCGGTCGGATCTATGCCCTCTCGGTGCCCGAGCTTGAAACACTTTGCCTCTACTTCGATGAAGCGTTACACAATGGCTCCATCCATCACTCTTCCTTCCCAGCAAGGGCACCAATATTCTTCGTGCCCCAAAAGGATGGGAGTCTTTGCCCTTGCATTGATTATTGTGGCCTAAATAAGGTGACCATTAAAAATCGATACCCCCTTCCTTTAATCCTGGAACTTTTGAACCGTCTACAAGGGGTGCGTATTTTTACAAAGCTCGACCTTCAAGGAGCCTACAATCTTCTTCGAGTCCGAGAAGGCGATGAATGGAAAATGGCTTTTTGAACCTGATATGGACACTTGGAATATTTGGTGATGCCCTTCGGCCTGGCCAACGCTTCAGCTACCTTTCAACACTTCATCAATGATATATTCCGTGACCTTCTTGATATTTTCGTGATCGCCTATCTTGATGATGATCTAATCTATTCTGCCAACCTGGAACAACATGTAGGGCACGTACGCCGTGTCCCTCAGAGAATATGTGCTCATAAACTCTACTGCAAGGTGGAAAAATGTGCGTTTCACCTCACATCTGCAGATTTTTTTGGGTTTATTATCACCCCTGTGGGGATCCAAATGGATCCTCGTAAGGTGCAGGCCATTCGTCAATGGCCCCCTCCGAAGGCCGTGAAACCCCTGCAACAATTCCTTGGGAGCGTAAATTATTACCGCCAGTACATTCCCCACTACGCAGAGCACACAACGCCCTTAACCTGTCTCCTTAAAAAAAATAATCAGGAGTTCAGATGGGGTGCAGACCAACAACATAGCTTCGACTGCCTAAAGCAAGCTTTCATGTCCGCCCCCTTGTTGTGGCACCCCGACTTTGACAAACCTTTTCAAGTCAAGGCCGATGCCTCAAACAAGGCATTAGGCGTGGTGCTAATGCAGCCAGACATCACCGATGCCCATGCCTTACCATGTGCCTATTACTCCCGCCATCTTACCCCGGCTGAACAGAACTATACGCTCTTTGAGCATGAACTCCTGGCCATTAAGACAGCTTTTGAAACTTGGCGGCACTATTTAGAGGGAGCCAGACATCCAGTATCCGTAGTTACTGACCATAAAAACCTGACCTTCAAACCGCACAAATCACTAATGCCCGGCATGCACGTTGGGCCCTTTTTTTTTGCACGTTTTAACTTCGTCAGCCGTTACCGTCCAAGGAAACTAAATACGCTTACCGACGCCCTGTCCCGCTATTACGAGGGAAAAAATGAGGACTGGCCCCAGAGAGGCACTATCCTGGATAGCAAGGTATTTGCAAGCACCTACATGATGCAAGAACTCCTGAAACAAGCCACAGCACAGGAACTGCTATCAGCTACGGACCCTGCGAATATCGAGGAACAGGACCTCCTAAAGCGACAGGGGTGCATCCCCCTTCCTGGCAGTCACAGATCCTTTGGGCACACCATGATGCCTGCCTGGCAGGACATCCCGGCTGTGATCGGACCTACAAAATAATCCATCACTCCTTTTGGTGGCCGTCACTCTCACAAGATGTCCAGCAATACGTTAGCAACTGTGCTACTTGTGCATGCACCAAAACCCTGAGACACGCGCCTCAAGGGCCTTTACAAGTCACCAAACCACCCGATGGGCCCTGGTGGCGAATCGGTGTCAACTTCGTCGTCGAACTCCCTCTATCTCGAGGATTTATTTTATTTTTATTTATTTATTTAATTTGTATCCTGCCCCTCCTGCGAACAGCTCGAGGATGCACTACAGTGTGTGTTGTGGTGGATCATTTTACCAAAATGGCCCACTTTATTGCCTGCAAGGGACTTCCCACCACCTATAGAACCGCCTTATTATTTATCCGCCACGTAGTCCATTTACATAAATGGCCGTTGGAAATCATAAGCGACAGGGGCTCACAATTTGTATCCCGCTTTTGGCGAGCCCTCTTCAAGGCGCTTCGCGTCCAGCTAAGCCCCACTACCGCATACCATCCCCAGACAAATGGACAAGTTGGAGCGAGTAAATCAAGATTTTGAGCATTACTTGCGATGTTACGTCAACTACCTTCAGGATGACTGGTATACATGGCTCCCTCTTGCTGAATTTGCACACAACAATGCGCCCAATGCTTCTCTGGGTAATTCTCCTTTTTTGTGTCCTATGGATATCATCCACAAATTGGAGCTCCAGATCTTTCTGATATACAAGTCCCTACTTCCGGGAGTCTCTTATAGCATCTCCAAAGAGCTCAACACCACGCTGAACTCACCTTAATAGAGTTCCTCCAGCATTATAAGGAAAACGCTCTTCGGAGCCCTTGCAAACTGGGGACGTCTGGATTGATAGACGACATTACCCCTACACGCAGTCGTTGTCGAAGTTGGATGATAAGTTCATAGAACCCTATCCTATCCTTAAACAACTTAATGAGATCACTTTTAAACTGCAACTCCCCACACGCCTACGCATCCACCCTACCTTTCATGTCTCTCTCCTTATAAAGGCTTCCATGCCTCCCCCTTCCTTAGCTTCATCACCATCCGTTATGCCGATCAACGCAACCGATGCTACCTACGAAGTCAGAGCAATATTGGACTCTAATTTGCTTCGGGGTCACCTGCATTATCTGATGGACTGGGCTGGATATGGCCCTGATGATCGCTTCTGGGAGCCTGCTTCGTCGGTCTCAGCGCCCCGATTGCTTTGCCTCTTCCACCGTCACCATCCTTAGAAATCTGGACCCCTTTGGACCTTTGGGCGGAGGGGTCGAGGGGAGGGGTACTGTCAGCCCCCCCCCCCCCCCGTTGCTGGTGCAGCACCTGACAAGTGAGCGAGTGGTGGGAAAGGGGAAACATTCCTGCACAGGTTACCTGACACCCAATGATTATAGTGGCCTAATCCCTTGTGGATTTAAAGGGTCAACACAGTATCCTGACAGGCATTCTAAACCTTGTGAGCCTTTCCAGTGCCTGGAGCTAGGTTATTTTTCCCGGTGTTTGGTGTGGAATGAGTGGCCCTTCTCCCCTGGGTTCCTCCCCAAACCCCCATCCCCTGTGACAGCAGTTTAATTTCAGTAAAGCTGTAATTTTTTTTATTAATGATTTTTTGTATTAACTGTCATGTTAAAGTTTGAGTATAATTTGGAATGCCGCCTTAACAAGGTTCTTAAAGTGGAGGTTTTTTGCTTATGTGATTTCCCTTTCTGTTAAAGTGTAAAAGTTTTATTATTTATTTATTTATTTATTTATTTACCGTTGGATTTCTTGGCCACCCCCTCCTGCTGCGGCAGCTCGGGGCGGCTCATAATATGCTTAAAAAAATATAAAAATACAAATTCATAATAACGCTAAAACACTAATTCAACCATTAAAAATTAATAAATAACCCCAAGCGGAGCAAACCCCCTAGCCCCAGACCTTCTCCCTCACCTATCTCCTTCACTGAGAGCCAGGCGGAACAGCCAGGTCTTACGCCGCCTTCGGAAAGAGGGGACATCTGGGGCCAGGAGGACCTCTGTCGGGAGTTCCACAGCCGTGATGCGGCCACCGAGAACGCCCTCCTCATTGTCACTACCCACGATACTCGTGGGACTCTGAGGGAGGCGTCGTCAGCAGTACGCAGGGGCCAATCCTGGAGGATGAGTTGATCCTGCAGGTAAGTGGGGTCCAGGCTGTTTAGGGCTTTATAGGTCAAAACCAACACCTTCAGTTGGACCCAGAAAACTATGCGCAGCCACTGCAAAGAATGAAGCACTGGTGTAATGTGCTGATGGTCATCCGTCCCCGAAAGGAGACAGGCCACTGTGTTCTGCACCAGCTGCAGTTTCCGGACCATCACCAAAGGTAGCCCCACATAGAGCATGTTGCAATAGTCCAGTCTTTTTCAGACAGTTTACCCTCATTGAATAGATCTGCTCTTTCCTGACAGAGGGAACTCAGTGGGTGGTAACCCCGGATTCTCACATGTGGAGTCCCGCAGTTCTATTCTGTCCCCTCTCCTGTTCACTGTGTATATACAACCTTTGGGTGAGGTCATAAGCGGGTTCGGCGTGAGATGTTAGCAGTATGCCAACGATACACAACTCTACCTCTCAATTTCTGGAGACCCAGACTTGGCAGTCTCCGTGCTTACTGATGCGTGGCACCTGTGGGTGGACTGAATGAGGACGAACTGTCTGAGACTGAATCCTGACAAGACGGAGGTGATGTTGGTGGGTACGGCTGGGGTGGTGGTGGCTCCCGTCATCGGCGGGGTCTGTCCCCCGGCCGCTCAGGTTATTCTGGGGTGCTCCTCGATCCGCAGCTCCACCTGGATTGTCAGGTGGAAGCTGTGGTGAGGGGAGCATTTCGCCAATTACATCTGGTGCGATGGCTGTGGCCGTATGTCTCAGATTCGGATCTGGCCACCATCATCCATGCTTTCACTCTCGACTGGACTGTTGTAATGCGTTTTATATGGGGCTGCCCTTGACAACGGTCCAGAGGTTGCAGCTGGTGCGGAATGCGGTGGCTCGTCTGGTAATGGGGCTGGGCCGCCACGAGCACATTACACCTGTGCTCCGTACCCTGCACTGGCTGCCTATTGTCTTCCGGGCCCAATTCAAGGTGTTGGTGATGACCTATGAAGGCCTAAATGGCTTGGGTCCTGCTTACCTGCGAGACAGCCTCAGGCCCCGGGTCATTGTGCGGACCTTGTGGTTGGCTGAGGGCGCACGACCCGAAGTCCCCCGGGTATGCTGGGTGGTGACGGCAGGGAGGGCGTCTTCGGTGGCTGCACCTCGGCTGTGGAACTCCCTCCCGTTGGAGGCCTGTCTGTCCCAAGACCTCCCCTCTTTCCGTAGATGTTGTAAGACCTGGTTGTTCCGCTGGGCCTTCGGGGAGGGGTTGGGTAGTGTGTGGGGGGGGGAGGGGTTTTATTTATGCCTTAACTGCTGCCAAATTTTATGATGTATATTTTATGTATTTTAGATGGTTTTATTGATTATTGTTTTTATGTTGTGTGCTGCTCCAAGCTGCCAGTGTGCAGGAGGATGCGGGATACAAATTTTTGTATAAGTAAATAAATAAATCAAGTCCCCCACAGCTGCCAAACACCGGGTAAGCACTGAGACTGCTGACTCTGGTTTGGTTGAAAAAGAGAGGTAAAGTTGGGTGTCATCAGCATACTGATGACACCGCGCATCAAACCCTCTTAATGTCCTCACCCAAAGGCTGCATATATTTGTTGAACAGGAGAGGGGACAAAAGAGAACCTTCAGGACTCCACATGTGAGGTCCCAGGGAGAAGATGAACAGTTGCCCATCACCATGTGTTGTGTTCTTCTGGCCAGAAAGGAATGGAACCATTCGAGAACAGTCCCACCCAACCCCAGATTGGTCCCGCAGACGAGTTGCCAACCTCTCATGATCAACGGTATCAAAAGCAGCTGAGAGATCTAACAGGACCAAATGACCCTGGTCCAACTCACGGTGCAGGTCATTGACCAAAACGACAAGTTCAGTCTCTGTGCCAAAACCTGGATGAAAGCCGGACTGCAAGGGATCCAGAAAACTGACACAGTCCAGATGCCCCTGAAGATGCCAAGCCACCACCCATTCAATAACCTTCCCTAAAAAGGGAAGGTTAGGGACAGGCCGATAACTGGCCAGGGAGACAACGTCCAGTGATGGTTTTTTAAGCACAGGCTGCACCATTGCCTCTTTGAGACAGCCCGTCACTCTGTCCTCCCTAAGGGAGGCGTTGACCACCCCTGCCAGCAATGGCCTCAACGTCTCCGGGCTGGTCTTAACCAGCCAGGGCGGGCATGGATCTAGTTCACAAGAAGTTCACAACAAGTGGCCCTGACAGCCCCCAGGACATCCTCCATATCAGTGTGCGACACCCCCTGGAACTGATCCTATAGGGCAGGATGGGACTTCCATTGCCTCTGATTCCCCCATTGCTGCAAATGTGGCATTGATGTTGTGCTGAATACAGGCGATTTTGTCCACAAAAAAGTCGACAAAAATGTCACAGCAGGCACTGGAAGATTCCAGTTCCAGGCAGAGGGAGGCTGGACTGACCAGCCCCCTCACCACCCGGAAAAGCTCCGCTGGATGCGACTTTGCAGACGCTATGAGAGCAGTAAAGAGCTTCTTTGCTGCCCGCACAGCTACGGCATAGGGCTGTAAACGACTGTGCTGCAATCAGTCAGCTTCAGCATGAGAACGCTGCCACTGTTGCTTCAACTGCCGTCCTTAACAGTTTACAGATATCACTGTTTACTAACAGTTAACAGTTTACTAATGAATAAGTATAGAGCTGCTACTGCGGCTCTATAATGATCACACACTAAACACACATGCTCTCATCTCTCACACACACACTCCTTCAAATTGATCAATCACACACACACACTCATTCACATATATTCAGATTGCTCAATCTCTCTCTCACACGCGCACACACACCGACTCACCCAGCCCCCCTATATACACGTCTGCTGATGCCTTCCGCTGTTAAAGGCTCCACATAGGACCTTTGAAGCTGTTCCTGGTGGCGGCGGCGGCGACGACGTCAGCAACAGCAGCAGCATCTGGCCAGCGATCGGCAACTGCCTGAGCCGAGTGGCAAGTGGCCGGAGTGGAAGCTCCTCCTTCTCCTCCACCCCAGGCTGGGGTGTATGGGTGAGAAGGCATGCTGGCATGCTAGTGGAGGCGGAAAGGCGAGCAGCAGGTGGGCAAGGGGGGTCATAATCCTCCCCCCACCCCCACCTCTCAAGTTGTTGCTGAGGGGTACTCAGGCAAACTGGTGCGCGGGTGAGGAGGTGGTGCGCGGGGGCTCCCTGCTTGCACTTCTATTGGATCGCTCGCTCCAGTCCTGCTTCAGCCTCTCCCGACTCCCAACTTGTCAGTTTCTTCTGATAATGATCTAAACCTCAGCCTGGGATGCTGCTGCTTTTCTGGTGCGTTTTAAATCACCCGCTGCCTTTTTGGACCGCCCCCCTCAAAGGTAGACGACCACCGTTTAAAATGTTTTTCTTAAAATAACAAAAAGCACTCATTTTCACATACAAAAGCCCAGTATTTTGGAAGGTAACTTCAACCAGAGCTCTCTTTGAAATTGTGAACCTCGTGTTTAATTACATTTTCACCTTTACAACAAAAAGAAGCCTAAGATCAAAGCTCTTTCGGTTTTGCACAGTAGATTTTATACATCTTTTTTTCCTGGGACTTGTATAAGAAAAGTTCTACTATGTGTTGGTCTATCTTCATTGCTCTTTTGTATTGCTACTTTGTTATGTTTGCTTAAGTATTATTTTTTTGCTATGTTAGCTATGCTCCTTTGAGATTAGATACTTAGAATAAATTTGGATTGAGGTAGCATTTTGTGTGTGTGTGTCTGTTTTAGCTCTGTATGCACCTCTAGGCCTCATTTTGTACTTTGCATCATCAGCATCAAGGCCATATTATGAGTAAAACAAGGTATCTGAACATAAAAAGAGAAAATCACATGAGATTTTCATCTACGTCAGATTATGTGTGCCTTACATATAGTGCTTTTCTCCTTTGGAAAAGATCTTAGTTGATGTTGTGTATTTTAATACTATGTGATGGAAGCTGCATGACTTCATCATTCTACTTTGAGACTACTTGTTATTGATATTGTAATGCTCTTTTAGTTGCTGTCTGTGTTCATTTTCTCTCAAAGGTCAAATAACATTGTTATGTTTTATTTTTCTATCACTTGGAAAATAGGTCTTTTGCAGATTACTTGCATGGTTAGCAGGAGGAGCATTATTCTTGACTAACTTCTGTTTCATTGTAGCACAGAGCTGGTGACCATGACAACACGATTTACAGATGAGCTGATGGAGCAGGGTTTGACTCATAAGATCTTAACTCTAGTGTCTCATATTGATGTGAACAACGAGTTTGACAAACTACAGAGAGAGCGAGGGCTGGGCAGTGAGAAGCACCGCAAAGAGGTAAAGGAGAGTTATCTGCCAAATTATTGCAAACAATAAAGTATAGATACAAATTTCTTTACTGTATTTTTTTGAAACCTGGACTAAAATCTCAATGGTAGTTTATTCCCGAGATCAGGGGTGGGGGACCTCAGACTGGGGCCAAATGTAGCCTATGTCTAGTTTTTATTTGATCCCTTTCCAGCCTCTGCATCTGGCCCTCGGATCTAGTTCCTACCCTCAAGCACTGAAAGACTGAGCTCAGAATAAGGGAGCAAAGAGGAGGGCAGGTACACAAGGGTAGGGAACAGAACTGTGGACCGGTACCATGATCTAGATCCTCCAGTTCCTGAGCGCACCCTGTAAGCACNGCATAGATCCATTATCTGGATCCTCCTCTTCCTTATGCCCCCCCCCCCCTATTTCTGTGCAGCCCACTGAGCTTGTACTAATTTACAAAATGGCCCCTGGGAGTGAAAAGGTTTCCCCACCTGTGAATTAAATTATCTTCTTTTCTTCATGTTTCTGAATCTGCCCCTGACTGAAGGGAGACTAGGACATTATGCATATGAGGTGGAGACCAGAAGTGGAATAGCCAGCCTGTGTTGCAGTTTTTGTTTGGGACACTGCATCATGGAATGGAAATGATCCAGCTTGGGAAAACAATTCTGTGTGTAACGTGTGCACGCACTGAGTTTTTTTGTTTCGTTTAAAAAGAAAAAAAGCTGAGGAAACAGAGTAGATGACCAACTGCCCAACCTGTTAGTGATTACTTCTCAACAGTTGTACAGAATGGTGGCTAGCTTTTGATCATCAGAAATAGTCCTGGAGCAGAACCACTGATAAGTGCCAGTTTTCTTTTTCTGACAGTACCATCTTGTTCTCTCCATTGACATCAGGCAGTCATTCATTAAAAGTCAAACAATAAGAACTCCCATCCTCCCCCCCAAAACTCTCACAACCCCAATCAACCCCTATCCCTGCCTGCCAAATACTTTTCCAAATAAAAAAGTAAGGAATATTTTTCCTTACACCGCCTCTGGAAGATGCTGAAGCATACCTCATGGTGAAGGGAGTTCCACAAAACCGGGGAGCAACCAAGAACGCGCTCCTGCGCAACTCCCATCCCACAGACAAGGGTAACAGATGGAACCTACAAGAGGGAGCTTCCGACCAACAACAGGGGCCGCAATGGAACATGGTAGGACAGGAGATCTTTCAGCCACAGTGCTTACTCAATGTCTGGCTGCTGTCGAGGACTGGATGTGGGTGAGCCAATTGAGACTGAATCCTGATAAGACTGAAGTGATGGTTGGTCAGTCTTGTGACTTGGAGGAGATTGGGACACCTGTTATTGATGGGGTCCAGCCTCCTCTGGTCGATTGGATTCATAGCCTTGGAGTGCTTTTGGATCCCTTGTTTCACCTAGAATATCAGGTGGCAGCAGTGGCCAGGAGTGCTTTTCATCACCTCCATCTGGTGAGAAGGCTGCAGCCTTTTCTTTCTGATTCAGATTTGGCTACTGTCATGTATGCTTTCATCACCTTGAGGCTAGATTATTGCAAAACGCTCTACGTGGGGCTTCTTTTGATGATTGTCTGGAAGCTGCAGCTGGTGTAGACTTCGGAGCACCGGTGTAATGTGCTCCCGGTGACTTGTCTCCAAAAGAAGCCGAGCTGCTGCATTCTAGGGGCAGTGAGGGATCCAAAAGCATTCCAAGGCTGTGAACCCAGTCAACCAGAGGGGAGCAGACCCCATCAGTAACAGGTGTCCCAGTCTCCTCCAAGTCACAAGACTGACCAACCATCATCACTTCAGTCTTGTCAGGTTTCAACCTCAATTGGCTCACCCTCATCCAGTCCCTGACAGCAGCCAAACACTGAGTAAGCACTGAGACGTGCGGACCTGGGTTGAATGAAAAAGAGAGGTAGAGCTGAGTGGCATCAGCATATTGATGACATCTCACCGTAAACCTCCAAATGACCTCACCCAGTGACTTCAGATAAACATTGAACAGGAGGGGAGACAGAATAGAACCCTGCGGGACATCACAGGAAAGGTCCTGAGGGGACGATGAGCAATCGCCCATCACAACCCGCGGAGACCTCCTCTACAGGAAAGAGCGGAACCACTCGAGAGGTCCCGCGCACCCTCGCCAGGTCCTGCAGTTGTGTCAACATCTCATGATCAACTGTATTGAAGGCCGCTGAAAGATCTAACAAAATCAACAAGGTAAAATTCCCCTTGTCCATTTCAAGGCACAGATCATTGACCAAAGTCACAAGAGCAGTGTCTGTGCCATACTCAGTATGAAAATCTGACTGGGACGGGTCCAGGAAGTCGATAGCATCAAGATGAGCCTGGAGTTGCCAAAGTGCCCTTACAGACTATGGCCACTCCGCTCTCTCATCCCCCCAAGCCTTGGCTGATGCTGCATCAAGTACACAGCTGGCACCACCTCAGACAATACCAGCCCAGATGTCTTGTCCAGCCAGGTTTCTGTAATCCATATGAGGTTGGCAGCTTCATCCTGAATCAAATCATGGACAGCAGATGTTTTATTTGCCACCAGCCTCGCATTGAGCAGCGTCAGATCAGGGGCCTTACTGGCCTCAACTCCCAAATATCCGAAAGCGCCGATAGTCTATCCTCTCCCCTTCCCCCCGCCATACCTCCCCATGCCCAACACAACCCCAGTAGCTGCCCCTCTCTTCTCCCCATCCCAGAAAAGCCCCCCTTCCCATCTCTTGATGAACAATCCCCTCCTCCAAAATGACAGCACCTAAAGGGCCCATCAGGGCCTGAGGGAGGGGATGGCCAGAGAGAAACCTTTGAGCCCAGCATCTTTGGAGGCAGGCCGGCAGCAGGTGAAGAAATTCCTCCCCTCTCCCTACCCAACCCATACCCTCCATAATCCCTCTCCTACTACCCTTTTCCCCCATGCTCGTACCCACCTCGCAGCGGAGCCATAGCACTTCCACCCGCTTCTCCCGTGTCTGTAACTCCCCTCATAGGGGTGGGGTAGGGGCATGGCACTCGCTCCTATCCCTCCTTTCACAGGGGGTCCAGAACACTCCCCTCCACCTGCGATAATCCATCCCACCCACCCATCCTCCTCACACCTATGTCTCCTTTACCCCTTCTTCACCCATGCCCATACCCCCCTCTCACAAGGGGGGGCATGGCACAGCCCTTCACTCTCCCATCTCTGCCCATACCCTCGCCTCTCACAGGGGGTAATGGCATCATACCCCACTCCCAAATCTAAACCTTCTCTCCCAGAAGGCACGCCCCCCCCTCCCACCCAGCCGTTCCTTCACTCACCGCAACCACCAACCCTAAAAGTAGTGGTTGGGTATAAGAAATACATTGATTTAAGGTAGGGGCGTGCAGAAGGCACCCCTACTGTTTTAAAATTTTGTTTACAAAAACCCCTTTGTTTTGTAAACAAGACCCTACTGGGTTGTTTTTTTAAAATAAAAATTAATAATAAAAAAATAACCCACTGTGCATGTGCAAAATGACCGCTGGGCCTGTCTGTGCATGTGTGCCCCTTTCCAAAATGGCAATGGCAGCATTGGCACCATTTTGGAAAAGGGCAGCTGGTCTGCACGTGTGGTCTTTTAATTTATTTTTAATTAAAAAATTTTTAAAGGTATCCGTGCATGTGCAGAATGCCCCCAATGGCTATTTTGCACATGCAGTGATTTTTAAATTTGTTTTAATTAACAAAACAATTTATTTTTAAAACAAAAACAGATGTAAGCAAATGACAGTCATTTGCTTATTCATCCATTTTCGTACCTTTTAGTAACTAAAATGAATGGGGCTCTATTTGTTTTAGTTAATAAACAAAAACTAATTGTACACCCCTAATTCAAGGTTGCATCCTGAAATCATCGGCCCCAAAAGGTAGTTTCAGTCTGATTGTCAAGGGATATTGAATGGTCTGTGTGTGCTTGCTGTGACACAGTTGACCGACCCTGTGTTCCATACCCCTTTTATCCTCTCACCTTGCATTGTTCCTTCTCACCCTCTTCACCTGTGTTTGCCTGCTTGGGGGTGGCAGTGCCATTCTTTTATCCCCTCTATCCAAAACCAATAGGTTTTTCTCTTCTTTTGCTTTTCCATTCTTCATTTGTTGACATTTGGATTCTCCATTCATTGTCAGAGCCAAACCTGCATCTGTTTTCAGTCAAGAAAGAAGAAGCAATGACATAAGAGGACTAAACATGATAAAATGTGGTGTAAAAGTTTTAAGTGGCCACAGTGATTGTCATTTTTCTCTTAACACCCCACATTTTAAATTTTGTTAGGTGAAGAAAAATGGAGGACACTTAAAGCAGCACAAACTAAATAGTTTAATTTTGCTCTAGCAATCATGTAAAGGGCAGTGATGTTTGAGAGATTTATGTAAGAAACCGTTATTAAAGCATATGAGAAAATTCATATCAAAAGCCAGTCTCCTTCCATATGATATTGCGAGATTATATTCTAATTCATCTGATTTTTTTTCTTTAAATTTTCTTAAAACTAAAGTTCCATTTAACTTTAGTAAGTGTAAATACACAGAGTATAATACTGAGAAATCATCTAATTCTCATAGTTCTCATAGTTGAAGTATGTGCACGATAAAAATGTAAAATGGGCAGAGTCAATTTTATAACTTAAAAAAATCTGATTTCCTCTCCAAATGAGGTAAGAATTGGGTGGAAAAAACCCAAACCCAAGCTGTTAACAGATTATAGTTCCTTTTCCTGTTTTGTCCATGCTTGAATACAAATTAGAGCTTGCTGATCTCAGAAGAAAAGTACCTGTCAAAGAACAGCTGATGCCAAGTTGAGGATACAAAGATAAAATTTTGGATGATGATAAGCAATAGAAAAATAATGCTGCTTATGGAAATACTAAGGGTTAGATTTTGAAAGACAGAATGGCATTTAGGCTGCCAATGACTACTAATATGAGCTAGGTGCATGAATTTTTGCTTTGGCAACTTTTGGTGTGTCACCTGCTATGCATTTAAACTTATGATAAATAGAAACCGTTTTGCATATACTTGTAAGCCAGTGAACACTCTTAATCTACAGCTTTGCATTTTAGATTCTTGTCAATTTGCATATTGTCTCTTAGTAAGAAAAAACGTGAAAGATTTGAAGATATGTATATGTAATTGTAAATTTGATCTTTCTAGGTTTCTGACCTCATTAAAGAGTGCCGTCAGTCATTGGCAGAAAGCCTGTTCGTTTGGACATGCCAGTCACCACTGAGCAAGGATGATACTTTAATCCTTATAACTTATTTGGAAAAAGTGACAGTTGAAGCTGATGGCTCATTGGATAGTGTAAACTTGGCCCTTCTTATGGCTCTCCTCTACTGCTTTGATGTCAGTTTTCTAGAACAGGGTACAGAGGATCGGGAAGGTACTGTTGGGTTTTCTAGGTGTCTTAAATGTATTTATTTATTTATTTTACAGATTTTTACCCCGCTCTTCCCGCCTCAGGCGGCCCAGAGCAGATAACAATGATAAAAAATATAAATATAATATAAAACAATTTAAAACAGGGGAAAAGAACCCACCCCCACACACCCCTTAGCCCTCTCCCTCGCCAAATGCCTAATGGAACAGTCAGGTCTTACAGTTCCTACAGAAAGCCGGGAAGTCAGGGGCCAGACGGGCCCCCACCGGGAGGGAATTCCAGAGGTGTGGCCATGGAGAACACTCTATCCTGCATGGCCCCCCGGGAAACCCCGGGGGACCTCTAACATGGCGCCCCTGGACAACCGCAGGGGCCGATCCAGAACCCGGGGAGTGAGGTAGTCTCGCAGATAAACAGGGCCCAGGCCGTGTAAGGCTTTATAAGTTAAAACCTACACTTTCAATCGGACCCGGAAAACTATTGGCAGCCAGTGCAGAGATCGTAGCACTGGTGTAATGTACTCCCGGCGACCCAGCCCTACTAAGAGCCAGGCCGCCGCATTCTGCACTAGCTGCAGCTTCCGCGCCGTCACCATAGGTAGCCCCACATAGAGCGTGTTATGGAGGTAGATCTCTTGTCATTCAACAAAACAGATGGTATGAGTCTCCTGTGGATAATGCTTATGCTAAATGCATGAGCATGAGTTCCATTCATATCCATGGTAACTGCTACTAGAATAGGTATTATCCACTTGGAGAATTGTGCCCTTAGAAATGATAGTTAAACTTTTACCACACTGTGGTGTAACAAATCACTGAGGGTGTGTGTATGTATCTATATATAGACACGCACACACACCCTCAGTGACTGGTTACACCACTATGTACACTATATACAATGTGTGTGTATATATATATACACACACACACACACACACACACATGGAATTTTCACACAAGACACTCTCCACCCACTACCCCCACCCCCACTCTTTATACATGTTGCAGGGCTGCAGTGTTGCCCTATGGGTGTCCTGTAACATGTATAGTGGGTGGGTGGAGAGTATCTCCAGAGCCAAAGAAATATGTCAATTTCTGTCAATCATGTTCAGATCCAAAAGCATAACTTACCCTTGACTCTTAATTTGGAGGAGTCAGAGTTTCATAATTTTCAGGGGGTTTTGCAAAGCCTGTCAATTCCCACAGGCTTTTGAGGGTTGGAATCTTGAGAGACTGAAGTTTTGGGTCTCAGAAGACAAACCTTATTGGTTGATTTTGACAATTGTTTCCACAGTTATATACAAGCATCCAGAGGCTGTCATGGGTGGTTTTTAATATAAAGAAAAAGAAATACTGTCTGTAGCATAAAATATTTGGTGATAAATAACCCCTTTAAATGAATGCATGCAATATAATGTGTGGCCTTCACACCTTTAGGAAAAATCAGTAGAACATTTTAGTGATACAGAAGTGATAATTATTTTAATAACTATCTGAAGAAGGAAGATACATTCCTATTCCAAGGCTATAAAATTAAGATAATATCTATTTTAATGAAAATGTGAACTTATTGTTTCACTTTTTAATTTAGTGATTAATCTTTTCCCCCCCAGATTTGATGCACCATCTACCGCTGTTAACAGAAAGACATTACATAGCATCAATCCACACACGCCTTCAAGAATCTCATCCTTGGAAACTACCAGGACTACAAGCTACTGTTAGATTAGCATGGGCACTAGCATTGCGAGGAATATCCCAACTATCTGATGTGACAGGTAAATTGAATCAAAGTAAAATTACTACAGCTAAGGGTGAGAACAGACATGATGCTAACCACCCTTTAACCACCCTTGGTAGTTATTTATGCATGTTGCAGGACTGTATTGGTGCACTATGCAGCCCTGAAACATGCATAAATGACCACCAAGGGTGGTTAAAGGGTGGTTAGCGTCATGTCTGTTTTCACCCTAAGTCTTCAGGGTTCATTCAAGTAATAAGTCAAAGGAGCTATTATCATCTTTGAGAAAAGTATCAATCCTTTATGATAGTTGTGCCAGTGCTATTAGGTTAGAGTGCTCTCTGTATTTGAGAGTATGACTGAAAATTATATCCGTTTGAAAGTTATAATTTAGTAATAGTTACCATTTCATTCTATTGTTTGTAGAATCGGCACCATTTATCCTGTTTGTCTGAAATTTGGCAGAGAGGATCACTTGTGTGAGGGGTACAATCTCTCATAATTTCATGCAAATTGGATGAACAACAAAAAGGGTATAGTGGTTTGAAAATGGAGTTAAAATTGTTTTTTCTGTCTGTCTCGGACATTTTTTGTATTGGCTTGAAAGTGTACTTTAAGAAAAACTTTCTGAGGTGTAGTAGTGTTAGGAAATTCAAGGGTACCTTCCGCTGTGCCTTTATTTTTTCAAAATCTATCTGGTAGTTTTAAAGTTATAACGTTTTGAAATTCCCATATTACTCAGTGGAGAGTTCATAATTCATGCATGTGCAGTTAGTGTCTCCTGCTACTTTTCCCTGTCTGCCCTTCTCCACCCCATATCCTGCTTAGCATGCTGGAGCTTTGTCAATTGTAGGCATGGAGGGTGCTGGGGAGCTGGTGGGGGGGTGGGGTCACTTCGGGTCATGGGGGTGCTGGGGAGCTGACATGGGTGGGTCACTTTGTAACAGGGCAGAGTTCCTGTTGGTAACTGGCTCTTTAAGGAGGTGTATCTCCAGAGTTAATGGAAGGGCCAGCTGAGAGAGGGCGTGGCACTATCCTAGGGTTCACAGCCTGCGCTAGGCTCAGTGCTGAGAGCATTGTGAACAGAGTGAGTTGCCAGAGACTGCTGATGAGACAGAAGCTGAAAGGTGGGCTCTGGCTCCTCACAAACTCTGCTCAGGGTGAGCTGCCTGAGTGCAAGGGTTTAGTGGGCTGTAGGAGGAACCGTGTATGGACTGCAGAGAGTATGAGCAGTGAGACCTGCTAAAGTGACTGTGAGTGGAGAGACCTGCGAGTGAGTTGGTATCTGCCCTGGGGAGGATCTGTGTCTGAGCAGAGGGACTTCTCCTAAGAAGCAGAGGAGTTATTTGTGGCCATAGGGGTTTCAGGGAGAAGGTCGGGGGGTCATTTGAGGCTGTAGGCGGTACACGCAGCCAGGGTCGGGGTGTGTGTGTCATTGGAAGCCATGGGCAGTGCAGGGAGTCGTAGCCATTGGGGATGCAAGGAGCTAGGATGGGGGGGGGGTCACTTGGCAGGGAGGGATCACTTCCCATGAGGGGGCTCAGTTTGCATGTGGGAGCTGGGGAGCTGGCACAGAATTCATTTGGTGTTGGAGGGTCTGGGGAACTGGCACGGGTGGCGTCACTTGGGGACTCTGGGAGATGTAGGGAGGCAGGTCCATAGGGGGGGTCTAGGGAGGGAGGGCATCATTTGGGGTCATGTGGGGTTCAGGGAGCCAGGGCATGGAGCCATTGGGTGCCATAGGCAGTGCCGGAAGCCAGGGTGGAGGCTGAATGTGTGTGTGTCATTTGGAGCATTCCCAATAGAAAAACAGAAAAATGATATGCTTTGAAACCCTTTGGTTTAAGAGAGAAGGTCCTTACAAATTCAGTCATGCTCCAACAAGCATGGAAATTGTAAGTTAAGGTTCCCGCCTTAACTTCTGTGCCATGTAAGCAGTAAAAATGGTGTATGGTCTCACATATTTTGCTCGCTTATAACTTAGGCTCCATGCACTTACACCTTGCCTTGGTCTTTCAGCCCCAATCCTTTTCCTCTGCAGGATGGGGGCAACACTGAAGCTGGGGACAGGAGGGGATGAGGGTGCAGCTTGCTGCAAGCTGCCCCCTCACATCCTCCTTTCCTTATGTCCTTTCATGTGGGTGAGGAGAATGGGACAGCTGAGTGCTGGGAGGCTGTAGATGGGGGGAAACAAGGTTGATGGATGTGGGATGTCTACATGCAGACAAGAGTAGGGACATTGGGGGCGGGGGGGAGTGTTTTTATCGGGAGGGGGAAGCCCGGTGTTGGAGCAGTGTTTATGGAGGACATTGCAGAGAAATGGGTGATGTATATGCATAGACAAAGCTGGGGAGCAGGCAAGAGTAGTGGGGGGAAGTGTATGTAACGGCAAAGGGCAGAGAGGTGTTGGGAGGGGTGTATATTTGGGGAGAACCCCCCCCGCGCCCCCCCCCGGTAAACCACTAGCCCCGACTCCCCTTACAGAGAACCCAAGAGTTCTAGGTAATACAATGAGCTATATCTCTGATAGGGAACAGGAGAAGTAAGTGTGTGTGTGTAATGACAAAAAAGAAATGGAAGAGGAGGTGGAATAACAGAGAGGCAGCTATGGGAACTGGGTGGAATGATAGGAATGCTCTCCATGCTATCCTGTTGTGCTTCTGAATCAGTTATTTCACTCAAATCCTTGTCATTCTACCTGTTGGTCATGGCATTCCTCCTGTCATTTTGCCTAGTTCCTTGCTGCTGCACCCTATCCCTATTCCTCCCTGTCATTCCATCCATTCCACTCTATCTGGTGCCTTACTCATTATATCTGGTGCCTTACTCATTATTCAACACCTTCTTGCCCCACCATTCTCAAAGATGCAGCCCTGTTGTACTCTTTCATAGGCACTTAATGGGATCTGCAAATGACAATAGGATTTATTTTCCAAATTGGCATTGCTGTTGCCTCTATTCCTTCCAATGGGCATTCCATATAATTAATTTCAATATGTACCAACTTTAAATTCTTATTAAACATTTCCATAGCACTGTCCCCAGCTTCAGTGTTGCCCCCAACCTGCAGAGGAAAAGGATTAGGGCTGTGAAAGACCAAGGGAAAGTGTGGGTACATGGAGCCTAAGTTGTAAGTGAGCACAGTATGCGAGACTATAATGTCTTTACTGCTTACATGGCATGGGAGTTAAGGCAGGATCATTAACTTAGATTTCGATGCTTTTGGGGGCATGCTTGAATTTGTAAGGGCCTTAACTTCTCCCTTAAACAGAAGGTTTTTTGAGTGTATATACTACAGGTGCTCCTTCTCACTGTAAATGTTGCACTGAAAAAACATGAGAAATTTAATCTTGGGCAGTTGAGTAATACCATGCTGGTAAGTGTATCAAGAAGGGAAAAACAACCCTATAGTCCAGTTCCATCATGGCTTCTTTCCTTTTTTGACCTAAATAAAACCAGCCATGATTATTAGCACCTAAGCATCACAAGTCTTTTGAAAGATGTTCTTTTTAGTTGTATAGGTTACAGGAGTTTCCAGTTATGTATAACTTTTTAGTTATAACTTTTAGTATAAATATGTGGTTTTCTGCTTAGCCTAAAATGTTGAATCATGTTTAATTTAGTGGTTTGTATGGAAATTTCTTTCTTCAACACATCCTTCTTCATTCTCTCTAGCACTTGCAGAATTCACTGAGGCAGATGAAGCAATGGCAGAACTTGCCATTTAAGATAATGTCTTCCTTTTCCTTACTGAATCTGTGCTGGGATCTGAAAACTTCAGCCAGGAAGAATTTTACATCCGCAAAATTCACAACCTTGTTACAGACTTCCTTGCACTCATGCCGATGAAAGTAAGCAATTCTTGTGTCACCTGGGGGGAGGGGTTGATGAATAATAAATTAGTTGTATCACTCCCAGAAAAAGAAGCCTGATCTCTTGGAATCCTTTTATATGACTTGAAGTATGTATGTATTGCTAAACTGTTTGATCAGAATGTTTAGGTGGTGTACTTGTGACTGGGATTGCTGGAGAGAGCACATTCATATGTGTAACTAACAGACAATTTATTTGAACTTTTTGTGTGGAATTCTTATTTTGAACTGGAAAAAAGCTACATTTTGTGTTAGAAATATATAGATACACAGAAACATTATGGAAGATAGGGAAAAGTAGTTTTAAATGCAAAAATCCATCTTGTTAAAATCTTCTCTCATGCAATCAACCTCCCCTGCTCTTTTTTATTTTACTGTTTTTCCCCAAGAAAAACATAAAACCCTAAAATTTTATATGCCACTTTATTGCTCATTCCACCTGACTTGGTTAGCTTGCACTAAAACAAGGTTTTATTGGTTAGTTACTTTTCAGTAAGCTAAGTAATTTGGTAGTATTTGCAAGTTTGCCACCTTGCTCCTCATTGGCATTCCCTAATTATTATTCAGTGTAACGTTGTTATACTGAGGGCAAGCTGTCTGAAGTTGAATCCCGACAAGACGGAGATGATGCTGGTAGGGAGGGCCGAGGGAGTAGAGGTCCCCATCATTGATAGGGTGCAATCCGTCTTGGTTCCTCAAGTTCGTAGTCTGGGGGTGCGCCTCGAATCACAGCTCTGCCTGGATGCCCAGGTGGCAGCTGTGGTGAAGAGTGTGTTTGCCAAATTACATCTGGTGCGACGGTTATGGCCTTATGTCTCAGACTGTGACTTTGATACCATCATCCATGCCTTTATCACCTCCAGGCTTGATTACTGTAACGCACTCTACATGGGGCTACCCAAAGTGACGGTCTGGAGGCTGCAGCTGGTGCAGAATGCGGCAGCTCGTCTCCTAATGGGTACGGGCCACTGAGAACGCATAACACCGGTGCTCTATTCTCTGCACTGGCTGCCTGTTGCCTACCGGGCCCGATTCAAGGTGTCGATGTTGAACTTTAAAGCCCTATATGGCCTCGGCCCCACCTACCTGCAGGACCGCCTCACTTCCCAGGTTCTGGAACGGCCATTGCGGTCTACCGGGGGTGCCCTTCTGGAGGTTCTCTGTGTTCGGCGGGTGGCCACATTGGAGAGGGTGTTCTTGGTTGCTCTACCTTGGTTAAGGAACTCCCTCCTGGCAGACGTTCCTTTTGCCCGGGGCCTTCCCTCCTTCAGGCGTCAGTGTAAAACTTGGCTGTTCTGCCAGGCGTTTGGTGAGAGAGTCGGATAGGGGGAGTGATGGGATAGGGTTAGGGGAGGAATTGTGGAGATTGATTATTGGTTTTCTAGTGTCTTCATAATCCATGACCAAACTTCTCATACTAGAGCTTTTTAGTTTCCATAATAACACTTGTGCAGCCCTTTAAGAGACTTTTTTATAATTCAAAACAAATTATATCAGCTGGCTTTATTGACTGTTGATGGACAAAATATTCCTCATAGATTGCAGAGGTACAATTTCCCAGTGAAGAAACCATTGTCCCTTTCATGTTACATTATCTAGATGCAAATTTTATTTTCGAATATTATATTTGCCAGTGTTATAGAAACCTTAATACTGTGTAATTCTCCAGATCCTTTTGTGTATAGTAGTTGATCCTTTTGAGAAATGCCAGCCCTTCTCTCATTTTTGTCCTTTGAATTCAAAACACGTTTGTTCTTTTCCTTGAGTGCAATCAGGGGCGGATTGGGAAATCAAAGTGGCCCGGGAAAATATAGTGTTAGTGGCCCTGTGCCGGCGGCTTTGCCGCCGGCGCGCTGGAAATGGGCTAAGGGGGCGTGGCTTGGGGGCGTGGCTTGGGGTGGGCAGAGTGTACCAGATTTGGGGCCTAT
>QEPC01000841.1:1721621-1765537 GCA_003113815.1 Sphenodon punctatus | reverse complement strand
GAGCCATCTCGAAGAACCTTCTTTACAAGGTAGCAACCTTCTGATCAGCACATGGGCAGGAGCTGTTTGTAAACAAACAGCCTTATCTCCCAGCCCGATCGCTGTCCCCGCTGCTGCTTCAGCGCTACTAGGAGGGAGAGTCAGGTAAGCCCTCCCCCTCCCCTCCAACATAACCCAACCCTACAGGGGTCAGGACCAACCATTTTTTGGGTTTGTTTGTTAAGAATAATTTTTTAAAAGACAGCATGACCGGCCCCCAGCCCGGCCCAGGCCCACCTGCATTCAATGGCCAATCCGCCCCTGAGTGCAATCCTTCCCATTAAAGTCAATGGGAGTTTTGCTATTGACCTCAACGGGTTCAGGAGTGCAATCCTTCCATATATGTAAGCATGATAATGGACTAATTAAGTTTCAAATATTATTTTAGAATACAAGTCTAGTTAAACTATCTAGCTTTTCCAAATTGTAAATGTGAAATAATACAGTTTTGGTTCAGGTCCTGATTGCATATATGGGCTGTATTAAAACACAAGCAGAAAATAATTATTCTCTTTTGACAATTTACTCTGCAAAAAATAGTCTCTTATTTAACTATATCTTAGACGGTTGAAACTTTTCCTTAGACCACTTCCACACATTTGGTAATACACACCCGTTGACACTGTGGGGAAGTCCGGGACTCAAATGACCCGCAGCTTCCGTCTCGTGAGAAGTGCGGAATTACGGTTCTTTGCCAGCATACATGCATGTCCGGCAGATACTCTGGTGCACGCGCATGTTTGCCGGCAAAGATCCGCCCTTCTCATGAGTTGGAAGCTGCATGTCATTTGAGTCCCGGACTTCCCTGCGGCGCCGATGGGTACGTATTAACAAACGTGAGAAAGCACCCCTAGTATTGATGTAAATATGGTAAAATCCTAAAAGATTAAAATAAAAACCTGCAAGTTAACAGTGAATTTCATTCATCTAGCTCAACAGCACTTTATTCTGTAGGTATCATGCTGAAAAGTGTTAAATAAGAAATGTTTAAAACTTCTGTAATAGCTTTCTCATTTTGTTATGTTTCATTGTTGGTTACAAATAAACTGATATTCCTTATAAATTGTGTAGGTGAAGCAACTGAGAAACCGTGCAGATGAAGATGCTCGTATGATCCACATGAGCATACAGATGGGTAATGAGCCACCTATTTCCCTTCGGCGGGATCTGGAACATCTGATGCTTTTAGTAAGCCATATTTTTTTAATAACTTTTGGCAAGCAGGATTGTTTTGCAATTGAAAACTTTTGATACCATAACAGAAATCATTTGATATTAACAATAAAGACACGAATGTATGCCAAACCTTAATTAAAGCACACAGCTTACCTTATATTGTAGTTTATGTTTTTTAATTGTGATATTTGTAAGCTGCCACGAGCTGCCATTTGACAGGGAGGGGGCAGGATATTAAGCACTGGTAATAAATAAATAAATGAATAATAAGTGGAAATTTTTATTGTCCAGTTGTGCAGTTCTGAATTATGACTTGATGTCTTCTCCTCTGAACCGCCACCCACTAGTTCATTGCATGTGACAGAATTTGTCTAAATTCTGTAGAGCTAAAATTAAGATACCTACAGTTCTGCTCTGGGCTGTGGCCAGTCCAGCTCTTGGCTGCTTTTGCAGGAGGGGCGGGGTAGAAATCTATTGAAATAAATAAAATAAATAAATAAATTGGGTGACACTGCGCTTGACCAGCAGGAGGCAGGAATAAAAAAAATTGATGTGCATGCGCATCCCCTTGTGCAACTCAGTTTCCTTCTTGCCTCCATGCTGGCAGGAGCAGTTTCACTCTCCTCAGGAGGGCAGAGCTTCTAAAAACAAAGAAGAAAAAAGAAGAAAAAGAAAACAAAACCGGAGGAAGGGAGAAACGGAGCACAGGATTCCAGCCCTCGGGAGACAGGTACCGGAGCGGCCGAACTCGCGGCAGGATCCTGCGCTTTGCTCAGGCCTACCTGTCCGCGTGGGCTCTCTCCCTTCCCCTTCCCAGCCGCGGGTCCTGCGATCTGTCCCAGGACCTAAGGCACCAGCGGCATTTGGCCTTGGCTCCAGAGGATCCGCGGAGGAGCGGACCCTCCCCCTGCGAAGCGGAACGCCCTGCCGCCATTTTGGCCACGCGGCTCCAGCCCATGCCGTCGCCGCCGCCCTAGCCGCCTTACAGGGGCCACAAAAGCAGCCCTGCCGCTGCAGCATCCGGCCATTTCGGTGAGCCGCCCCGTGCCATTGGCCCGGATCCGCCATCGCTAGGCCAACTGCCACAGCCACCCCCGCAGCTATCCTCTGGGGGGCCCGGCTCACACGCGGCATCCCAGATCCGTCCCACCTACCCAGCTGGGACTGCACTGGCCTCCCTCGCTCCGGAGTGGCTTGTTCAGCATCCCTGCATCGCCGCCCAGACCATCCTTCGACCCCGCGGGGTCTCAGGATGGGGGGCAAAAGAAAAAAGCAGCCCCAGAGGGGGACCAAGGGGTGAAGGACCCCCTCGGGAATTCAGGGAATCTGCCACCTCCCACCCTGACTAGGAAAGGCCACGCCCCCAAGACAGCCCCAGCCAAGGACCCCCCTCCCCACGACAACCAGGCCATGAACACAATTGCCGAGGTTCTCTCCAGCATCATGGCCCGCCTCGACAGACTGGAAAAAAAAAAACCTTGGAGGGAGGCAAACGTTCCCGGGGGACCGAGGGTTCACCCCCAGCCAAGCGCTCTCAGCCCAAGGGCAAGAGGGCAGCTGCGACTAGGGTCACAAGGCTCATGGCACTGGGGTGTGAGTCAGAAGGAGAGGCCTCCTCTGCCGCCTCATCCCAAGAACCAATCCCCAGCCCCAGGGATTTGCAGAAGTGGGACAGCAACATCTCCCACTCAGAGGAGGAGGGAGAACTGGGGGACTCGGAGGGAGAAGGGTCCCAGGCCCAAAGTCACGACCCTCTACCCGTAGCCGACCAGAGGAGGGAATTCCCAGTACAGTACTGGGACGAGCTGAGGAAGCACGTCACGTGCATGCTCCAGCTGAAGGAAAGGGCCACAAAGGACCACCCTTCAGAGTCAGACGACGAACAAGACTCCAGGACCCATATCCCCACGGTTCACAAACCAGATAAGGGCCTGCCCCTTGACAAAACTTCCGAGAAGCTAGTCCTCAATGAGTGGAAACAACCTACCCGCTCATACAGGCTCCCCAAGCAGCAGCTATACGATTTCTCCCAATGTAGGGGAGTTCTCCTGCACCAACCCAAGGTAGATGCAGAAGCAGCCTCCTTAGCTCGGCAAACCCTCTTCCCGACTGAAGGAGATCTTTACCCCAAGGACCCCACGGATAAGGCCATTGAAGGTGCTCTCTGCAGGGGATTCGAAGCGTCAACAGCGGCCCTGAGAATGAACACCGCTACCACGTATGTCGCACGAGCCCTCATCTCTTGGTTCTAAGCGGTCCAGAATGAGGACATCTCCGAGAAGAGAGCAACAGCCCTCACATCGCGCATCATGTTGGGAATAGCTTACATCGCTGATGCATCCACGGATGCACTAAAAGCCTCCGCCAGAGCAGCACCTTCAGGAGTAGTTGCCCGCAGACGTCTCTGGCTTCGCTCATGGGCCGGGGACCACACAGCAAAGAATCTCCTGGTGGACAGGCCCTACACCGGCCAAAAGCTCTTCGGCGCATACCTAGAGAAGATTTTGGAGGACCATACCAGCAAGGAGAAGTATACGACTCTCCAGCAGGTGGGCAACAAGAAGCCTTCCTTTCGTCAAGCACGCTTCACAGGAGACTTGGCGGGGCTCAGAAGAGGGAATTCAAAAGGCTCCTTCCACAGACAGCAGCCCAAGAGTAAGCCCACCTGGCAAGGGAGGAAGAGGTACCAACCACCTCCTCGCAACAGGCAGCAAGGGGGCCCCAACCAGAGGGAACAAGAATGACCATCCCACACGCATCGGAGGCAGACTACTGGATTTCTCTCCAGTCTGGGAAGCTTCAGTCTCCGATGCATGGGTAAGGGAGTGCATAGCTCAGGGATACTCAATAGAGCTTTTCTCCCCGCCTCCAAACAAGTTCCTCCCCTCCCCCGTTTCGGCCAGACCACAGAAACATGCTTCAAGAAATTCACCGATTGCACGCCATTGGGGCCATAGAACCAGTGCCACCGCATCAACAAGGTCAAGGATTCTACTCTATACTATTCCTCGTACCAAAGAAGTCGGGTGAATGGAGAGCGGTGCTGGATCTCAAACGCCTAAACAGGCCCGTAAAAAAGAGGAGGTTCCGTATGGAGACCCTCAAGACAATTTGCCAAGCAATCTCGAAGGGGGACCGGATGGCCTCCCTCGACCTAAGGGAAGCCTACCTGCACGTTCTGATGGTCACCAGCCACCGGAAGTGGCTCGGATTCGCTTACAACGGGGGGCACTGGCAGTACACGGCCCTTCCGTTTGGCCTGGCCTCCGCTCCACACACCTTCACCAAAGTTCTGGTGCCGCTGATAGCGAACTTCCGTTTACAAGGAGTCCATGTGCACCCATACCTGGACGACCTTCTAATCCGCTCCTCCTCCAGGGAGAAGGCAGTGAGGGATGTCCAGATGACGATTGGATACGTGATCGAACACGGTTTTCTGATCAACAACCAGACGAGCCACCTGATCCCATCACAACGAATAGAACACCTAGGCGTCATTCTCGACACAGGAAGAGACAGAGCCTTCATCACCCGCCAACGGCAGGAGAAGATCAGAAAGGGAGTGCTCTCTCTCAACACCAACACAAGTCTCCGACTAAAAGCCCTGGCAGCCGCCCTCGGTCTGCTTGTTTCCTGCATCCAGCAAGTAACATGGGCTCGCTTCCACCTTCGCCCACTACAACGCCTCCTCAGGCCATGGCAGACCCACCTCATCGCAGGTAACAATCCCTTGATAAGGTTACCACATACCTTAGCAGAGAGCATGCGCTGGTGGCTCACAGACAAGCCGTTCCAACCGGGATCACCACTCTCTGAGCCCGAGAGGATCACGGTCACAACGGACACAAGCATGACTGGATGGGGAGCCCACTCCCAAGACCTGACGGCCCAGGGGACATGGTAAGCAAGGGAAGCAGCCAGCAGCATCAACCTTCTCGAGCTCAGGACCATCAGACTTGCCCTACTAAGTTTCTCACATGCACAGAACTCCCATGTCTGAGTGTTCACGGACAACACGACAGCAAAGGTGTACGTGAACAACCAAGGCGGATCAAGAAGCAGGACGCTGCACGTGGAGGCCTCCACTCTCCTTGCCTGGGCGGAGCACCATCTAGTATCGCTCAAGGCTCTACACATCAGAGGAGAGGACAACNCCCAAGACAGCCCCAGCCAAGGACCCCCCTCCCCACGACAACCAGGCCATGAACACAATTGCCGAGGTTCTCTCCAGCATCATGGCCCGCCTCGACAGACTGGAAAAAAAAAAACCTTGGAGGGAGGCAAACGTTCCCGGGGGACCGAGGGTTCACCCCCAGCCAAGCGCTCTCAGCCCAAGGGCAAGAGGGCAGCTGCGACTAGGGTCACAAGGCTCATGGCACTGGGGTGTGAGTCAGAAGGAGAGGCCTCCTCTGCCGCCTCATCCCAAGAACCAATCTCCAGCCCCAGGGATTTGCAGGAGTGGGACAGCAACATCTCCCACTCAGAGGAGGAGGGAGAACTGGGGGACTCGGAGGGAGAAGGGTCCCAGGCCCAAAGTCACGACCCTCTACCCGTAGCCGACCAGAGGAGGGAATTCCCAGTACAGTACTGGGACGAGCTGAGGAAGCACGTCACGTGCATGCTCCAGCTGAAGGAAAGGGCCACAAAGGACCACCCTTCAGAGTCAGACGACGAACAAGACTCCAGGACCCATATCCCCACGGTTCACAAACCAGATAAGGGCCTGCCCCTTGACAAAACTTCCGAGAAGCTAGTCCTCAATGAGTGGAAACAACCTACCCGCTCATACAGGCTCCCCAAGCAGCAGCTATACGATTTCTCCCAATGTAGGGGAGTTCTCCTGCACCAACCCAAGGTAGATGCAGAAGCAGCCTCCTTAGCTCGGCAAACCCTCTTCCCGACTGAAGGAGATCTTTACCCCAAGGACCCCACGGATAAGGCCATTGAAGGTGCTCTCTGCAGGGGATTCGAAGCGTCAACAGCGGCCCTGAGAATGAACACCGCTACCACGTATGTCGCACGAGCCCTCATCTCTTGGTTCTAAGCGGTCCAGAATGAGGACATCTCCGAGAAGAGAGCAACAGCCCTCACATCGCGCATCATGTTGGGAATAGCTTACATCGCTGATGCATCCACGGATGCACTAAAAGCCTCCGCCAGAGCAGCACCTTCAGGAGTAGTTGCCCGCAGACGTCTCTGGCTTCGCTCATGGGCCGGGGACCACACAGCAAAGAATCTCCTGGTGGACAGGCCCTACACCGGCCAAAAGCTCTTCGGCGCATACCTAGAGAAGATTTTGGAGGACCATACCAGCAAGGAGAAGTATACGACTCTCCAGCAGGTGGGCAACAAGAAGCCTTCCTTTCGTCAAGCACGCTTCACAGGAGACTTGGCGGGGCTCAGAAGAGGGAATTCAAAAGGCTCCTTCCACAGACAGCAGCCCAAGAGTAAGCCCACCTGGCAAGGGAGGAAGAGGTACCAACCACCTCCTCGCAACAGGCAGCAAGGGGGCCCCAACCAGAGGGAACAAGAATGACCATCCCACACGCATCGGAGGCAGACTACTGGATTTCTCTCCAGTCTGGGAAGCTTCAGTCTCCGATGCATGGGTAAGGGAGTGCATAGCTCAGGGATACTCAATAGAGCTTTTCTCCCCGCCTCCAAACAAGTTCCTCCCCTCCCCCGTTTCGGCCAGACCACAGAAACATGCTTCAAGAAATTCACCGATTGCACGCCATTGGGGCCATAGAACCAGTGCCACCGCATCAACAAGGTCAAGGATTCTACTCTATACTATTCCTCGTACCAAAGAAGTCGGGTGAATGGAGAGCGGTGCTGGATCTCAAACGCCTAAACAGGCCCGTAAAAAAGAGGAGGTTCCGTATGGAGACCCTCAAGACAATTTGCCAAGCAATCTCGAAGGGGGACCGGATGGCCTCCCTCGACCTAAGGGAAGCCTACCTGCACGTTCTGATGGTCACCAGCCACCGGAAGTGGCTCGGATTCGCTTACAACGGGGGGCACTGGCAGTACACGGCCCTTCCGTTTGGCCTGGCCTCCGCTCCACACACCTTCACCAAAGTTCTGGTGCCGCTGATAGCGAACTTCCGTTTACAAGGAGTCCATGTGCACCCATACCTGGACGACCTTCTAATCCGCTCCTCCTCCAGGGAGAAGGCAGTGAGGGATGTCCAGATGACGATTGGATACGTGATCGAACACGGTTTTCTGATCAACAACCAGACGAGCCACCTGATCCCATCACAACGAATAGAACACCTAGGCGTCATTCTCGACACAGGAAGAGACAGAGCCTTCATCACCCGCCAACGGCAGGAGAAGATCAGAAAGGGAGTGCTCTCTCTCAACACCAACACAAGTCTCCGACTAAAAGCCCTGGCAGCCGCCCTCGGTCTGCTTGTTTCCTGCATCCAGCAAGTAACATGGGCTCGCTTCCACCTTCGCCCACTACAACGCCTCCTCAGGCCATGGCAGACCCACCTCATCGCAGGTAACAATCCCTTGATAAGGTTACCACATACCTTAGCAGAGAGCATGCGCTGGTGGCTCACAGACAAGCCGTTCCAACCGGGATCACCACTCTCTGAGCCCGAGAGGATCACGGTCACAACGGACACAAGCATGACTGGATGGGGAGCCCACTCCCAAGACCTGACGGCCCAGGGGACATGGTAAGCAAGGGAAGCAGCCAGCAGCATCAACCTTCTCGAGCTCAGGACCATCAGACTTGCCCTACTAAGTTTCTCACATGCACAGAACTCCCATGTCTGAGTGTTCACGGACAACACGACAGCAAAGGTGTACGTGAACAACCAAGGCGGATCAAGAAGCAGGACGCTGCACGTGGAGGCCTCCACTCTCCTTGCCTGGGCGGAGCACCATCTAGTATCGCTCAAGGCTCTACACATCAGAGGAGAGGACAACACGGAGGCGGACTGGCTCAGCAGACAACGCCTGGATCCGGGGGAGTGGTCCTTCTGCCAACAAGCTTTCAACTGGATATGCTCGCGGCTAGGGTCCCCTCAATGTGACCTGTTCGCATCACCAAAGAACGCAAAGGCCCCACTGTTTTTCTCCCGGACAAGGTCCCAGGGCGCGCAAGGGGTAGATGCCCTCAACTCCCCCTGGCCCAGAACGCTCCTATATGCCTTTCCCCCCTTTCCCCTGATAGGGCGGGCCCTGGCGAAAGCCAGGATGGAGAGAGCAGTCTTCATCTTAGTGGCCCCATTCTGGCCAAGAAGGCCATGGTTCTCCGACATAGTGGAGCTCGCAGTATCATCTCCCCTGTTCCTTCCACAGACTCCGAACCTCTTGACACAGGGCCCCTTCCACCTCGAGAGTTTGGCCCACCTGAGGCTAGCTGCATGGACATTGAAAGTGCAGCGCTGAGGGAACAGGGTTTCTCCGAGGCACTAATGAACACTCTCCTAGTCTCCAGATGGTCCTCCACGCGCCGGATCTATCAATCCACGTGGAAGGCCTTCAAGGGATGGTGTCAAAAAAAGACACTCGACCGAGACAGGGCTCGAATCCTCCAAATCCTGGTGTTCCTGCAGGAGGGTCTAAACTGCAGCCTTAAGCCCAATACCCTCGACAGGCAAGTCTCCGCCCTCGACTCAGTGTTCCTCCCAGCCAAGGGGTTCAAGGTAGGGTCGGTCACCCCCTGATTCGCAGGTTCATAAGGGGAGCCAGGGCCATTTCCCCTCCAGTTGTACATAGGTTCCCATCCTGGAGTCTCAACCTAGTCCTCGGGATGATCCACGCCCCACCCTTTGAACCCCTCAGGAGGGTTTCACTATTCTTCTTGTCCATTAAGGTTGCCTTCCTTGTCGCTATTACATCCGCGCGACAGATGTCTGAACTGGGGGCGCGCTCCATAGAGAGTGGGTTCTGCCAGTTCAATAGAGACTCGGTGGTGCTCCGATTGGACCAGGCCTTCCTACCAAAGGTCAACTCCCTGTTCCACAGAAGCCAGGAGATTAGCCTCCCCTCCTTCTGCCCGCAGCCCACCCATCCCAGAGAAAAGGAATGGCATTCCCTAGACGTCAGGCGAGCTCTGCGCATTTACTTAAAGCGCACGGCCACATTCCGATCCTCTTCGGCCCTATTCGTCAACATACGCCCGGGGTCGAAGGGATCAAAGGCCGTCATATCCAGGTAGGTGGTAGCCTGCATCACAGAGGCCTATAAGACAAAAGGGAAGGTCTCTCCCCAAACTATCTGGCCACGCTCCACCTGGGGAGCTGCCACGTCGGCCGCCTTTGCAGCCAGAGCTCCTTACGAGGAGGTCTGCAGGGCCGCCACTTGGGCCTCCCTGCACACCTTCACGAGACACTACAAATTGAACTCTTTCCAGTCGGCAGACGCCTCCTTTGGCAGGCGGGTCCTGCAGGCTGTTCTGCCATAGTGTCGCTGTCTCCCTCCCTACTTCACGGTACCGCTTGGGTACATCCCAAGAGCTGGACTAGCCGCAGCCCAGAGCAGAAAAGGGAACTGGGGCTCTTACCTGTGAGTCCCTGTTCTGCTCGGGCTAGGCCAGTCCAGCGGCCCTCCCGACAGCGGGAAGGGTCTACATACAGTGCAGTGGATGCTGTGTGTGCATTAACTATGTTTCGAGTGCATTGCAGATCGTTGGCTGTACTACAACTGAGTTGCGCAAGGGGGTGACCCCGTGCATGCGCAGTCAGTTTTTTTAATTTCTGCCTCCTGCTGGTCAAGCGCAGTGTCACCCAAGAGCTGGACTGACCTAGCCCGAGCAGAACAGGGACTCGCAGGTAAGAGCCCCAGTTCCCTCATCTTCTGACATATATCCAGTTGATAGTAATACTAAGTATGACAAAAATCCTTGTTAACATGATGTTTAAACCTGAAATTAAGTGTACAAAACTCAAAGCTATGGTTCCCACATGGACTCATTCCCTTTGGGCATATGCCACACACCATTTTGTATTGCTTTGTATTTGCTTCTCAAAATTCTACCCAGGTGCTTTAACTGAGTGAAAAATCACTAGATACCACAATATTGAGCAGATGCCCAGATTTTATTTTATTTTTAATTCTGGGCTTGTGAATGTCATAACAGTTTTGTAATCTAGGAATTGACATACTGGATCACAGCCTTGCTCAATCAACTTCAGTAGGTTGTTTCTAAAACTGATCAAATTCTAGACTTCAGAATTGTTGCAAGAGCCCTATCTTGACCTTGAAGTGTAAGTGGTGGTGTTAAAAACAAAACAAAACAAACAAACAAAAATAAACTTGCCCCTCCTACCCAATTTGGTAACACCTAACTATTGTTGCTCTGGATATTTCTGCCATTAGTATTATTGAAGGTCTACATTCTTGTTTCAACCAGTTATCTAATCTAGATTAAAATAATTTAGAGTTGGTTTTATGCTGCTGAATTTGTTTATCTAATAGTATATTTTTGTATTGTTTTAAAAATGGAATCTTGGTTTTATAGATGTTTTATTCTTTATTTTGTAAGCCGCTTTCAGTGCTGTGGCAGAAAAGCCTGAAATAAATAAATAAATAAACATAATTACAGGTTGTGCAGGAAAAGATGTTCACTTTTTATCAGTTTTGCCACCTTCCAGTATCACTAAAGCTCCCCATATTTTTGTTTTATGAGAGGATCAATATGTTCAATGCCACTTCATATATTTTTATCATGTCTCTTCTTACTGAAGACTTTAAAAAAGTAAGCAATCCCAACCTTGTTAGTCTTTCTCTGTATGAAAGGGAATTTTTTTATGCTCTTAGTCATCCTTTTTGTCCTTGGCTGAATCTCTTCCAATTCATCAGTAATCTTTTTGCAAAGCAGCATGCACCATATTGTAGACAACAGCAAAGAGTTGAGTTGTGTAATGGCATAGTAATATTTTCTGTATTCTTTTATTAATTTACTTTGTTCATCCTGATTTCTTTTGGACTGCAGTTGCACATTGAGCAAAATGCTTCTCCTTGGAGATCCTCCTGGACGGCTAGTCAGCACAGTAGGGTAGATCCCCGCCACTATCAGTAGGAGGCAGACATGACAATTTTGTATCCATGTCCGGGGATCTCCATTCCCTCTTCAGTTATTTGTCTGCCTTCAAATTAGTAGGAAGCAGGCGAGCTGCCTCCCCATAAAATAGAGAGAAGAGGGAATACAGGCAGCTTAAGGAGAAATTTTCAAACAAAGGACTCCAGGTGCCAGGGGAGGAGGATTCCTCTTTCTGTTCACCCTCTCCTGGGGAGGGGGTGAGGAGATAAGTGCCGGGTGTCCCCCCTTTTCCTGCAGGTGGGGGGGGTCCCCGAAGAGTGGGCGTAGCACCCCAAAAATTGGGGCTAGCTACTGCTCCATGGATCCTTTACCGCTAAAACCAGAGCACGCCCAGGCACAGCCCCTGCCGTGGCATGGAGCCTGACAACGCGGGCACCCCTTTTTCTTTCCCAACCCCCCCTCAAAAGGGGGTGTGTGTAGGTACAACAGAGGCTGAACCAAAGGGGGTGGTTCCAGCGCCAGAGGAGTCTTGACAGCAAGGACGCCGCAGATAGCGGGGGTAGCACTCCTAATGAGCGGACTAACTACTGACCTGGAGGAATCTCATCCCCCCACCCAGGCCAGGACACATCGGGCAGTGCTTGCGGCTGCGGCAGGAGCCCGGCAACGCTGTCAGGTACACCGTCAAGCAGCAAACCGCCCCCCCTGATCGTGGGGGAGGAGCGCCAGGCATAGCGGGGCCCCAGTGGTTTTCTGCATGCTCACTTAAACCACTTAGAGCATGACAACGCGCTCCAGTGGGGGGAGGGGTTAACAGCAGGTGCGCGAAAGCAAGGATCACCCGCCACACCCACATCTTCCCACCGGTGGCAAGACGGGGTACGCGCCACACACTTCCTGTTTTTTTCCTGCGGAGAGAGCCGCTCGGGATTTAACTACTCCGCAGCCGGATAGCTAAGAGCGCAGCAAAGCGGAGACACAGAAGCGTGTCCACCAGAAGAAGGTCGGCAGCGGTGGCGGCAGAATTGAGCGAGCCAGCAAGTGCAGTGAGCCCCACACGTGCCCCCCCCTTCCCCAGAACCCGCACATGGAGGTCCTAAAAGAGATTCCTGCGGAGCTAAAGCGCAAGAGATGCCCCCCGAGATAAGAGAGGCCAGCATACAAGGGCTGCTCGAAGGGGACAGGGAAGGGAAAATGCCCCAGACCTAAGCGGCAACGCTGGGTGGCTGGACCCCTAGATTCCCCCCACCTCTGCTGAGGGATTCATAAGAGGTTATGTCAGTCTCCTCTTCGGATGAAGAGAGATCCAGTAGGGGAAAGTAAACACAAACATGGTAAAGAGACATCTCCCCCTCGAGAACTAGTGAAGGGGAGGGGGGAGACTGTGGATGATCAGCAGAATTCAGTGGACAAAGGGGAGCCCTCTCCCTTGGAAGAGGGAGAGTTAGAGGAACCGGAGATTGAAGCATCAACCGACCTGGATAGGCAGTTCCCTATAAAATATAGGAACCAGATTTTTGAACATGTCATCAGAGTACTGCACCTCCAACAGAAAAAGGAGAATCAGGGCCTCCTCAGATGAGGAGGAGGAGGAAGCAAGGGAATATATACCCCAGGCGAGTGCCAGAGAGAGAGGGATGGTGCTCGACAGGGTATACGAAAAGATTATAATAAGGACGGAATGGCAGCCACCTAATAAACTATTCAAAATGAACAAAGCCCAATTATCTCTCTATTCCCTGTCAAAAAACAAGGAAACCCTACTGGCCATTCCAAAGGTAGATGCAGCGGCAGTGTCACTAGTCAGAAACTCAGTATTCCCAACGGGAGGAGAGTGCTACCCGTGAGATTCCACGGACAAGGGCATAGAGTGCAACCTCAGATGGAATTTTGAGAAGGTAGCAGCAATTATAAAGATGGCGACGCTGACATCCTACTTCTCCAGGGCGCTCATGACCTGGATCAAGTTGGCCAGAGACCTGAAAGTATCTTTGAAGATGTCCAGAATTCTGTCCACTAGAATCCAACTGGCGTACACGTTTATTGCAGACTCCTCCACGGACATGCCATGATGAGCAGCTCTATCAGTGGCTTCCGATGTAGCTGCGCGCTGACGCCTCTGGCTTCGGTCCTGGAAAGGGGACTCTACGGCAAAAAACACTGGTAGGGGGGCCGTTCCAAGGGGCAAAACTCTTTGGAGTCTGTCTGGACAAGGTCCTCACGGATGCAGCAGACAAGTCTAAGAAACAGACTCTGCAAAGAGTAGGCATTACAAAAAAGCCTTTTCATCCCTTGATTTCACGCCAGGCAACAGGAAACTGCAGCCGCCCATTCTACCCGAACAGGGAAAACCAACAAAGATTTAGACCCAGATGGAACAAGCAAAAGGGGGTCAGGTCATAGAACCAAGCACCCCCAAGGATCAGGCTGGCCCAAATCAGAGGCATGACTACCAACTCCTGCAGCCCCGGGACCAGTCCAAGCTAGGGGGCAGGCTCCAAGAGTTCGGGGAAAAAATGGATATCGACCACCTCCGACTCTTGGGTGATTAGACCGTCCAGAGGGGGGGTATTCAATAGAGTTCGAGCAATATCCACAACACTTTTTCGCTGTCTTGTCAAGGTCACACAACCCACAAAAACACCACGCCATGATAATAGAAATAGGCAGACTCCAGAATGTCGGAGCCATCGAACAGGTGCCGCTACACGAGCAGGGTTTAGGACTATACTCACTCCTATTTCTGGTACCGATTTTCTTTTTTTTTCTTTTTTTAAATAAAAAAATTCTGAGTTGCCCCCCCATGCCTACAGCATCTTGGGGCGACGTACAGCTTCATAAAAACAATCAATAAAAACATTGTAAAAGCAGCACAATAAATTTAAACTTAAAACAGGATTGGGAAACAAAAAGTAAAGGTAGGGGAGAGCCAACACCCTAACCCACTCCTCCCTCCCTCCTCCCCAAAGGCCTGGGCGAACAGGTTTTATAAGCCCACCGGAATGTCAAAAGGCTTGGGGCCAGGCGAGCTTCCTCCAGGAGGGAATTCCAAATTGGAACGAGTGGCGAGCAGTACTTGACCTAAAACGACTAAACAAATTCGTCACAACATGGAAACCCTACGATCTATACAGGTAGCAGTTTCCCGAGGCCAGTGGCTAACATCACTTGACCTCAAGGAGGCGTACCTGCATGTGCCTGTTCTTCCTGCCCACAGACAGTGACTCAGATTCAAGTCCGTCCAACACCATTGGCAATACATGGCACTTCCCTTTGGCCTAGCCACATCGCCCAGGAGGTTCACCAAGGTCTTGATTCCCCTAATTGCGAACCTGTGGAGAGATGGGATCAAGATACACCCGTACCTAGATGATATCCTGATTCGGTCCCCGACTTACGACCGGGCGGTGAGGGATACATCTAGGGTCATACAATACCTACAGGAGCACGGGTTCATAATACATTTCAAGAAGAGTCAACTCGATCTCAATCCCTCGAACATCTGGGGGTGATCCTGGACACCCTCAGCTACGAACTCTTGCTGACACATCAGAGATGACAAGGCTTACTCAGCCTAATCAGCCGAGTAAGCAAGGGTCACAGGTCCAGACTCAAAGAATTCGCCAGTCTGCTGGGCAGCATGATATCCTGCTTGGGCATACTAAGATGGGCCAGATTTCGCACCAAACCGCTACAACGGTTCCTGAGACCATGGCAGGACCGACTGACACAGGGGAAAAACCCCTGGGTGACACTGCCGGAATCGGTCAAAAATCATTCCATTGGTGGATGCAGAAGGGGAGACTCAGAACTGGGATCTCGCTTACAGACCCCGACAGAATACCAGTAACCACAGATGCAAGCCTACGCGGGTGGGGAGCACACACACAGGGCAGAACTGTTCAAGGCAAGTGGCTCATCTGGAAAGAAGACACCACATCAATTGGCTGGAGCTGAGAACAGCATACTTAACCCTTCAGGAACTAGCCCCATGGATTTGGGGGAAACATGTGGTCATCTATACGGACAGCACGGTGGTGAAGGCATATATCAACCACCAGGGGGGCTCACGATCGGAAGCCCTGTATCAAGAGGCCTCAGCCCTGATCAGATGGTCAGAAGCCAACCTAAAATCAATTCGAGTGGTTCAATAGCGGGGTTAGGAACACGTAGGCCGACTGGCTAAGTCGGGAAACCATGGACCCGGGGGAGTGGTCCCTCCATCCGTCAACATTCAGGTCTATAGTTGATACCTTCAGAAATCCGGTAGTGGATCTGTTCGCCTCCCCAACCAATGCAAAGACAGAGACCTTCATATCCAGGTTTCCGAATTGACGAGCAGAGGATTTCGATGCCTTGAATCTGACATGACCACAAGGGCTTCTATATGCTTTCCCCCCATTCCCGCTGATCTGCAGGACTGTTGTGAAAATCAAGAAGAAAGGGCCGAAGTAATTCTAGTGACTCCATACTGGCCTCGTCGCCCATGGTTCGCAGACGTGCTAGACATGGCATTGGCTCTGCCTCTGACTCCCATTCAGACAGGAAAATCTGTTGCAGGGTCCAATTCTCCACAACAACCCCTAAGCCCTCAAACTAACGGCCTGGAGATTGAAAGGAAGGCCCTTAGAAAATTAGGCTACTCTCAACAGGTCCTGGGAACTATGCTCCAGTCTAGACGTCTGGTAACCAAACGCATTTACCAAAGCACTTGGGCTTGTTTTGCGGGGTGGTGGGAGGGCAAGGGAGCGAGACCGGGTAAGGCCTTGGTGAAAGTGATGTTAGACTTTCTCCACGAGGGACTAAGCAAGGGTCTGAAACCTAACACATTGCAGAGACAAGTAGCGGCTATAGTTAGTGTACTATCCACAGTTAGGGGTTACAGGGTATCTAGACACCCTCACATAATACGTTTCATTAGGGCAGCTAGAGTGATATCCACTCCGGTGAGTCATTGTTTTCCTTCGTGGGATTTAAACTTACTTCTCAGGACTCTGACGAATATCCTTTTTGAACCTCCGGAGGAGGTATCCTTATACTATCTGTCCCTCAAAATGGCTTTTTTGATTGGCATTACGTCAGCCTGGAGAGTATCTGAGTTGGGCGCTATCTCCATGGAGCCGAACCTGTGCTCTTTCAGGGAATCCTTTGTAATTCTCAGATAAGATCCATCTTTTCTTCCCAAGGTTAAGTCCCCTTTTCATAGGAAACAGGAGATTATTCTTCCGTCTTTTTGCCCGAATCCATTTCATCCCTAGGAGAGGGTGTGGCACAAGCTGGATGTCACCAGGGCATTACGACTCTACCTAGACTGTACCAGCACATTTTAGAAAGTCATTGGCGCTGTTTGTGTCCTACGGTCTGCAGAATAAGGGTAAGAAGGCATCCAAAGCGGTGATAGCACGTTGGATAATATTATGTATTAGGAGGCCTATCGGGCTCGGGGAAGAGCCCCTCCTGAGGGGATTTTTGCCCACTCACTAAGGGGGGCGGCTACCTCTCAGGCTTTCAGAAACGCAGCCTCCTACGGAGCAATTTGTAGGGCAGCCGCATGGTCATTGGTATGTTCGTTCACAAGGCGTTATAAAATTCCTTTACATGAATCGACCGAAGCGACATTTGGGAGACGGGTGCTCCAGGTGGTAGTACAGGGATAGCTGAATCACAGGATCCTCTGGATGCACTCTTACTTTACTCTTCTCCCCTCCCATCAGTTAAAATACGTAAATTGGGACACCACTTGGGAAAGTCCCTACTGTGCTAACTGGCCGTCCAGGAGGACCTCCAGGGAGAAAGCAAATTGGGCACTTACCTCCTGAATTTTCCTTCTACTGGAGGTCCTCCTGGACAGCCAGACTCACCCGGAGTGAAGAGGAACTCCTGGGGGGCTGAGAGTATAGATGGGTAACATTACTCTCTAAGGTTAGGAATCAGGAAAGAATTGATGGAGGTCTAGACTGGAATCATAGACCCAGGATACAATTTCCCCCCACAAAATAAATAAATAATAAATTACATTAGGGGATCGGAACTGGAGTTCAAAGTTAAAATGGTTAACGATTTGTTTAATGTTAACAAAATTAAAATTGTTAGAATTCTCTAGTAGTGTTCTCAGTGTGCAAGAAGGCTGGAAAATACTGGAGAGGGAGTGGAGATCCCTGGACATGGATTCAAAATTGTCATGTCTGCCTCCTACTGGTAGTGGCGGGGATCTACCCTACTGTGCTGGCTGGCCGTCCAGGAGGACCTCCAGTAGAAGGAAAATTCAGGAGGTAAGTGCCCAATTTTCCTTTTTCTGTGCAAGTTTTAAAATCAGTTAAAGTCTGTGGATGTCTTTCCATTGATTGCAATGTGCTTTGGATCAAACCCTTCAAACCAAGATGGCCAAGTTAAGCTGCTGATAGAATTGTAACGAAAATCCTGTCGTCTTCCTATAAAACGTCGAGTATAACGTTATATTTATTCAAGGATTTTTAATTGTATTTTCTTGTTGAAAAAGAAATAATGTGCATTTCAATTTTACGTCATTTCTAAAGTTTAGATAAATTGCATATTCAATTCAAGTTTTAAAATTTGGGGTTCAGTCCTCAAAAAGCTAGTTATTCACCAGATAGCTCACATAGCGTACTTAAATTGGTGAGGGGAAAATATTTATTAAACAGTTTTTTAGCCTGCCCTTCCTGCTCCAGGCACCTTGGGGTGGCTTACATAATAAAATAAGTTAAAACGTACAAAACTAAAACCAACACAGTAAAAGAGAAGTCAGTAAAATAATACATCTCATCCTCTCCCACCCTGCACCCCATCTCCCCTGCCAAATGCCTGGCGGAAGAGCCAGGTCTTACTCGTGCACCGGAAGGAACGGAGGTCCGGGGCCCTCCGTGCCTCCACTGGGAGGGAGTTCCACAGCCTAGGTGCCGCCAACGAAAACACCCTCTCCATAATGCCCCCCTGGGCCACACAGGGGATCTTGAGAAGTGCGCTCCTGGCAGACAGCAGGGGTTTCTCCAGAGCACGGGGAGTGAGGTGATCCTGCAGGTAAGTCGGGACGAGACTGTGTTGGGCTTTAAAGCCCAACATCTTGAATAGGGCCTGGAAGAGTATAGGCAACCAGTGCAGAGCCCGGAGCACTGGTGTAATGTGCTCACAGCAAGCCGACCCCATAAGAAGACGGGCTGCTGCATTCTGCACTAGCCGCAGTCTCCGAACCATCACTGTGGGTAGCCCCACATAGACTGCGTTACAATAGTCCAATGTCTAGCTAATGAAAACATGGATGATAGTGGTCAAGGTGCTGTCTGAAGCATACGGCTGAAGCTGAAGTGCCAAATGTAATTGGCGGAACGCACTCCTCGCCAACCCCCCCATCTGGAGATCATACGGAGCTGCGGGTCGAGGAGCACGTCCAGACGATGAACCTGGGGAACCAGCGGTGGACGAATCCCGTCAGTGACGGGGGCATCCACATCCACTGCCGTACCCACCATCATCACTTCTGGCTTATCAGGATTCAACTTCAGTTAGCTTGCCCTCATCCAGTCCCCCACAGCCGCCAAGCACCGAGTGAGCACTGAGACTGCCAAGTCTGAGTCGGATGAAAAAGAGAGGCAGAGTTGGGTGTCGTCAGCATATTGATGATACCACACCCCATACCATCTCATGGCCTCACTGAGCGACTGCATATACACGTTGAACAGGAAAGGGGACAGAATGGAACCTCGCGGGTGTCGAGAAGATGAACAACAATCCCTGAGCACTACACGTTGAGTTCTTCCGGCAGGGAAATTGTGGAACCATTCAAGAACAATCCCACCCACCCGGCTTCGTCCCGCAAGTGAGTCACCAGCATCTCCTGGTCAATGGTATCAAAAGTAGCCGACAGATCTAAAAGAATTAGCAGAGTTGAACGACACTGATCTAATTTGCGACTGAGGTTGTTGGCCAAAGCCACAAGCGCAGTCTCAGTGCCATTTCCAGACTGTGGAGGATCCAGATGCCCCTGCAGTTTCTGAGCCACTACCCGCTCACTAACCTTCCCTAAAAAGGAAGGGAAGGCCAATAACTGGCGAGGGAATCCATGTCAAATGATATTTTTTTGAGTAGAGGCCGCACCACCGCCTTTTTGATGCAGCCCGGCACTCTGCCTTCCTGAAGGGAGGCATTGACCACCCCTGCCAGCAGCGGCCCCAAAGTGTCCCGGCTGGCCTTAACCAGCCAGGACGGGCATGGGTCAAGTTCATGGGTCAAGCCTTAGTGGGAGACACCCACTGAAACTGATCCCACGAAACCGGACAAAGTGGGGCTTCCACAACCTCTGGTTCGCCCACTGAATATGTTGCATGTATGTAGTAAACATTTTTCTGTAGGTCCAGTGCAATATTAAAACAATTCTGTTGAATGAAAAAACTTAATTTGATGTTAGTCTGAAAGGAATTTCTAGTATTTAAAGATCTGTTAAGCTTTTTAACCCCAATTCTCAATCATTTATTGTGAGATTATTGCATCACAAATGCCCAATTATTCCTTTAAAGGAAATGCTTGTGTGTGAGGGTTGCTTTTGTTATAATTTTATTTAAAACATTTTAAAAATTATTTAAACATTTTAAATATGGTTTTATAAAGCATATGAGAATTTCAGTTTTCTCTTTGCATGAAGAGAGAAAATTGTTTCAAAATTTGTTTAGTCTTTGCCAGGATTGTTTAGAAGCTGCTGTATCAGGAAGGGAATGATAATGAATGGTGTCAACTATTTTTTCCTCTATTTTCTGGGATGTGTTGAAGTTGTGTTTGTTTTAAAAATCACACTGTTGCTTTCTCTGTAGAAACTTATTTTTTTTAACTTTCCACCTACAGATCGCTGAGTTGTACAGAAAGGATCTTTACAATCTGGAACTTGCCCTTGAGTATTGGTGTCCTTCAGAACCTCTGCAGAGCTCCACCATCATGGGGTCCTATCTCGGAGTAGCCCATCAGCGACCTCCTCAGCGTCAGGTTAACCAAATGCACTTTTTTCCTTAATATCTTTTTATTTGAGTTATTACTTTGCTATTCCTTTAGTGTTATGCTGTTAAAAAATACAGGCTGGAGCTGCCATTGTTTGAGTTAACTGCTTTTTAAAGAAACTACCAGAACTACACTCTTGCCTGACTTTAACCTGAGATCCTTTGCCAAGCTATAATCCCAGTACTCACCCACTGTGTTCTAGGGGCACCACTGATTTATAGTGAAACTGGAGTATCCATTGATATCCTTATCTCTCTTTCTTTTTACTCTGACCTTCTCAAATGGCTCAGGGCAGCTTACACAAAGAGAAAAACAATACATATAAAACAGCATAAAAGCCCAAACCCCCAACCTTTCCTCCTATCCCAAACCCCACACCTCCTCAACCACACCTTCATACACCTACCCCAAAACCCAAATCCCACCCCGCCAAATGCCTTAACAAATAAAAAAGTGTTACACCGCCTCCGGAAGATGCCCAGGCTCGGGCTCAAAAGAACCTCTGGGGGAATGGTGTTCTGTCACATTGGGGTAGGAACCAAGAACGTCTCCCTGCGAGCCCTCACCGCATGAACAAAACTAACAGATGGTACCCATAGGGAGGCACTCCGGACTGATCGCAGGGGCTGCAGTGGGGCATGGAAGGACAAGCGACCCCTCAGATATGAGGGGCCCAGACCATTTAGCGCTTTAAAGGTCAAAGCCAGCACCTTGAATTATGCTCAGAAAGCTCAGGAGTCGGTGCAGACTTCGGAGCACTGGTGTAATGCGCTCACAGCTCCTCGCCCCTGAAAGGAGACGAGCCGCCACATTCTGCACCAGCTGCAGCTTCTGAACAGTCACCAAAGGCAGCCCCACGTAGAGCACATTGCACTAGTCTAGCCTCAAGGTGATGAAAACATGGATGATCCGAATCGAAAAGAAAAGGCCTCATCCGCCTCATCAGATGGAGTTGGTAAAAAGCGCTCCTGGCCACAGCCGCAACCTGACAATCCTGGTGCAACAAGGGGTCCAGAAGCACTCTGAGAATGAACCTGACTGACCAGAGGGGGCTGGACTCTGTCAATAACAGGAGTCCCAATTCCCTCCAAGTCACAAGGCCGGCCAACCATCATCACCTTAGTCTTGTCTGGATTCAGCTTCAATTGGCTCATCCTTACCCAGTCACCAATAGCAGCCAGGCATCGTGTAAGCACTGAGACTGCAGGGCCTGGGTCAGATGAAAAAGAGAGGTAGAGCTGAGTGTCGTCAGCATGCAGATGGCACTTCACCCCAAACCTCCGAGTGACCTAATATGCTTATTGAAAAAGAGGAGAGACAATAGAACGCTGCCGGACCCCACAGGGAAGGTCCTGAGAGAACAACAAGCAATAGCCCATCACCGCTCTCTGGGACCTCCCTGACAGGAAGGAGCGGAACCACTCAAGAGTGGTCCTGCGTATCCCTGCTAGGTCCCACAGTCGTGTCAACAACACTTTGTGGTCAACTGTATCAAAGGCCGCTGAAAGATCTAACAGGATCAACAGGGTAGAATTCCGATTGTCAATCTCCAGATGCAAGTCATCGACCAAGCTCACAGGCACCGTCTCCATACCATACCCAGGACGGAAGCCCCACTGAAACGGGTCCAGGAATCCAGTAGCGTTGAGATGAGCTTAGAGCTGTTAAGCAACCACCTGTTCAATAACCTTCCCTAAAAAGGAAAGGTTAGAGACAGGTTGATAGCTGGCTGGGGAGTCAGTATCCAAAGATGGCTTCTTAAGCAGGGGTCGGACAACCTCCTTTTAAAGAACGTCCGACACCCTCCCCTTCCGAAAATAGGTGTTGACAACCCCAGCCCGCAAAGGCCCCAGTGTCTCCAGGCTGACTTTCACCAGCCAGGATGCACAAGGATCTAGTTCACAACGGGTTGCCCTCATCGCCCCAAGCATCTCCCCCATATTAGTGGGTGATACCAATTGAAACTGATCCAAATAAACAGTACAGGACTTAGCTTCCATAATGTCAAACTCTGACTGCAGGTAAAATGGCAGCACCCAAGTCATGATGAATACAAGCAATTTTGTTCATGAAGTAATTAATAAAAATGTCACAGCGGGCATTAGATTACTGTCTTCCTGAACGGAGGCAGACAGGATTAACCAGGCCCCTCACCACCTGGAACAGCATTTTAAGATTGTTTTTTGCAGTACTACATGAGGTGCGTATTAATAAGAAAAACTCTTCTTTCAAAACTGTTTATGCTTGAACTGCTTAATTTCAGTCTGTTCTTTACAGAAGAGTTAGCTCTCTCCATCAGCGAAGACTGTAAATTTTCACTTTGTACTTCCTGTTGGATGATCTTAAAATGCCATATACTTTAATCTGCATAATGTCTGTGCAAGATAGTTGTTAATTATTAGCTGAAGAAGCTAAGACATGAAGTGATTTTCTCAGTCTTGCACAGAAAGTGTGTCAGAACAGCTGTTAGAATCCAAATTTCCATGGTTAAAGTAGATAATTTTCCCAGTTGCAACATTACTATAACACTAGGATCTTGTACCTTCTGAAACCAAAACTGTTTTATGCTTTTTAATCATCTATTTTATTTCAGGTTGTCTTGTCTAAGTTTGTTAGACAAATGGGAGACCTTCTTCCCTCCACAATTTACATTCCATATTTGAAAATGCTTCAGGGATTGGCCAGCGGGCCCCAGTGTGCTCATTATTGTTTCAGTTTGCTGAAGGTCAATGGCAGTAGTCATGGTAAGAAATACAGTTATTGTTGGGACTTTTCCAGTTGCTTTTTCTATTCATTATTTTAATTGTAGACAGTCCACATTCATTATTTTAATTGTAGATGGTGCACAAAAAACTGTACAAGAAATGAGCTGCTGTTTGTTCCTTGATTAGATACTATTAATCTTGTACCCTTATAAAAGGATTAAAGCTCAAGATTTAATTTTGAAACATGGGTTTAAACAAGATATTGGTTTGCATGTGTTACTGAATGTCTCAGTGCCCTGGTAGATAATACAGTCACTCTCAGGATGTGTACAAGAGAAAACTATGCTTTTGTTAAAATATGTTAATTAGCTGGAGAGATGATAATATGCTGAACAGAGCATTCTAAAGGTTCAACTCTGTGTATCATCTTCATAAACTGTACATGAAAATAAAAGAATACTTTTAAATTGATATTTTAAACCTTCTAAATTTATATTGTAATCATATTATCTCCAAGCTTTTTTCCAGTGTTTCCTGTTGCAATAAGTGTGCTTATTCTGTGCAGTGGAAAAGAACACTGGGAAAAAAGAGGGAATATTGTTACCAATTTTTAAGTCTCATAATCTTGTGTTTTTCTAAAAGCATAAAATTGTGAGATGAATGATGATGTGGTGAGAATCTCAAGTTTCATTTTAAAAACATGTTTTTTTCCTCTGTCCCTTATTGTGACAAAAAAGCCGTATGTGACTATATTGTGTCCAAAAGACGTGTAAACCAAAATTAAAAACATAGCAAAATAAAATCTGGGCCTTTGTCTTTAACATTATGATTTTGATCAGATTTTTCCCCAAAGATATTTCTGTTGTTAAAAATAATACGAAGAATTTAAGTGGTTCATTTATAATAATTAATAAATGTGTGAGATGAATTAATTTATAATCCTGGTAATTAATAATTGTGATTGTGGGTTTTTATAAATTATAATTTTATAAATTATTTTTATCCATTCCATAAGGTTTCCCAAAATGCCCATTCTGGTTGACATTTTGAATATAAAATTTTGAATATATGGTCACAGCAGTGTATATTTTGAAGCATGGGAGAAGCAAAGGTTGAGGAGGATCAGGTGAAGCCAGTGGGATTGGGAATTCGGAGAAGCAGGAGTGGATGGGGATAATGGTAAAGGAGCAGGAAGAACCATGGGGATGTGGAAATCCCTGGCTCCAGATGCCATGGGAGAATTGGCAGGGGGAAAGGGAGAAGATGGACCTTCCCCACACCCTGGAGGAGTATAGGCATCGGAGGAGACAATGGGGAGAAGGGTCTGGTTAAAAAAGCTGTTCAGGGATTCGTTCTCGCTCTAATGGCTACTGCTCCGCAATAGAAATAGGGCTAAAATGCTTATGTCCAGTTGGACGCAAGCTTGGTTTGACCACTCCAACTCTGCCCCCTTCTTCCTGGCCTCCTTCCCCAGGATTGAACTGCTGTGTGGGGGGAACTCTTCAGCAGCTGAAGTTAGCTTGTGCAAAAAGCTAACAAAGAACTATGGTCTTGTTTACAAAGTACTATGTGTTTTAGTGGTACACTTTTTTCAAAAGTGATCTTTTATACTATATTTTTGCTGTTCCAGCTCTTCTCTCTATTCCTGATCCTTCCAGCAACTTTTTTTTCCTTTTCTCCCCTTTTGTTTCATGTCAGACATGGAGGAATAATTGGAACTTATAGAACATTGGGATTTTTCAGATATTTGCTGCAGTTGATGTATATTACTTGATATGGTTTTATAAATGTAGTGAAAAGCTGACTGTTAAGTACTGGAGCCTTATGGAACCAATAGCTCTTAAGCAAATGCATTTGTCCATGTTTTAGTGTTTTATTTTTAGATGATGCATCTGGTGTCTTTGTAAGGAAATTTCTAATTTTATTGTACCACTTTTGAGCTAGTTTCGTTACATAATGTGGGAAGTAAGTGAAAAGAACATTTTATCTAAATACACCTAACACAAAATTGCCTCAAAAATTACTTTCAAAAACAACAGGTTTTTGCTTATCTTTCTCCTTTGGACACATTCCTCATTTCATTGTAATCAATATAAGTTTACCCATTGGCTTCCATGGAATGAGGATTGTTATTTTGTTGTCTTACTCAAAGGTTCCATGTAACCTTCAGCTCAAGTAATGTGAGAAAAGCAAATAAACCGTGCACTAATCCTTTGCTTCTTTCACTCACTCACTTCATGGAGCACCAAATTCATTTTTTTTAAAAGATAAAGCACACAAATGTCTAGAAGCTGGGGAGTCATTGCATTCTAATATTAAGCAATAACTCTTTAAGATCCTGGTTTTGCAGTCCTTAATCACACTTAGTTGTATTGTTCCTCTGTTTGGGAATTTATCAGTGTAGAGATTGACTCCTTTTACATGTTAACATCTTGTACCTTGAATAAAAGCATCTTGCACATGAATGAAAGCATCTTATTATAAATTTACATTAATGTAAATTCATAATAAAACACCAACTAGCTCCAACATAGTTAGAACTTCTTAATATGTTAATTTACAGAAGTGTGCAGGAGTTAGGACGTTTGTTTAAAGCTTGACCTGTAGCTTTTATGAAAGGTAAAAGCTTTTTTGTAATCTATTGGACATTTTTGTTTTCTAGCTGAAAACATACAAGGAGCAGGTGGCAGTCCTGTCTCCTGGGAGCATTTATTTCACTCCTTGATGTTGTATCATGAGCATTTAAGGAAAGACTTGCCAAGTGCAGACAGTGTTCAGTACCGTCACCTTCCTCTCAGAGGCATCACCCAGAAAGAACAGGATGGACTGATTGCATTTTTACAACTTACAAGTACTATAGTGAAATGGGTAGGTATCGCTTATCTTTGTGTGACACTGAAACATTTGTTTTATCTTTTTCAAAATAACAATTTGAACTGGCTTGTTGTTTCCACTTTGTCCATAACTTTTTAATCTTCCTCAAAATATTTTTCTATGTGTGCGTGCATGGAGATGGGAGAGGTGTGTGAGAAAAGGGTTTATGATACAAGCAAAGGGAGGAAACATGCAGGTGCTGTTTCACCTTACAGCAAACATTGACAACTGAGTTGCGTTACGGGGTTATGATAAAAATAGTGGCAGGCCCTCATTTCCTTGAGATGTAGAGGCATCTGGAATGAATGTTAATACAACCACAAACTTCGAAGTTACCTTAATTTCCAGTTCGTTCATATTTGATTTCCAGTATATATACAGTTTTATATGTACATTGAAAGAGAAGGAAAAAAGAGAAATATATTTGGTTGTCTTATGTAATCATTTAAAAAGTAAATTTCTTGTTTCTGTTGAGCGAGATTCTATTCTTCTTGGCTCTTCTTAACTACAAGAAGAGCCATTGCTGACACTTAAACTGTGACTCATTTGGGGTACAAACATGTTGAAATTTCAAGACCAGTGAATGTGGATGGCTTTTTTCCCCCCCCCATTCCATTGTTTTGTGTTAAATCCTCTAGAGTGAGAATGCTCGTTTGGCCCTCTGTGAACATCCCCAGTGGACACCGGTGGTAGTCATTTTGGGACTACTGCAGTGTAGCATTCCTCCCATTTTGAAAGCAGAATTATTAGAGACCCTTACTGCCTTTGGGAAGTCTCCTGAGATTGCTGCTTCACTCTGGCAGTCACTGGAATACACACAGGTATTTTATTTTTCTCTGTGATGCTTATCCTTGTTTTTTCTTTTGTTTTCTGTTTTTTCTATTGTATTCATGGTTTATGTTTTCTAAATATTATTTTAACTAATTATTTCCATTGTTTGATGATTGAAAAAGTAGTGAATAATAGGTGTATGCCACCTTAATAAAGTGAGGTGCTACTCTGAAGCAATTCTAAAACTGTTGTTTTGTGGTGGTTCTTGTTCCTCAGAGCCCATTCATGCATACTCCTGAATATGCCTTCATGCATAGCCCTCCATAGGGAGAGCTGACTTGGAGCATAGCCTGTACCAGCTGTGGGAAGGGAGAAGGGGTGTTCTGTGATGGAGGTTTGCAAGACAAGGAAATCCTTTTATGTAACTCTTCTCTTCCTCCCTTCATATCACCACCACCATGGGGGAAGTCACCGGTTGTGCTCTGTGTCATTTCTCCTTTCTGAGAGGACAATGTGTGAATGAGCCCGAAGCTGTATAGGTCTTGCAGAAGTATTGGGAAAATACAAACTTATTTTTCATTAAATTCACAAGATATGAATATACCCAGAGACCTGCTCTACTGAGTAAGAGAGTGCCATTTTGTGGTTTTTAGTTTTCAAATTTAGGTAAAATGCCTTAAAGTTTTCTCATCAAAAATGTGTTCTTGAATGTTAAGATTAGATATATTTTTTTGAATTCAAGTAACTATGTGAAACATAGCTATTGGCTTATTTGACATCAGGGTAGAAAGTGCCTGTGACCTGATATTAACATAGTTTATGGCTCTGGTGCTATTTCTGCTGAAGGAAAGGGTGTAAAGGGAAACGGGTTCCTTTTCCCCCTCTTCTTATAGGAGAAAAAGATATGATATTCCCTATCAAGGTTATTATTATTAGCAAGCATTTACATAGCGCCAGCAAAGTACCTGGCGCTTTAGAAAGTAATTGAATAGACACGGTCCCTGCCCTAGGGCTTACAATCTGAGGGCGGGGGGAGAGAGAAAGGAAGGGGAACAGAGGAAGAGACAAGGAGTGTAACATTCACGAAGATGCGAGGTCCCAGGTGCACGTGCTTGGCTTGGTTACATCAAGAATGATGGCTGGCTGGTCCATGTGGTGAGGATATGAGTACACAGACCTCGGGTAACAGATTGTATTGGATGGAGGGTATCAGCAGAAGTTAGGTGAGGGGAGCGAGGAGTCGGAGAGGGCAGAGCGGAAGAGGTGGGTCTTGAGGAGGGATTTGAAGGTACAAAGGGAGGCGGCGAGGCAGATGTGGGCAGGGAGGGAGTTCCAGGCGTGGGGGACAGCTTAGGGAGAAGGGACGAAGGTGGTTAAGGGAGCAGGGGAGGCGTGGGAGGGCGAGAGAGGGGACTTACAAAGCCCTTCACAACCTCGCTCCCCCCTACCTCTCTGCCCTGATCTCCCTCCAAACCCCTGTTCGAGCACTCCGCTCCTTTTCTATTCCCTCCATCACCCTCCCACGCCTACCTTGCTCCCCCAACCGCCTTTGTCCCTTCTCCCTTGCTGCCTCGCGCGCCTGGAACTCCCTGCCTGCTCTCGTCCGCCTTGCCCCCACCCTCCACACCTTCAAGTTCCTCCTCAAAACCACCTCTTCCGCTCTGCCCTTCCTAACTCCTGCTAATCATCCCCACCCAGAATTATCCCCCACCTGTTATCTGTATACTCCCAATTTACTGTAACCAAGCCATGAACGTATACCTGAGTTCTCGCATCCTCATGAATGTCGCATCCCCTGTCTCTCCCTCTGTTCCCCCTTCCCTGTCTCCCCTCCCCCTGTCTTTAGATTGTAAGCTCTCGAGCATGGACTGTGTCTATCTTGTTTTTTGTAAAGCGCCAGGTACATTGCTGGTGCTATATAAATGCTTATAATCAATAACAACAAGAGAGGAGGGGCTGCATGTTGTTGAAGCGATGGGCGAGGTGGATGACCCTGGCAGCAGAGTTTTGGATGGAGATAAGGGGAGAAAGGGGAGAGCGGGGGCGACCAGTGAGAAGGAGGTTACAGTTATTGAGGCAAGAGATGACCAGGGCATGAACAATGTTTTGGTATAGGAGACAGAGAGAAAAGGGTGAATCTTAGCAATGTTATGGAGGGAGAAGCGACAGTATTTGGCAACAGTGTTGATGTAGGGTTTAAAAGAAAGGGGTGATTCAAAGATGAAGCCTAAGCTACGGGCTTGGGCCACGGGAAGGATGGTGACCCCATCGATGAGGATCGACAGAGAAGAGGGAGAGGAAGGATGAGGGGGGAAGATAAGGAATTCAGTTTTAGCCATGTTGAGTTTGAGTTGACGTAGAGACATCCAGGTAGAGATGTCAGAGAGACAGCTGGTGAGCCGAGCTTGAATAGATGGAGAGAGAGAGAGTTGAGTGTCATCAGCATAGAGGTGATACTGGAAGCCATGGGAAGCAATGAGTTTGCGTAAGGACAGGGTATAGATAGAGAAGAGGAGAGGGTCAAGGACAGAGCCTTGGGGAACACCAACCGAGAGTGGAAGGGAGGAGGAGGTGGAGTTGGCAAGAGGAGCCGTCAGAGAGGTTACTGTAAGAGATTGCAAAATAGCACTTTAACCTCCCTATTCAGTATAAGAGAGGCATTGCTGCTTCATAATTTTGTCTAGTCCTTATCTGGAATGAATTGTAGCTATGATGGAAGCTTTTCTAGTGGTTGAAGTTAAATTTTGTTAGCGGAGTAAGAGGGTATACTGGGGATGGATTAGGTACAGCAAATCTGGTCTCTGTAGAGAGATTGGACTAGGATGACATTTGAAGTCCCTTCCAGACCTACAATTCTATGATTCTGATTGTATGATTTGAAAGGTGCTCAAGGGTGTGTATTCCATCCTCCTAGAAGTATATTAGTATTATAGAGGATAGGAGTTTTTTAAACTCTTTTTTTGGGGGTGGGGATGACATTACAGAGTACAAAATGCATTTCTGCTTCTGTGTATCAACCTCAGTCTTTTCTTTCAGTAATTATAGAAAAAAATGTTGCCTTTTTTGTTTTGTTTTTGTAAGATACTACAAACTGTAAGAACCCAGACCCAGAGGCAATCAATTGGAATTGAGGTAAGTGTTCTCTTCTCCCTCTTTCTAGGTAGCTGCTGTATGCAGATGAGTATGAGGAGAAGCCATAAAAGCTACAGCAGCTACCAAGTAAAGAGAAGCTGGAGCAAAGACTCTTGTTCTTTTGAACCTCAGTATTTCTATGCCTGCTTATGGCTCCTGAAATTTGCTTTATCTCGTTCCTTTCTTTTCACCATTTCATAATGCCAGTAGGTCAAGTTTTCTGTTTAAGTGCAATGGCTACGCCAATAAACTTTATTATTATAGTAGACCAAGATATATGAAAAATGATTAGGATATTAAAATATCTGCATTGTTTTAGCGCCTGCAAGAGAAGCCCTGTGATAATACTCAGCAAGCCTCACTAAAGTTAATATGTGGATATATACAGGACCCTGTTTATTCTGCATTTCCCCCCCCAAATTCTGCAAGCAGAAACATTATGCAAACTAAATTCAATCGGTATGTAAATTGTTAATATAAATTGGCTTCCCAACATGCCATTCATCATTTCATATCTTTTTTAAAAACTACAAAATATACCACACAGACCTCTAAGTGGGTCTGTGAGTTAATTTGGTTTTTTTCTCCTCCAGCACCAGGTGATGGGATGTTTCTCTGTGGCAGGAGGCCCAAAGACTGAGGAATGGGAGGAGGGTGCTGATGTAGGGGATGAGTGGGAGGGATGAGGACTTTGTTGCTGGTATGTGAAAGCTTTTGAAGGGGCTGTGTGCTGGCAGGGTGTAACTACATTGGGGGAAGGGAGTGGTTTGTTGCTGGTAGAGGGGGCAGGAATTACTTCAAGGGGCTCTGCGCTATAAGAATGGGAGCTGTTTTGTGGGAGGGTCCTTTGCTACAGGCAACGAAAAGCGGGAGATTGAACATTCAGCTTTACCCAGGGGCCTGAGTCCCCAGCTTTCTCCTTGCTGTATCAGTATCAGTTTTCTACAGTCACAGACTGTTTCTACAGGGATTTGGAAACTGCCAAATTCACAAGAAAGTTTTGCAGATCATGGAAGAGTAGAAGTCACAGAAGACATGGTTCAGTGATATTTTATTGGCATGACAATCGAGACAGGTTACAAGAATACAGGAAGAACATAAGACTCCTTCATATAGCTAAACATTAGAGCTGAAACTCAGTGATCAGTTTTATTTGGAATTTACCTGGGATTCCATTCCCCAGTTCAGAATTTCTGAGTACCAAGTACCTGGAAAACTTCAGAAACCCCAGTTGAGTAATGGAAGCACCGTTATGCACATGTCCAGAGTAACCCAATACTTCTGATCTCACCCCCTCTGCTTATTTAGATGATAGGCAGAGACCACGCGTTTCTGTTATTAACCTCATGTTTAGGAAAAGTGCAGTGGGGAGCTTGCCAAAAGTATAACAGCTAGGTTTCCCCCTCCCTAAAGTGGTGAATAGCCAAGAGGACAGATTGTAAACAGTGTTAGCAGGTTGAGGGCAACATGCGCAACGTCTTTTCAAGTCATATTGACTCATGAGCGACCAAATGTAACCGGGGGTGGGGTGGGGTACCCTGCTGCTCCCGCTCCCAGGATCCATTTCGGGGCTTTCAGACACTACAGACTCAACAGGCATGGACCACAGGCTATACTCCATATTTAATTGCTTATACCCCAGGGTATAAGCCTCCAATTACCCCAAGCCTCACAGGGCTCTTATTCCCTAGAGTTCTTTGCCCTTGACCAGGATCTTTATTTATTTATTTATTTAAAACTTATATCCTGCCCCTCCTGCCCAAAGACAGCTCAGGGCGGCGAACAACATAAAATAAATCTACAAGTTTTAAAATAAATAATAAAAACTCATCCTCCCTCCCAAATCCCCCCTCCACCACCCTACCCCCCCCACTCGCCAAAGGCCTGGCAGAACAGCTAGGTCTTACACAAATGTCGAAATGACAGGAGGGTGCGGGCCAACCGAACCTCCTCCGGGAGTGAATTCCACAGCACGGGGGCAGCCACCGAAAAAGATCTCACATCAGTGACCGCCCGTCTCGCCCGAGGAACCTCCAAAAAGGCCCCCACAGATGATCTCAAGGGTCACACGGGCACATGGGGAGTGAGACGATCCTGCAGATAGGCAGAGCCCAGGTCGTGAAGGGCTTTAAAGGTCAAAACCAGCACCTTGAACCTAGCCTGGTGCTTTATAGGCAGCCAGTGCAGAGCCCGGAGCACAGATGTCATGTGCTCCCTGTGGCCCGCCCCAGTAAGGAGACAGGCCGCGGCATTTTGCACCAGCTGCAGCCTCCGGACCAGCTTCTTGGGCAGCCCCACGTAGAGCGTGTTGCAGTAATCCAGCTTCGAGGTGATGAAGGCATGGATGACAGTGGCGAGGTCAGAGTCTGAGAGATGCGGCCGAAGCCACCGGACAAGATGTAACTGCCAAAACGCACTCCCCGCTCCAGCCACAACCTGAGATCCAGGCTGAGCCGTGCATCGAGGAGCACACCCAGACTCCGTATGTGCGAGATCATGGGAGGGCGAACCACCCCCCCACAAGAGGAGATTCAACCACTCCCAGGCCCTCACCCACCAACATCACCTCCGTTTTGACAGGATTCAGCTGCAGATGGCTCGACCTCATCCAAGTCCCCACAGCCGACAGGCACTGGGAAAATAAAGAAACTGCATGGCCTGGGTTGATGGAAAAAGAGAGGTAGAGCTGAGTGTCATCAGCATACTGATGACACTGCATACCCTGAAACCCTCTCACAATCTCCCCTAACGGCTGCATATAGATGTTAAACAGAATGGCACCCTGCGGGACTCCGCACATGAGGTCCCGGGTGGAAGCAGTACACTCCCCCAAGACCACCTGGTGAGTTCTCCCAGCCAGGAAAGAACGAAACCAGTCCAAGACCGTCCCCCCAATCCCGGCACGCTCCCACAGGTGAGTCACCAACACTTCATGATCAACTATGTCGAACGCAGCCGAAAGGTCTAGCAGGACCAGTAAGGTCTGATGACCCTGGTCCAACGCCAGACGGGGAGGGAGCGGTAAATTGGGGAGATTGGTGGGGTGGGGAATTTGGGGGAATTGGAGGGTAGGGTTAGTTGGGGGGGTTTAAATTTTTTTAAAAGTGATGTTGGTTTTTAATGTATTTTATTGTTTTACTGTATTGTTAGACGCCCTGAGATGCCGTGGACATGAGGGGGCGGCATAAAAATGCTAAATAAATAAATAAACCAAGGCCACCAATTCAGTCTCCGTACCATACCCATGCCGAAACCCGGACTGAGAGGGGTCAGCTGCCGTGCCACAGCCCGTTCAATAACCTTCCCTGAAAAGGTTATTGAAGGGAAGGTTAGAGACCGTCCGATAACTGGCAGGAGCATCAGCGTCTTCAGGACTCCTCTAGCTCACCAACAAGGACTCCCTCCTCTGAGGGTCTCATGGGCATCCCTGCACATACCCTTCCAGGCAATAACAATGTCCTCTTCAGGGCACCTAAGCCCACTCCCCACATTGGGCTTTCTAGCCCATCACTGTCCAGGTCCTTGCCCCTATGCGGGCTCCGGGCACGGACACAACTGTGGCCTGACTTCCAGGTCCTTGCCCCTATGTGGGCTCCAGGCACAGACACACATGAGCCCAGAACCCCTCTGAGGCTTTCAGCTCACCCAGCTGGCAGACAACACTCTTTCCAAGCGTCTTTGCCACTACTCACAGTTCTGGCTTTCGTTCTCACTCTGGCATCTCCAAACTCTTCTGCCTGCCACTTTCATCGGCTCTCTCTATCCACCTTCCTGGTGCCAGCTTCTCTCAGCTTTCAGCTGCCTGCCAGTCAACTTTTGGCTTTCCTGCTGTTTCTGCTCAATGGCCCTTGCTGGGAGTCCTCTCGCCAGATATCCAGGTGGCAGGTTTAAATCCCCGCGCCTCCTTTGACATCCTCAAACCCCACCCCCCAAAAGGGCCCAAGGGAGGTGGGTGGCCGGAGAGGGTTTCCCAAGCCCTGCATCCCCAGAGGCGGAACGGCATAGGCGTCAAGCAGGGAAGCCCTTCCCCCACAATTCCAAATACTCCTCCTCCCTATCTAGTCCATACCCCAGATTCCTTGTGCCCCCACCCCACCCCCACACACAAGGGAATCATTTTGTGTAGAGAGCTAGAGCAATTTGGCTTGCTGCTGGCTTTAATTTGTTCTTCCCAGTGATTCAAATATATATTTCTAGTTCCTGATCTAGTGATTTTGAATACAGTTTTTACTATTAAGGTCGAAATCTGAGTATTTAGTAGGGAGGAAATAGCTCCTGTTTTAAAAAAAATAATGGTAGGCAAAACGTCAGTGGCTCTTGGTAGAGTTATTATAAGCTATTGGTGTATAATTTAAAAGGACACACTCTTGAGTAGGTTTAAATTTCAGAGCACTTTGTGCCCTTTCTTGTAACTTGCAACAGTGAACAGATAGATATGTCAACCAGTCCAATGTAAAATCAGAATTTCAATGCTTTTGGGGATTTGCATTTTAACCTTAACGGTCCAAGTCTGCTTTGATTTGAATTACAGATCTATTGAAGTTAACTTTTATTTCTAAATTCTGTCCCTCCTCTTCCCCCACCCCCTGATGTGAGAAGTTTCTGAAATCAGGTGTATTATCCTTTTTTATTATTTTTTTATCTTGGAAAGGTTGAACTGAATGAGATTGAGTCCCGATGTGAGGAGTATCCTTTAACCCGTGCCTTCTGTCGACTCATCAGCACACTTGTGGAGAGTTCATTTCCTTCTAACTTGGGGGCAGGGCTGCGTCCTCCAGGTTTTGACCCCTATCTGCAGTTCCTCAGAGACTCTGTGTTTCTCCGATTTCGCACAAGGGCTTACCGGAGAGCTGCAGAAAAGGTAACTTTCATTTGGAAAGCAGTACTGGGATGTGTCAGTTTGCATCTTCACTTCAAACTAAACTGATATGCCATTTTGAATAAACCTTAGCATCTGCTCTTAGAAGAGCTGTAAGGACCAAGTTCAGTACAGCAATGTTGGTCCTAACTACTATCTTTGTTGTTTAGGATTGTTATTTGATCATCCTTTGAGCTCAGGAAGCACTGAACCTCTAGATATTATTGTCAAATGGACCAGGAAACAGCCTTTTAGCAGCAGGGAGACATTAAAATGTTCGTGTGTGCACACGCTTTCGTATTCAAAATGGGGAGCCTGAAGTGCTGTCTTTAAAATTATCCTCTTAAAACACAGCTGTTTGCATTGCCAGAACCAGGCAAAAATTGTTAGCAATAATAAACAACAAAGTTTGAGTTGTAATGAATATTCATGCATGTATGGTATGTTGAACTCATTTGCAGAAGGCAAAATAGCCACTTAAGAAATGTAAGTAACTGGTATATGGGAAATTATTGAATTATCATATCGTCCTCTTTTAAATAATTAATAATAATAATAATAATAATAATAATAATAAATTAAAAGACACTTTTGCATTTCAGTATTTTTCATTCAAAGTTGAATGGCTGGAATATTGACAGTAGTCAAGTTTATTTGTATGTTAATTCATATACAAACATAATAATCTGGCTTTGAATATATTTAAGATGTACTCCACTTTATAAGACATTCTGATTGTGATTCTGACACAGCAAATTCCTAATATTGGGTAATTAAAAGAAAATACACATTTTTCATGAACCACATTGTATTATTGCCCCACTTCCTGTCCCCTCACCCTGCATTTTTCTGTCTTCCTCTGATTTTGTTATGTTTATATTAATATATTGTATTTGGTTTTGTCTACAGTGGGAGGTGGCTGAGGTGGTTCTGGAGGTTTTTTATAAACTGCTGAGAGACTATTAACCTCAACCTGAAGACTTTGTGGACCAGTATGTGGAGTTACAAGGTTAATTTTTTTGGGTCTTTTCTCTTAAATAAGATTGATTTTCACTCTTCCATTCTCCCCACCTCCATGTTTTGTGTCCCTATCAGATTTTTCAAGCACTTTGGGCCAGTCTGGGGTAATACTTACACAGGAAACAACAGTGTGGAGTGGGAAGGCAGTACTGGTGATTCAGTAGACTGCCTTCTCCTCGTACCTCCTGGATAGCAATCCGAACACCGGAGGAAAGGTCCCCAGCCAGTAGGAGGCAGGTTTAAGAACATAAGTAGTGCCATACTGTTTAAGATCAATGGTTCATTGAGCCCAGCATCCTGTCTCCAACAGTGGCCAATCTCTGTTGCCTGGGAGAAAACAAGTCCCAGTGGGCAATCCTTCTCTGCTGTTCATCCTGACAGTAAGAAGTTACGCTCCCTAAACCAACTTAGCTAATAGCAGTTAATGGACCTGCTCTCCAAGAACTTATCCATTTCTTTTTTTAAACCAGCTATGCATATACTACTGTGCTTGACCACATCCTCTGGCAACAAATTCCACAAGTTAATTGTGCATTCAGTGAAAAAATACTTTATTTTATTTGTTTTAAATCTGCTACTTGTTAGTTTCATGGACTGTCCCCTAGTTCTAGTAATATTTGAGAGGGTAAATAACCAGTCCCTATTTACTCATTACCAGTGATGTGGGGTGGAAAAATTTCCCCAATGGAAAATTTTCCATTACCAAATTTTTCTGCGGAAAATTGTTGAGAACTTCGAGGAATTTTCCACTAATGTATTTTTATGTGGAAAATTTTCCATTTTTAAAAATGACTGTAAGTGAAAGCAAAACCAAAACTAAACCTGTGATTGCATCAGATATCTGGAAGGGAAACTGAAACCAAAACTAAGCACACAAATTAGCAACCCATTTCTTTTCTTGAACTGTGGAGATTGGAATCAAAATCTGTTAGTTTTTGAGGGAATACTTTGTGCTTTTGGTTTGAGGTAGTCATAATGCCTAATCTGAAAAAAGTTGTGTATGACAATAGGTCAAATAAACCTGCCAAATCAGATCACAATCTGATTGGAAGGCATTGGAAAAATTTTCAGAAAATTTGCATAGGAAATTTTGCACAGGAAAATTTTCTAATTCAGAATTTTCTTATGTAAATTTTAATTCAAATAAGAAAATTTGCAAGGGAAAATTTTCCAATTCAACATTTTTCAGAAAACCCACATCACTACACATCACTCATGATTTTAAAAACTTCTGTCATATCTCCTCTCAGTCACCTCTTCTCCAAGCTGAAGAGCCAGAACCTATCAAGCCTCTCCTTGTATGGAAACTGTTCCATACCCTTAATTATTTTTGTTGCCCTCGTCAACGTCAGATGGGTCACCGCATTTTGATGGCACCATCTCTGCTCCTCCTCTTGACACTTTGATCTGTAGATCCTCTTCCAATGGAGGATTATAAGCAGTTTCAAAAGCTACTATGCCATTTGACAATAGCAATGCCGAAGCTACCTATCAAAATAGTAAAAAAAAAGACTTCAGAATCATCTAAGGATGATTCTGGGCAGGTGACCATCCCATTTTTTGAAGACATCTTTTTTGGTGGCTGCCCCTGTGCTGTGGAATTCGCTCCTGGAGGAAGCTCGGTTGGCTCCCACTCTCCTGCTGTTTCGGCATTTATGTAAGACCTGGCTGTTCCGTCAGGCGTAGGGGTGGGGGTGGAGGTATCCCCACATTGTATTTTAAATTGTTTTAAATTGTTCGTTTTAAAAAAAATAATTATTGAATGTTGTTCGCCGCCCCAGGCTGCCCTGTGTGCAGGAGGAGTGGGATATAAATTTTAAATAAATAAATAAATAGTGCTCAAGAGCTGTGGACAGTGCCAGGATCCAATCCAACAGTAAATACCCATGCCACTAATGTATCCACTAGCGCCTGATGAAAAGGCAATTTTTTCAAACACCCCTCACCTGTCAGGGCTGGGCCTTGAACCCCCAGCTCTGGAGGGCTGGAAGGCACTGCCTTAAGGGTTAGTGCCATCTCAGGCTGTGTTAACAGCTAAGTCCTCCCTCCGGTGTCTTCCTTTGCGTCTCTGCCCCCTGTGTTGCATGCCCTTCCCCAGTTGTGCCCTGTCTCCCTAGCTTTGTCTCCCAGCTTCCTGATTGGCCACAAGGTAGCATTTAAACCATGGTGTGGCCACAGGAAGCTGTGGGAGCAACTGCTCTTACCCCCTTGTGTGCATGAGTAAGCGTATGGACCCTGCACCTTTTGTCCCTTCTTATTGTTTGCATGATAGTTACATTCCTTGTCTTCCCCTGTGTGTTCCCCGTAGCCCCTCCTGGCCCCGCTCTTCCCATAAACTCTATTTATTGGTAGCCGTGTCTTGTTCCCCTTAGCCCTTCTGGTCTAGTTCTCCCTATAGCCGTGCGTTTTCTCTTGGCTGTGTCTTGCCCCCACCATATTCTTGTGTTCCCCTTAGCCCGTTTGGTCTTGTTCTCCCTATAGCCGTGCGTTTCCCTTGGCTGTGTCTTGCCCCCCCAGAGCCTTGTGTTCCCCTTAGCCTGTTTGGTCTAGTTCTCCCTACAGCCGTGCGTTTCCCTTGGCCGTGTCTTGCTCCCCCCCACCCCTATCCTTGTGTTCTCCTTAGCCCGTTGCCTCTAGTTCTCCCTATAGCTGTGCGTTCTCCCTTGGCCATGTCTTGTCCCCCCCACCCCAATATCCTTGTGTTTTCTCTTGGCCGTGTCTTGCCCCCGCCATATCCTTGTGTTCCCCTTAGACCATTTGGTCTTGTTCTCCCTATAGCCGTGCATTTTCCTTGGCCGTGTCACCCCCCCCCCCAAATATCCTTGTGTTCTCCTTAGCCCGTTTGGCCTAGTTCTCCCTATAGCCGTGTGTTTTCCCTTGTCTGTGTCTTGCTCCTCCATATCCTTGTGTTCCCCTTAGCCTGCCTGGTCTAGTTCTCCCTTAGCTGTGTCTTGCCCCACTCCCCCTTAGCTTGTGTTCCTACCGTGCCTCGTTTCCCCCGCATTTAGTCCCTGTCTTGTTCCTCTCTAAGTTGTATTCCCTCTTGTTGTTGTTTTGAACTGCTCTTCAATCTTTAGTTTCTGGAGTTCCTCTCTCTCTGTCTTCTGTAACCTCGATGATGAGCCGTGCACTCTGAGGCTGGGTTCCCCGGCTGGTAAGAATGAGAGTCGTCTCGGAACATCCAAGAGACTGGCTGAGATGTTTCTATTTGTTGCTTCCCTTCCTATCTTCTTAGCCTCCTCCCTGGCTCGTGATCCCCTCTGCCCCATGACATCACCAAACTCTCTGGTGGTGGTGGCAGCATCCAAGAGACCGACATTGAACTAGTCTAACATTGAACCAGTCTAATACTTGGTCTTCTCAAATCACTTCTCCCCTTTGATAGAGAGGGATGCAGGATGGATGTTGCGAGAAGAAAGGTGTTTGCATCAGCTACCCTCACTATGAAAATTGTCAAGTATTTATCAGCCTATCAACGTGTGCTATGGCAGAGAGCTATGGAAGTTAGCATGAAGTTTCCTGAATAGGCCAAACAGGAGATTCACGCTCTCTTTATGGAAGACCAAACAGTGGTGGTACTTCAATTAAAGGCTGTGAAAGACATGGCAGATTGCAGAGCCAGGAACATTGCATGTGGTATTAGATAAAGGAGGAGTTCTTGGCTGGAATCTACAGCTTTAGCTCCAGAGAACAAATCTAAGATTGATGATTTACCCTTTGATGGTGTTAGCCTCTTTGTGACCACTACCAATGAAACCTTGGAAAAGGTCAAGATGACAGCAGACACAACAGCTAGCCTGAGAGTCATCAATGACCCTAGAAAAAGACACATGCAACAATCCTATTACTGCAGACCTTGCTGTCAAAACTCTTACTCCTACTATCTCAGATGCTACCAGTAGCAACCTTGATACTATTGAAGAGGTAGACAGTCAAGACAGAGGCAACGCAGCAGACCCTAGATGAGTGATAACACTCAGGGGACGCAAAGAAAGTCTTGAGTTTAACAAAATGGAACAGAGCCGACAACCTGTCATTGATATCTCCACCAGCTTAGCCACTTCCCTACCAGCATGGAGGTCTATAACAAACTGGTGGATATTAAAGATAATACAGTATGAATATGCTATACAGTTTAAGTAAATACTGCTCCCTAACCCGTCCCTCTTTAGGGACCCATCTCACAAGTTAAAGCTATATGAGAAATATTAGCTCTGTTAAAGAAAGGAGAAGTTGAAGAGGTTCCAGAGAGATATTGGGGGAAGGGATTTTACTCACGGTACTTTTTAGTGCCGAAAAAAGCAAGGGTCAAGACCTATATTAGATCTTAGGCGCTTAAATAAGTTTGTCCAAAATTTAAATTTAAGATGTTACCAATTCCACATGTATTATTATCATTAACTGACCATACCTGTTTTTAGCTCCAAGGTTTCATCGGCAGTGGTCGCAAAGAGTTTCCGGCTCTGGATTTAAAGGATGCTGCTTGTTGTTGTTGAGGGGGATATTTAGATGTTTTAATTGTTGTGTTTTACTATTGTTATTTTTTATGTTGTAAGCCGCCCCACGATGCCATGGGCAAGAGGGGGCGGCTAAGAAATATATCGAACTAAATAAATATGAATGAATTATTTCCACATTCCCTTTCGTCCTAACCATAGACAATTTTTTAGGTTTTCTCCCTCTGTTTCCTGCCGGTGATCCGTTGGGTAGCTCTGCAGATGACCATCAGGAGGCAGAAGAAGAATAAAACTTCTGCTCATGCGTGGAGCTGCCCCTTCCATTTTGCCTCAGTCTCATCTTCTGCCTTCGGCCGTCGGAGGCATTTTCATTTTCTCCGATCTACCTTAAAAAGCAAAAGAGAAAGAAAAGAGGCCAGAGTTAGGAGTGGGGTTTTGGGGTGGCATGTTCCTTTCCCTCTTGGCTGACAGGGAGGCTCGCCTTTAACCCCGCTGGGTTGCCGCACAATGTGCCCGGGAACCGGGGAGTTTGGAGTGGCTGCTGTCCTCCCGCGGCTCAACAACTGCCGCAGTTAGACCTCTTAAGCCTCCCCCCCGCTAAAGGCCCAGACACCGCTTGGCGGGGGTCGGGTCCGGCCGCTGCATCGAGTGCCCGGCGCAATGGAAGGCACAGCAAGGGATGAGCCGGCTCGTGCAGCGCTGCCCGGAGAAGGGCTCTTCTCTGAGCAATTTACGTCCAGGATGGACAGGATTTTAGTGGCGCTGGAGCGCCTGGCGGAGGTACAGGGAAGTGGGTCCCCTGCTAAACCCCCTCCCGCCCCCCCACCCAGGGGCACGTGGGGCAAGCAAGCTCCCTCCTTAGGGCTCAAAGGTGGGGAAAAAGCGCCTCAGGATCCGCTCAGGGAGGATTGTCCCCTGCCCCCTCTGAGGGGAGAGCGGGGAAACGAGCCAGTAAGGGGAAGGGAAAAGCACCCAAGCGCCCTCTGGGAGGAGCAGTGTCAAGGCTCCTCTATTCCCCTCAGCACTCAGAGGGTGAGAGTGAAGGGGAACCAAATCCAAAGAGACCAAGGTCCCAGACTCAGCCTACAGTCTTGTCTGAGTCTGACCTGGAAAGGGAGGATGTGGAGGAGCCTGTCACACAGGGCACCCCACAGGACAGACAGTTCCCTTTACACTTGAGGGAGGAATTCATTGCCCAGGTGGTAAAAACCCTCCAATTAGTAGAAAAGCCTCCTAAAGATGCATCCTCTGATTCCCAAGAGGAAGAGGAGGAACGTGACTATATCCCATCTGTTCATGGGAAAGATGGGGGTTTTCCACTAGACAAGGCCTTTGAAAGGATGGTGTTAAATGAATGGAAAGCCCCAGAGAAGAGTCAGAGGATGAATTAAGACACAATCCTCTCTATACTCTGTCTAGAAGGAAAGAACCCCTTCTAAAGAACCCCAAGGTGGATGTAGCAGCGGTATCCTTGGCCAAACAGACTGTATTCCCCACTGAGGGCGATTGCTACCCCAAGGATCCCACAGACAGAACTGTGGAGAACTCCCTTCGCAGGGGTCTAGACTACTCCGCTACTACCTTGAGGGTTAGTGTGGTGTCATCCTGTATGGCCAGGGCTCTCCTGGCTTGGATGCAGGAGGCCCAGGACCCGAGCATTTCAGATAAAAGGGCGCAAGTCCTTTCTACACGTATTAACCTGGCCACAGCCTTCCTGGCTGATTCCACAATGGACTCAATGACTTGGGCCGCCAGAACAGTGGCTAGCTCGGTAGCGGCTAGACGTAAGCTGTGGCTCAGGTCTCGGGAGGGGGACACCACGGCAAAAAACCTGCTTGCAGCTGCTCCCTATAAAGGTCTGAAGCTATTTGGGGTGTGTTTAGATAAGGTGTTGGCTGATGCCAATGACAAGAAAAAGCAAAGGAACCTGCAACAAATGGGTGCCAAAAAGAGCTTTTTTCGTGGCCCCAATTTCAGACCCAGAGGAGCTTATAGCTCTGGATTTGGGTCCTTTCGAAGACCCCAGGGCCAGTTTAGATGGGATCAGCCCGGCCGCTTTGCGCCCCGTAGAGGGTGGCAGGGTCAGGGATTCAGACATGACAGGCAGAGAACAAAAGGATTCACACAAGGCCCCCGAAAGCAAGAGGCATGACTACACAGGGGCATTGGAGGTAGGAGAGAGGCTGCAGGTTTTCTCAAGCGTTTGGGCTCAGTCAGTCTCAGATGCTTGGGTCTTAGAGTGTGTCACAAGGGGTTACCAGATAGAGCTCAGGGCAAACCCAAGAAACTGATTCCTATTGTCTCCAAGGTCAGGCTGCCCAGGGAAGCATCTTGCCATGGTACAGGAGATTCAGAGGCTCTCCTCTATCGGGGCAATAGAGCCTGTTCCCCCAGACCAACGAGGGGGGGGAGGGACTGTACTCCCTCCTGTTCCTGGTAGCAAAGAAAACAGGCACCTGGCGCGCTGTATTAGATTTGAAGCAATTAAACAGGGTAGTGAAGTCCCAGAAATTCAAGATGGAGACAGTGTCATCCATCTGCCAGTGTGTCAGGGTTGGAGATTTTCTAGCGTCCTTCGATCTCAAGGGCGCTTATCTCCACATTCCCATTTGGAAGCCCCATCTCCAGTGGCTTCGCTTTTGCTACCAGGGAGCCCATTTTCAGTTCAGGGCCCTACTTTTTGGTCTCTCCTCGGTACCAAGGACATTCACCAAGGTCTTGATCCCGTTAATAGCCAACCTTCGCGAGGAAGGAATCCATGTGTACCCGTACCTCAACGATCTCCTGGTCCGGGCCCAGAATCAACGCAAGCTGCAGATAGATCTCAGCAGGATCGCCCAATATCTGGGGGACCACGGGTTCTTGATAAACGGGGATAAGAGCCACCTGGAGCCGTCACACATGATAGAACATATCGGAGTGTGGCTGGATACAACCTTAGGAGCCGCATACATACCACGCGGCAGACAAGAAAAAATCAGGGCACGAGTCCGGCTGCTCAGACATCAGAAGAGGGCGAGGTTGAAGGACCTGGCCCAGTTACTGGGCATACTGGTATCGTGCACAAAGCAGTTGCAGTGGGCTCGCTTCCACCTTCGGCCGTTGCAGCAGCTGCTGCGTCCTTTGCAACGAGATCTCACCAGAGGGCTCAATCCGTGGGTCAGAATTCCAGTAGGGTTCCCACGCTCAATGTCCTGGTGGTTAGACCCAGTAGTCTTCAAAACAGGAGTGCTGCTCGGGGAACCAAACCGGTTGGTCATCACGACAGACGCAAGCCTGATGGGATGGGGAGCCCACTTGGGAGCCAAATCCGTTCAGGGGTTGTGGTCGGACCTGGACAAGAAACAGAACATCAACGTCCTGGAACTGAGGGCGATTTGTTTAGCGCTCCAACATCTGACGCAGGAGGTCAACAACGCCCACATCTTAGTCTACACAGACAATGTGACCACGAAAGTGTATGTAAACCACCAGGGAGGCTCCAGATCCATGCATCTACGACGGGAGTCGGTGAGATTGTTCACTTGGACACAGAGGAAAATAAAATCCCTGAAGGCTCTCCACATAAAGGGCTTGCAGAATGTCCACACGCATTGGTTAAGTCGCCAGCTTCTGGATCCACACGAGTGGCAGCTTCATCCGGAGGTGTTCCTGACCCTAGTAGCAAGGTTCGGCTGTCCAGTTATGGACCTTTTTGCCTCGAAGGACAACAGACAGGTGAAACGTTACATGTCAAAGATAAGAGACAACATGGCGGAGGCGATGGACGCTCTCAACCAAATATGGCCAAGGGGGCTTCTGTACGCTTTTCCGCCAGCCCCACTACTAACCAGGACGATAGCCAAGATCGTCAGAGAGAGGGCACAGGTGATCTT
>QEPC01000841.1:1657510-1674823 GCA_003113815.1 Sphenodon punctatus | reverse complement strand
CCCCACATGGGGACCCTGGGTACCAGAACACGCATGAGAGTCAGCATGATTGGCATGACCCAATCCCCGCACCACAGGGATCCCTTCCCCCGGGCTCCCCACACCAGCTTTCATGCGAACTCTCTTATTGGACAGTGCACTGCCTCAACACCAGAACTGTACCTCTTGGTGCTGCTCCCCACATTACCATGATATTTATGCTGATGGGTATAATCACTCTGGTGCCAACTTGGACAGGGACTATTGCCACTACAGAGCAAGTCCCTCGCACCATAGGAATTTGCCACTGTTGCTCAGGCAGACCCTGCTTGCTCACCATGCAGCTGCTGCTGATCACTGCCCAGATGAAGGCACCACCGCACCCCACGTAGAGAACCTTCGAGGCTCCCAATCCATCTCCTGATCCCCAACGACCCTTTCATCCTACTTCAGACTCACAAGTACACGGTACGGTACTGCACCACCCCCGGACACCAACAGCATTGCCAGATCAGATATCACCATGGCCCTTGGGCCAGCTTCCTCTAGATCTTGGGTTGGCCGTTCTTCAAATCTTAGGGCAGCATAAAGGTGGTGAGCCACCACAACACCAAATATACCCCCAGATTCCCCCAGACGCCACTATTTGTAACAATGATACTATCCTATTACCAGACACTGAAGAACTGGTGGGACTGCCACCCTTGGACTCTGTTTCTGACGCTTTGGGCATGCTGAGCATGGATGATGTGAAAACTATCCAGGCGATGCTATGCCATCTTACAGTTGCCATGCCCCAGATCCCCACTAGGATCACTAAAAAGATGCCATTGGGGCCAGTCTTTTTCATCCTTGGAAGAGAGAGGGGTGGGGGCACATCTCACTCCCTCTATTTGATGAACTCTTAGAATCCTCTACCATGGTGTGAAAGAAACCATACTCCTAGTTTCCGATAAACATGTTGGCAGATGCTCTCTACCCTGTCCCACAGGAAGGGAGCTCAATATTTTTTTTCTAACATCCACCCCCGAATTCCATGGTTCTGGCTCCTGCCACTAGCTATCCAAGATTGGGAGCACTCCACACCTCCCCATCTGATAGAGAGGGCAGGACATTAGATGTGTTGAGACGGAAGGTATTCTCCTCTTCCACATTATCACTGTGAGCCGCCAACTACACAGCTGCTATTCCATGGCAGGCTACCAACACTGGCTTTGGGCGCAGTCCACCACCAGAGATGACTCGGCTGAGTGTGCAGCATTACAGAGAGAGGGTTCCCAGCTGGCCCAGTTCCAGTTGACAGCTTCTATGCACGTAGCAGACTGTGCTATGAGAACTATAGCGTCTGTGGTAATTATTAGATGCCACGCTTGTCTTAGATAAACTGCACTTATTATACAGCCGCAATAGTGGCTGTATAGTTAAAGGTAAGCTACACTCCCATTGTAAACACTGAATCTTTTAAGTGGTCTTATGAATAAATGGGTTGAACCTCTCAAAATTGCACCGTGTGTTCTTTAAGGGGTATGGTGGTACATGCCAATTTTGAAGCTAATAGAGTAAGGCAATCTAAATTTTAAACTATTTTAAAGTTAATTGATTCATGTCGTTTTCNCGCAAGCTCAAGAGGATCTGAGCAGGACTCTCCACTACCTACGCAGTCATGGTTTCCTTGTAAACGACGACAAGAATCACTTCGAACCAACCTGCAGGTTGGAACATCTGGGGGGTGTAATAATAGATACCACCTTAGAATTCGCCCTGACCCCTCCAGCCGGACAGCAGAAAGTTCGGTCCCTAATACTACTCCTGAAACACCGAAGGCGGCTGTGGCTGAAGGTGTGGGCGCAACTCCTGGGTCTACTGGTATCATGTACCCAACAGATGCAATGGGGTCGTTACCACATCGGGCCCTTGCAACAGCTGCTGCGGCATATGCAGAGAGAGCTGACGTTAGGGGGCAATCCGTGGGTCAAAATCTCAGTAGAGCTCGTACACTCAATGTATTGGTGGTCAAGACCAGAGACATTTGCAGCGGGAACCCCATTGGCAGAGCCGACAAGGACAGTAGTCACAACAGATGCCAGTCTCAAGGGCTGGGGGGCTCATTCCAACACTCTTATCAGTCCAGGGCTTGTGGAACACGACAGAGGTAGCTCAGGGAATCAACTTCCTGGAGCTCAGAGCGATCCGTCTAGCTCTAATAAAGCTTCTTCCATCCCTCTCCAACAGACATGTCCTCATCTACACGGACAACATGATCGCCAAAGCCTATGTAAACCACCAGGGCTGCTCCAGGTCGAGGTTGTTCCGGGGGGAGCGGTCAGACTCTTCTCGTGGGCCCAGCGACATTTATTGTCTCTAAAAGCCTTGCACGTCAAAGGTCGGGACAATATCCAGGTGGACTGGCTCAGTCGGCAGACGTTGGATCCACACAAATGGGCATTGAACCGGTCGATCTTCAGAGAGAGAGTGGAAACCTTCGGGCTCTCTCAGGTGGACTTGTTTGCAGGTCAACAAAATGCATAAGTTCCGAAGTTTATGTCTTGTTTGTTTTGCCAACAGGCGGCGGCATGCGACGCACTGAACCACCCGTGGCCTCAAGGGCTCCTTTACGCATTCCCTCCCTTTCTGCTGATCCAAAGAACAGTAGCGAAGGTTCGCCTAGAGAAGGCGCAGGTGATTCTGATTGCACCATGGTGGCCCAGGAGACTGTGGTTCTCAGATCTGATAGAACTAATCCGTTCGCAGTTCCGGACCTTACCCCAAATTCCAGACCTACTCTCACAGGGTCCCATACTCTGCGACAACCTGGAGGTTCTAAAACTGACAGTCTGGAGATTGAATGCAGAGCGCTGAGCAAACGGCGGTATTCAGAAGTGGTTCTTTCAACTTTACAGTTATCAAGAAGACCGGCTACCAAGCGAACATATAGGAACACGTGGAAGAGCTTTGCGCAGTGGTTCCTTGCAAGGGAACAGGATCCCTACAAGGCAGGAGTTCCAGAAGTCCTAGAATTTCTGCATCAGGGTTTGGACAAGGGATTGAAACCCAATACTCTAGCCAGGCAGATGGCGGCATTGAACGACGTCATTAGGACAGTATCCAATAGACCCATTTCCTCTCACAGACATGTTAAAAGATTTATGAGAGCAGCGAGGATTCTCTCTCCTCCGGTGGTCCACAGATGTCCCTCATGGAACCTGAACCTAGTCCTCGAAGCTAGTCCTAAAATTTCTGCAGCAGGGATTGGACAAGGAACTAAAACCCAATACTCTAGCCAGGCAGGCAACAACTTTGGACGACGTCATTAGGACAGTATCCAATAGACCCATTTCCTCTCACAGACATGTTAAAAGATTTATGAGAGCAGCGAGGATTCTGACACCACCGGTGATCCACACATGCTCTTCATGGAGCCTGAATCTGGTCCTCGAAGCCCTTACAAAAGCTCCCTTTGAGACACGTTTCACTTTATTTTCTATCGATAAAGGTAGTTTTTCTAGTGACCTTCACATTGGTCAGAAGGATTTCAGAATTAGGGGCTCTCTCAATAGAGGAAAATTCAGTCATATTGAGGTTGGATCAGGCGTTCATTCCAAAGGTGAACTCCCTTTTTCACAGAGCTCAGGAAATAGTTCTCCCCTCATTTTGTCCTAAACTTAGACACCCTAGGGGAAAAGTATGGCAATCCTTGGACGTGCGCAGGGCAGTGAAAATTTATTTTAAAAGAACTGAGGGCTTTAGGAGATCCACAGCTATGTTTGTTAACATCAGGTTGGGATATAAGGGAACCAAAGCTTCCAAGACATTAATCTCGAAGTGGGTCAAACAAGCCATAGTGGAGGCATACAAGGCGAAAGGGAAGGTGCCTCCCATGCAGATCTGGGCTCGCTCGGTTAGGAGTGCGGCCACTTCATGTGCTTTCAGGGCCAGAGCCTCTTATGAGGAGATTCGTAGGGCAGCTACTTGGTCGTCCCTACACATGTTGGTTAAGCATTATAAGCTAGACATGTATAGCTCCGCTGAGGCGGCTTTTGGTAGAAGAGTGCTACAGGTGATACTGGATCCTCCCAGTGCTGGCTGTTTCCACCTTTAGGGCCAATGGTTTTCTGCTCGGGTATGTCCCGTTAGGAGGATTAGCTGGAAGCAGGTGGAGAAAGGAGAATTGGTCACCTACCTTCGGTGAATTCCTTTCTCCTCTGCTATTCAGATAATCCTCCGGCCCTCCCTGCCAAATAGCACTTAAGTAGGGAGAGGATCGGGGACAGACGTCAGGGTAACTGTTCTTGAGGTTTTTTAGTAGCATGAGAGAAATTCATTCCCTGTTGGGAGAGTTTTGTGCAGGGCAGGTTTCCCGGGGAGGGGGTACGCCCGCTAACCTTTCTATTTAGTTTTCGTTTGACAAGTCATACCTTCTGGAGGTCGAAGGTTCCGGTTCCTCGGCTTGGGGACAGAATGGAGCTAACAGCCGTGTAGCTGGGATGCGCATGCGCAGTAGCAAGTTTGGGTCATCTGCCTCCTGGCGGTCAGACTGGAAGCTACCCGTTAGGAGGATTATCCGGATAGCAGAGGAGAAAGGAATTAACCGAAGGTAGCTGACCAATTCTCCTTTCTAGAAAACCATATTATAATAAAAATGTGATTTAAATTATGATTTTATTTATATACACATACATTGCAGTAGTGCTCAAGGCCCTGGTCAGTCTCATAGCTCCATGGTCTTCAAGTGGCCCTGTGATTCTCATTTATGGAATTACATCCTGCTCTCAGGCACACCTGGCGGAGCTTGTCTCTTAACACAGTTAAAGTAGTTGCTTGAAGAAATTTCTGAAAGCTGTGGCTTCGTTCTTTTCCTCCCCTTGCTTCCTCCTCCCATCCCCCCAAATCCTCGCAAGAGTCTGCGGTTTAAATGGGAGGGGTGGAGCCTTTGCACCTCAGTTTCTTACAACCGTCACAGGCTACGCTTGGAGGAATGTCTATCAGCTTGTCCTTGTTAAAAAAAACAACAAAAAAACTTTAGTTAGCTAGTTAGGTTTTGTCCCCTTTTGGAAGTTTCTCAGTTTAATTAGCATCAGCGTAGTCTCTACAGTTTCATCTTCCTGTCAGTGGCCTGCACGCCATGTGGCATAGCCACCCCAGCGAGAAAGAAGCCAAGTTTCAAACAATGCCAGACTTGCTCCTCAGTAGTCCCTTTGTTTGATCAGTATGAAGAGGTGCCTCCTCTATCTGGGTGAGGCTCATGTAAGAAAGAGCTGTAAGGCTTGCAAGACACTCTTCTTCTGGACCCTCAAGGACTGGAGGATGTGGCTGCAAAGCAGCCTTTGACTCAGACACTCGAGGAGGTGAAGGGCTGCTCAAGCCCCATTCAAGTGTTAGGGAACCTATTCCCCCACTCATCCCCCGGCCTCCCAGGCCCACCCAGGGCAATTCATAGCCGCCTCCACACCAGGCAGAGCTATCCACTCCGGTTCCGAGACTGTGCAGATCACAATTGCTGGGGAGAAGGCACCAGGAGAGCTGACTCATGTAGATGAGCAACCGCAACCCATGAAAGCGTCCCTGCAAAAGAAGACAGAGAATACTCATAAGAGAAAAAGACTACCCTCACCCTCCTCCGAGGACTAACTTCCTCCCAGCAAATCACCTTCTATACCAGCTAATGAGCCTGTTCAACATCACAACCAGCTCCATCAGCCACTGTTAAACCTCTCTACATGAAGATGAGGGTGATCAGTCCCAATAACTCACACCACAAATTCCTCAGCACTGGCCGCAGCCCTCTCAAGTCCACATTCTGACCTATGACAACCAGCTGTCCCCCCCCCCCCCCACATGGGGACCCTGGGTACCAGAAAACGCATGAGAGTCAGCATGATTGGCATGACCCAATCCCCGCACCACAGGGATCCCTTCCCCCGGGCTCCCCACACCAGCTTTCATGCGAACTCTCTTATTGGAGCAGTGCACTGCCTCAACACCAGAACTGTACCTCTTGGTGCTGCTCCCCACATTACCATGATATTTATGCTGATGGGTATAATCACTCTGGTGCCAACTTGGACAGGGACTATTGCCACTACAGAGCAAGTCCCTCGCACCATAGGAATTTGCCACTGTTGCTCAGGCAGACCCTGCTTGCTCACCATGCAGCTGCTGCTGATCACTGCCCAGATGAAGGCACCACCGCACCCCACGTAGAGAACCTTCGAGGCTCCCAATCCATCTCCTGATCCCCAACGACCCTTTCATCCTACTTCAGACTCACAAGTACACGGTATGGTACTGCACCACCCCCGGACACCAACAGCATTGCCAGATCAGATATCACCATGGCCCTTGGGCCAGCTTCCTCTAGATCTTGGGTTGGCCGTTCTTCAAATCTTAGGGCAGCATAAAGGTGGTGAGCCACCACAACACCAAATACACCCCCAGATTCCCCCAGACGGCACTATTTGTAACAATGATACTATCCTATTACCAGACACTGAAGAACTGGTGGGACTGCCACCCTTGGACTCTGTTTCTGACGCTTTGGGCATGCTGAGCATGGATGATGTGAAAACTATCCAGGCGATGCTATGCCATCTTACAGTTGCCATGCCCCAGATCCCCACTAGGATCACTAAAAAGATGCCATTGGGGCCAGTCTTTTTCATCCTTGGAAGAGAGAGGGGTGGGGGCACATCTCACTCCCTCTATTTGATGAACTCTTAGAATCCTCTACCACGGTGTGAAAGAAACCATACTCCAAGTTTCCGATAAACATGTTGGCAGATGCTCTCTACCCTGTCCCACAGGAAGGGAGCTCAATATTTTTTTTCTAACATCCACCCCCGAATTCCATGGTTCTGGCTCCTGCCACTAGCTATCCAAGATTGGGAGCACTCCACACCTCCCCATCTGATAGAGAGGGCAGGACATTAGATGTGTTGAGACGGAAGGTATTCTCCTCTTCCACATTATCACTGTGAGCCGCCAACTACATACACAGCTGCTATTCCATGGCAGGCTACCAACACTGGCTTTGGGCGCAGTCCACCACCAGAGATGACTCTGCTCAGTGTGCAGCATTACAGAGAGAGGGTTCCCAGCTGGCCCAGTTCCAGTTGACAGCTTCTATGCACGTAGCAGACTGTGCTATGAGAACTATAGCGTCTGTGGTAATTATTAGATGCCACGCTTGTCTTAGATCAACTGCACTTATTATACAGCCGCAATAGTGGCTGTATAGTTAAAGGTAAGCTACACTCCCATTGTAAACACTGAATCTTTTAAGTGGTCTTATGAATAAATGGGTTGAACCTCTCAAAATTGCACCGTGTGTTCTTTAAGGGGTATGGTGGTACATGCCAAGTTTGAAGCTAATAGAGTAAGGCAATCTAAATTTTAAACTATTTTAAAGTTAATTGATTCATGTCGTTTTCAGGGAGTCCGACCATTTTGTGAGGGCTGATATCTTCATCATTTCAGCGAGGCACAATTTCACATGCATATAGCCTGAGCAATCCATCACTTGCTTTGGATGGCATGATAGTGTTTACTGAAGTGTAAGAAGAATTATTAAACTCTGGGACAAATTTATTCTTGTGCATGTGCACTTCAGCCAGAAATGAACGTAAATAAAGTTGCGCAAATATAAAACTGTGCATAAATAAAACTGGCTGCTGAACCCAGCCTCACATAGTCCATACACACACAAGCCACTGGAGTTGGGCGGGAGGGAAGAGCTGGGTGCTGGGGAAATGAGGGAGGTGAGGAGAGATGGCACAGCGTCCTGGGGCTGCTGGCTTGAACAGGGGCAGGGGAGCCAGGGCCAGAGCCAGCTCCAGCCTCCCTCCCCCCCAGCCGCCTGAGATTAAACGTGCCAGAGCCGCTGGAGCAGCCACTGTGAAAGTGTGACTGACTTGCTGCCCTGCCCCCTCTGACCAGTTGGGTTCCTCCTGCTTGCTGAGGTGCCCCTCTGCCCTGCCAGCCTGCTTAGCGAGCAATATCTCAGACCCCAGCATACTTTGTGCCCTGCCGCCCAGCATTTTGTTTCCCGTCCAGTCCCCTCTTGCAACCTTTGGGGTAGCCAAGAGTGGCTCAGTGCCCCCTTCATCTCGTCTACAGGCTACCTCCACCCCCACTCCCCAGTTCCGGCAGCCTTTCTTCCAAGCCCCGATGTGCCGTCTCTAAGCAGCGGAGATCCTCTGTAGTCTTGGGAGCAGCTCCTTAGCCTGCATAATTATAACTTCTGCGGGAGGGTGGGGAGGAGACTATTGCACGTTAAAAATTCACATTATTCTGTTCCTCAAATTTCAAAAAGCTTGAAAATTTCTTAACCAACAAAAACCTAACTGTCTGAAAAACAATTCAAGGTAGGCTTATTTGTAAACAAAATGTTACTTTCCAAAAAACAACTATCCACCGACAAAACTATTTAACAACATCCACTATAACAAAACTTATACGCCCCAAAATATGGAAATTACACTTCCCTCATTTATTCCAATGTCTATTTTTTTCCATTCATTAGTTCGCTTTATGCTTGTAATTACCCTTCTCTACATTGTTCCAATAAATACTTAGTTGGTCTTTCAGTTCTTAGTTATTCTTCCAATTATGTACGTGTATACTTAAAATTACACTTTTTTCTATAATTTCTTCCATTTAAATAATTCTTATTCCAGTCATTATTTATTAATTCTTCATATAATTAATATTTCAAAATCACCAACTCACATCTCAGCATCAACATTAAGACACTGCCTTAAACTTTGTCCTTTCAAGTAGATATTAGACCATGACATTGTACAACTTCTCCAAAAATTAAAGCAAGTGAAATTTTATTAATTACATAAATTTATAATACAATTAGATTGAACCTGCTCTAGATAGATTTTAAGCAGTGTTTTAATGTTGATGCTGAGGTGGCGAGTTGGTGATTTTGAATTATTAATTATATGAAGGATGAATAAATAATGATTGGAATAAGTAGTAGTTATTTGTAGGAAGAATTTATAGAAAACTAATTTTAAGTGTAAATGTAAGTATTTGTAGAATAAGTAATAATTGGAAGATGTAAGTATTTATTGGAACAATATATAGAAGTAAGGGTAACTACAAGCGTAAAGCAAAGTAATGAATGGGAAAAGAAAGACAGTCATTGAAATAAATTGGGGAATGAAGTGTAATTTCCATGTTTTTTGGTGTTAAAGTTTTGTTATAGTGAATGTTGTCAAATAGTGGGTTTTTTTTGGGGGTTTTTTTAAGTTAAGTTTTTTTGTTTACAAATGAGCCTACCTTTAATGGTTTTTTAATCCTCATCCAATTTCATAAAAACTGCAATATTATTGTTATCATGGGGTAATTTTGTACCCCGGAGATAAAACTCTTGTTTAAAATATGCCCTTATCAGATTTGTCACAACACACACACCCTTCATTCCAGGCAAAAAACTTTATTTAAAATAGAGAATATATATTTTTAAAACTGTAAATATTGATTTTTTTAAACTGGAAGCTGTAAATAATTTTCTTGAACTCCTTTTCAACTCCTCCAAGCCTCAGAAGGACTGCACCCCCTCCAGAGCTTTGCAGAGAGCCCAACTGCACCCCCCAAAGCAGTACCCCAATACTCCCCCATTGACTTCTGTTGTAATGGACAAAAATTAGAGTAGCAAAAGGTTGATTTTAGTATTGGGTACTTTTGTATCCCATCTGTTAATATGGGTTTGGGGTACTTTTTTATCCCAAATTGGAGCAACAAAAGGTTGATTTTAGTGTGGGGAAATTTCGTATCCCATCCATGGAGTTGGGGTACTTTTGTATCTCAAATTGGAGTAGCAAAAAGTTGATTTTAGTGTGGGGAAATTTTGTATCCCATCTGCTAACATGCGGTTAGGGTAGTTTGGTATTCCACCATTGAAGTCAATGGGCGTTTGTGATACAAAGTTACCCCGGGTGATTTTTTGCCCACAGAAACCAAATGGCAAATGATTGTCCTTTGGGAATATTGTACCCAGCCAGGAGTGAGGGTGACAGTGTCCTAAAAGGACAAAGTCAGGGGTCCACAAATTTCAAAGTTGTTGCAAAGAATGTGCACACGGTGTAGGTAAATACCCCATGATACTGCATGAGAGTTAAGTCTTGAGGTTTTTGTTGGTAATTATGGAGATTAAAATTTGCATCATGAACCTCCCCTTTGAAGGGGAGGGATTGTTCTCAAACACAACTGATGATACTCTCTCAAAATTAAGGAAACATGCCAATCTGCACACTCTTCTGAAGTTATTCGCCCCGCCAAGAGACGGATCTACCTGGAATCTTCCTCATATTACTATCAAGAACAATGCCCCTCCTGCCACCATAGGAGATACGTTGCTCACCAAAATCATCAGCAACAGGGACTCATGCAGAGCTACAGAAAACCCTTTAAACAACAGTCAAAATCTAAGCTCCCCTCTACTGCCGAACTGGGGTCACTGCCTCAGTCGCAGGTTTAACAATCCTGAGGTCAGTAGTAGCGGTCAAGAACATTGCCTTTTCAACAACTTCCTGAGACCATTCTACCATGCCTCGAAATCTATCACATTTGTAAAGAGCACTCTGTCCAGTTCAAATCACTGTGACCTTTATCACACACACCCCGCCCCTGTCCCTTTCTAGGGACTCCTCACAAGACAGAACTCTTGTAAGAGATCTCTACCCTCATTAATAAGCGAGTGGTACAGGAGATCCCAGATTACTTGAGGTACTTCCTCATCCCCAAGAGGGATGGAGCTCTCTGACCCATCTTATCTCCCAAGGATTTTAATAAATTCATATGTCAATTTATGTTTCTGATGGGCACGCTCTCATCCATCTTACTAGCGCTACGAGAAGGCTCTCTGATCTTGACCTCAAAGATGCATACTTTCACGTAAGTATTTACGCTTCTCATTGCAAATTTCTCTGCTTCTTTGTGGACATAAGATATTTTCAATACACTGTGCTCCCCTTCGGCTTGGCCACAGTGCTGCGAGTCCTTACGAAGGTTATGGTAGCCGTCACGGCTACCTTGAGGAGGAAAAGAGGCATAAAGATTTTCCCTCTGCTTGGATGATGGGCTCCTCATGGCAGACTCCCACCACACGCTCACTGCCCATGTCTCTGTTACCAGGCAGCTTTATCGGAAGCTAGGCCTAATGATCAACAAACAAAAGTTGCACCTTGAGCCTGTCCAAGTCTTACCATTCATAGGTTCCATCGTAGACACTACCGGAGCGAAAGCCTTTCTTCCCCTAGACTGATTAGGAGACATTGTGGCAATGATCAGCCAGCCAGTTTGCTGCATGCCCATGGCAAGCTGTCCATTTCTTCATACGATTATTGGGTCGTCTTGCATCCACAACAATGGTAGTCCCTTTTGCAAAACGGTACTTACACATTGACTTACACGGTACTTACACATCCAACATTGACTGGGTCAGCTCTACCGCCCTCACCCCCACTTGATGTACAAATGGCTGATGACCCCGAGGCAGATCTTTGCAGGCCTTGAGGGATGGACATCCCCAGCACACATGTTCAGGGAATTCCCTTCAGAGCACCAGAACTGTTGATAATTCTGACGACAGATGCCTTCTTGGAGGGCTGGGGAGCTCTCTGCAAAGTCCTAACCGCACAAAGCCATTGGTCAGATTAGGAGAAGACGCTTCAGCTAAATGTTCTCGAGCGGAGAGCCATCAGATGGGAGCTTAAAGTCTTTGCCAGGGAGATACAAGGTTCTGTAGTACAGGTTATGACAGACAGCACCACAGCCATGTGGTATGTCAACGGGCATGGAGCAGGGGCATAGCTAGGGTGGAATGGGCCCCTGGCCAAGAACTCAAAATGGGCCCCCCTCTTTGTGTCCTACCGGCAGGCCTAGGGGTGCTGCCTGGCTTGGCAGGCCTGGGGGCGCTGCTATCAAACATGCAAGACACCCAAAATGCAGCCAGCCTGTTAAGCGCATTATACCATGCAAAGATATATATAATATTTATTATTATTATTTTATTATAATAAACATTTATATAGCCCCAGTCGTGTGACCTGGTGCTGTACAGAACATAGAAATAGACTCTGTCCCTGCCTGTGGCTTACAATCTAAAATCTAAAATTCATTCTCCAGTTCAGTTGTGCCCCCATAATCAATTCACACTGCCCCCACCCCATAACCAGTTCATTTGCACCCCCGCCCCCATATAATCAATTCATGTTGCCTCCCACCCATCACCAGTTCATTTTCACCCCCGGGGCATTGATTACATGGGGGAGCGCAAATGAACTGGTTTATGGGTGGGGGTTTAAAGACAGTATTTCTGTTAGCAATAACTTAATTAAGAAGAGTTAGTGAAATAGCAGCCATAATAATCTCAGAACCATATTTGCAGATTCTCCAAGGTAGAATAGATATTGCTTTACATCCTAAATTCCTACCTAAGATAGTATAAGTAAGACAGTTGTGAGAATGTGGCCCTTTTTACACGGGCCTCTCCCACCCATGAACACGCAGATTTCTGCATGTTCAGGGGTGGGGGAACCCCATGTGAATAATGTGGTGCCTGCGGTGAGTAAGGGTGCATGCGCCTGCCTAACACGCATCCCCACTCACACACCCCACTCGTCCCCACACACGGAGCAACCGGGGAAAATGGTGGTTGCTCCATGGGTGCAGATGAGTGCCGTGCACCAGCATGCCCACGTACCCCCCTCCTGGTGGAGCTGTGTAAAAAGGGCCTGTGAGGAGCCACTCAAAGAAAAACAGAAGGTTGCCGCCTTGTAAACAAGGTTCTTCGAGATGCCTCCTAACATTCTCACAACACCCACCCTTCCAACCCCACATGGAATTTTCTTATATTCCTAGAAAGGGTTGGAAGGAACTGTCATTCTGAGGGGGAGAGTGCTTTTTGTACTAGAGGAGCTCGAGACCATATCATTTGAATATGATGAACATGCCATATGCAACCCAGTTGTGAGAATGTTAGGAACCATCTTGAAGAACCTTCTTTAGAAGGCAACAACTTTCTCATCACTTCACATGGGGAGGAGTTTGTTTACAAACAGCTTTATCACCCAGTCTGATCAGTGTCCTGCGCAACAGCACTACTAGCATGCAGAGGCAGGTGAGGGATGGGGACCCCCCCCCATGATGTGAGGGTGCCCTGCACCCAGGCCTCCTGCCCAGCCCAGGTACAGGGCTGCCCCTGCGGGGCCAGGCAGCAGCCCCTGGAACCTAGCAGCCCCCAGCTTTATGACAGGTTCACTCAATGGACGCTAAGCCCCTGGCGCAGAGGGACACAATCCCTCCTCCTATTGCAAGAGGCACAAGGAACCTGGGAATGGTGCATCAACAGTGATGTACACCCCATAGCCATTCACCGTCTTGTGGAATCAAACCACCATGCAGACCACCTGAGCAGGACTACATTGGAACATCACGACTAGGCTCTGTGCAATGAAGTTCTCCGGACCCCGTTTGATCGCTGAGCTATCACAAACCTGGATCTGTTTGTGAATTCATCAAACCGCAAACTTGCACTATTTTGCAGCAAGGTGGGAAGGGCCCCAGGTTCCCTGTTGGACACATTTATTTATTTATTTATTTATTTTCTTGAATTTTTACCCCATCCCTCTTGCTCACAGGCAATTCGGGGCAGCTAGTGTAAGTATATTAATAAAACAAACATTTAGAAATATAAATACAGATATAAATACACAAAATATACGTATAAAACCAATAACTACAATACATAAAAATACACCCCTGATCTAAGAAAATATCCCACACATCCCCTCCCCCCGCCTAATGCCTGACAAAAGAGCCAGGTTTTACAGCTTTGTTGAAAAACAAGATCATCTGGGCTGGGGTGAACTTCCGCTGAGTGGGCATTCCATAGTGATGGTGCGGCTGCCAAGAATGTCCTCCTATCTGTTCGGACCCGCCGATAACACAGGACCTCGAGGAAGGTGCTCCTGGACGAACACAGGGGCCACCCGAGGTCCTGGGGGTTGAGGCGATCCTTCAGGTAAGTAAGCCTAGGCTGTGTATGGCTTTAAAGGTCAAAACCAGCACCTTGAATTGGGCCTGGATGATGATATAGGAAGTCAGTGCAATGCTCAGAGCACTGGTTGGATGTGCTCCCTAAGGCCTGTCCCTGTAAGCAGACGGGCTGCCGCATCTTGCAACAGCTGCAGCTTCCGAACTGTCACCAAGGGCAGCCCCATGTAGAGTGCATTACAATAGTCCAGTCTCGAGGTGATGAACGCATGGATGACGGTAGCAAGATTGGAGTCTGAAACATCCGTGAATCCAGGTGCAACTGCGAATCCTCCTTCTTCACCCAGACCTCCTCTCCCAGCAGCAAGGCTGAGTACTCCACCAGAACCTTCACTCTCTCCACCTCAAGGCATGGCTTCGTCCTCCATAAGATGTCTGCCTGATCTTCCCCCAGAGAGAGGAAGTATTGCTGCATGTCCAGAGAGCGTCCACAAGTGGACCAGATTATGTTTTGGTGTGCCCTAAGAAGCTTAACCCAAACGATGTTCTACTACCTCATACCTTCATCTACATTTTGCATCTCAAGTCTCCGGGCCTATTCCTCTTGTCTATTAAGGTCTATTTGGCGACACTATCAGCAAACGGATCTTCTTTCACCCACTAGTGAAGTCCTTCTGGAAGGGTCTAAACAATCTGTATCCAGGGGGATACAGCCAGCCCCCCTTTGGGATCTTACTGCTGTACGCTCTCCGTGGTTCTTTTCAAACTCATGGATCCTCGTGACTTCGAACCACTGACTTTGTCCATGTTATAGAACATCACTCTAAAGGTAGCCTTTCTCGTCACCATCACTTCAGCTAGATGAGTAGGAGAACTCAGCCTTCCATGCTTCACCAACATACTTGAAATTCCATACTGACTAGGTAGAAATTAGACCAGATTTGGTTTTCATGTCCAAGGTTCTGATACCATTCCATATCAACCAGGTCATTTCCCTACCTGTCTTTTTTACCAAGGCCGCACTCTTATAGACTAGAAAGAGCCTTGTATACATTAGGTGTCAAGAGAGCTCTAACCTTCTATATAGACAGGATGGAGACTTTGCAAAAGTCTGACTGCCTCTCTGTGTCCTATGGAGGAAAGGTCCTTTGTACCCCAGTCTGCTCACAGTGTATATCTAAGTGGTTTGTACAGACCATCTACCTCTGCTATCAGCTAGCCAGCAAACAGTCACTGCAGGGCCTCAGAGCTCACTCCACCAGAGCCATGGCCACCACCATGGCTGCATTCAGACAATACCTATCCAAGATGTTTGTAGAGCAGTGACTGCATTCTTATGACACCTTTCCAAAACACTACGCACTGGAGCTAGAAAACAGGAGGGATGCAGGTTTTCGGAAGGCAGTTCTTGCTCCCACCTCCTTTCTTCTCACCTATGGACTGCTCATGATCACCCATAAGTGAGAATCACAAAGCCACTCTAAGAAGAAACTAAGGTAAATAACTTGGTTCTTTGAGAGGGCTCCATGGATTCTCACTACCCACCCGTCCTTCCCCTCTGGCTCTGAGGTGTGCCTGAGTCTCCAGTTGGGGTTGGAAGGAACCAAGGCGTGATGGCTTCGTCCCTCCCCTTTATACCACGGACTCTCATGAGGGTTTGGATGGGGGGGGGAGGGAGGGGGAGAGCAGAGCCACAGCTTCCAGAAACTTCTTCAGCAAGCTTCTTCAACTGCATTAAGAGACAAGCCAGTGTACCTGAGAGCAGGACATAATCTCAAAAGTGAGAATCCATAGAACCCTTTCGTAAAAACTGGCAAGTAACCTCATATTTGCTTATGAAAAACATCAGACGTTTTTAGTAGAGGCAGTTGGGATTGAAATGAAATGAAAGATGATTTGGTAGGAGTAAGAGTGAAAAATGGGTGAAGGGAGAACTGGGGAAAGGTGGTGAATGAGAAGCACAGTGGGAAAGGAAAACTAATTTGGGCTGGTGGTGGGCTTCAGTAGGAGGAGAAAGTCAGTACAAAGGATGTAAGATCAAGAAAATCCATCTGCATAGCTTGTTTCATTATACTTCTAAGTTACAAATACCTCTAAACAGCAGACAGGCGTAGTCTGGACAAAACAGTACTTACACATAATGGACCTCCTTTCATGCAATTAAAGTTTCCTTTATCCCCTTCGATTACAGTACCTTCACAAAGTGCTAGTTGCAGAAGTTAATGCTCTTCAAGGAATGGCAGCCATAGGCCAGAGACCTTTGCTTATGGAGGTAAGTTCACTTCAGATTACTTATGGTCTCAATCTTGCAAAAATATTAGCATGAGTACTTCCATTCTTCTCAGTGGAGATACTGACATTAGAAAGAAATACACCCTAAGGGCACTTTCCAACATTACAAAACATGCACCATTTGCTTCCAGGAAAAACTCCGGAAGGCAAATACTGCGCGGATGGGAAAACAAAGTTGCATGACTTTAGTGCTGATCAAAAAAGGAATATATTCCAATAGCTAGCAGAGTTGCATATTTATTGGATGCAAGGGATGAGTCTGTTATGAGCTTTGTTGCCTCTTTTGGCTTTTTGGCAGCAAAGATAAGAGGAGAAATAAGTCCATGATTCCTGCTTGTGGGTTATAATTTTGTGCTGGAGTGTGGTGAATACATTTAATATCTAAACTGGAGTACAGTAGGAAATATTTTTGCTTTTTGCTTTTTGCACTGTATTATATTGTTGTTGTTCCTCGTTGTGTCTGTTTTGTATTTGTTTTATGTGATTTTTGTGGCCATGGCGGAAGCTAGTGCTGTAATAAAATTATCTATCTATCTAGTGCTGATCATGCGGAGGATGCAGAGCTGGAAAATTGAGCTCTGCATCCTCCAGCTGATCAGCACCAAGCCACGTGGCTTGGTTTTCCCATGTGAGAAAAGCTCCCCAGCATTCACCTCTCAGAGTTTCTCGTTGAGGGAAGTGGTGCACGTCTTGTAACATCGGAAAGTGCCCTAAATGTTTGAAGGGTTGACCCCCCAGGTCCTGTCATTCCCTAACAGACATGGGGTGTTGAGTGAATCGGAGATAAATCATATTGTAAGAGTATCCCCTAAAACTATAAAGACCCTTCCACATAGAGCTCTCTTTCGGTATTCACAACAGGCCGTCTTCCTCCCGGTATCCAACTCTTCTGTATATAAGTTGAAGGTAGTCATGATGGAAGGAACACATTATAAAATTGATTGGCCTATGCTCAGGGCCCCGAGGGAAACGCGGGTCTGCGATTTGCAGATTTCCCGTGGAATTCCCCTCCCCCCGCGGAATCTCCTGCCCCGCTTA
>QEPC01000841.1:1623693-1657167 GCA_003113815.1 Sphenodon punctatus | reverse complement strand
GGGGGGGGGGGAGTCAAGCACGCCCCAGTAGCTGGGGAGGGCAAGCTCCGGCAGCTGGGGAGGGGAAGCCCTGAGGTTTTACCAGTGCGGGGGGAGGAGGAGGCAAGCCAAGCCCCCCCCCCCACATGGTAAATCGCGCCAAGGCGCAGAATTGGGCCCTGACTCCCGTGGAATTTTAAAAAAAAATTCCGCGGAAGAATCGGGGCCCTGCCTATGCTGTTCAAAATGACACACTACTTTAATAAGCTGCTTTTTGACAAGCTAAAAAACTTGTATGGCCAAGCCTTTCTTCCACAGTTCCTGTTGATCCTACCCTGCAAAGATCTTGGGGTTCTCCTCAGATCTATTGGCCATCAATTTTGCACTCTGGGGATGATCCCCACCATGACCAGTTGGAGGCAGAAGACAAAGATCCAGCGGAGCATGCTCAGTGGAGATCAGTCCCTCGCAGCTTCAGTTGGATTTCAGCATCTGGCCTGATAGGAGCAGAGCTGCCGGGCTCTGAGCAAACTGCAATTTCACTTCAATTTTTGCATTTTCATTTTCTTCTCCTTCAGTTGGAGTTTAATCTTGATTGCAGCTCAGGGGAAAGTAAAACTGACACTGGGCTCAGCCCAAGAGATAGGTTATCCCCTGATGGAGATTTTGAACAGTGGACCTTACCTTGGTGCGCAACCCTCCCTTCCATTCCAGCCGGCATGAGAAAGGGGAAGAATGGGCTTGGGGGAGCTCCCTGCAGGCACTACTCCCACCACCCACTGTAAGCCTATTGCTGTTGAGCCTGGCAGAGTCAGAGCAGAGAAGATAAACCCCAGCTGTGAAAAACTGTGGGCCTGCACCACTGGAGAGCGCAAAATGGCACCCAGGAAACAGTGGGTCTAGAAGGCCCCCAGCTTCCCAGAGCGAAGATGGAGCAGGACCATACAGGGAAAGTAAGATTACCCCATTCTCCCGGGGGATCCTCCTGGCCGGCCAGTCTGGACAGTAGGGTAGATCCTGCCGGGAGCCAGTAGGAGGCAGACAACCAACTTTGAGGAGCCTAGTAGGAGGGATCTACCCTCAGCTCCCCAGTTGTTTGTCTGCCTTGGTGCAGTAAGGATGCAGGCAAGCTGGCTGGAAGAGTACAGCACAGGTTTTTCTTTTTTAGTCTGGCTTGTGCGCTCTTTCAGCGGAGGCCCGGTGCCAGGGGGAGAGAAATTCTCTGCCCTGTTCACCTACCCGGTTCTCTGGGGTACAGGGCCTTGACCAGGTACTCCCCTCCCTCCCCTCCAGAACAGGGATTCCCGTGGGCTTGGACGCAGCAGTTACCCCCATCGGGACCTGTCTGCAGCCTTTCAACCCCCCGCTCCACCCTCCTTCTCAAGACAGGGGGTCGGGGGGGAGCAGATAAGGCATGGGGATTTGCCTTCCCGGAGCGGCTGGAACGCGGCGGCTTCCCCCTTCGGGACCGTTTGCCCCACCGCATTAACGCCCGCCGTCATGGGAGCCTGTTAAGAAGAGGCTCCGAGTCCCCAGGGCCCGCGTTTACATCTCCCGTCAGGGGAGCCCGTTCAGAGAAGAGTCCCTGAGTCCCCAGGACCTATCATTCCGGGAGCGGTTTCTCCCATCCACTAGCAAGCGCGCTGGTGAGGGCTCCTTCCATTTTGCTGGGGGCGACTTCCGGCGGGGGACGGGGAGCGCGTTTGGCGGGCTTTTCCCTCAGCCAATCAGAGGCGCGTATGGCAGGCAGTTCCGGCCGCGCTCAGTGCGAGGGAAAGCCAGGGATCTGCGGCGCACGCTCTGCTCAGATCCTCGGGAGGCTTGTCCAAGAAAAGGCTCTCAGGAGTTTCCCCGCGGTGTCAGCGGGACTTCACAGCCAATCCCGCCTCTGGCGCAGCTGAGTCAGGCCGAGCTACTCCCTTCACTGTTCTCGGAATCAGCCTTGCGCAGGAGGGAGGCTTCAGGGGCCAACGAAGATGCCGGCGAAAAGGAGAGCCACAGCTTCAGATGTAGGGGCCTCAGCCGAGCAGCCCCTCACAGTGAGTCTGCCCAGCCCCCTCTGATAGGGTCCTTAGTGGGGGACACAGCTCTTACCCCCTCAGCAGGACAGGATCTTCACACTGAGCTTTTAAGGGAAATCCTCTCTGAGCTCAAGAGAAAGAGGTCCCCTCCCAGAGCTAGGTCCTCCAGGACCTACAAGGGTGGCTCCAGAGGGGCCGGTAAGGGCAAACAGCCTCTGCCCAAGAAGCCCCGCAGATCCTCCAATTTAATTGACTCCTCGGCTTCATCTGAGGAGGAACAGGATGACTTCCTTTCCAGCCATGACTCTGAGGAGGAGGACACTTCGTGTCGGGGGAGTAAAGCCAAACAGAGAAGGGACTCTGCCCCTGCAGAGCCCATGGAGGAAGACGAGGAGGGGGCCTCAGAAGGGGAAATTATCAGCGAAGAGGAGACGGCTGATAAGGAGGAATCAGGAGAGGCTGACCTAGAACCCTCTCTGGACCCAGATAGGCAATTCCCCTGCAAGTATCATGATCTGATCTATGACCAGTTCACCAAAGCCCTCTATTTAAAGCAAAAAAAGGAAAAGGAAGCTTCATCCTCATCCGAGGAGGAGGAGGCTAGGGGTTACCTTCCCAGAGCGAGGGGCCGAGACAAGGGGCTTCTGCTGGATAAGGCTTACGAAAGAATTATCCGCAAAGAGTGGCAGAATCCAAACAGACTTTCCAAGATGACCAGGTCTCAGCTGTCTCTTTACTCTTTCAACAGGAAAAAGAATGCCTTTTTGTCAACCCCGAAGGTGGATGCTGCAGCAGCATCTTTAGCTAGAAGCTCCGTGTTCCTGACAGAAGGGGACTGCTTCCCCAGGGACCCAACGGACAAGGCTATAGATTGCAACCTTCGGAGAAACTTCGACAAGATCTCAGCCGTTATGAAGATGGCCACGGTTTCGTCTTACTTCTCCAGAGCATTAATGGTGTGGATCAAGAGAGCCTCTGACCCGGGCATTTCGGATAAGATGACCAGAGTCCTATCCACACGGATTCAGTTAGCATACTCCTTCATGGCAGACGCGTCCACTGATATGCTATGCTGGGCTGCAAAGGCGGCTGCCTCCAACGTAGTGGCCAGGCGTCGCCTGTGGCTGAGGTCGTGGAGAGGGGACAACACTGCGAAAAACGCTCTGGTAGGCGGTCTGTTCCAGGGGCGGAAACTGTTCGGCATGTGCCTCAATAAGGTTCTGACCAACGCGGCTGACAAGTCAAAGAGGCAGACCTTACAAAGCGTGGGGGTCCCCAAGCGGAATTTTCGTGCCAACAATGCAGGCCAAGCAGGGAACTCCAGGCGACCCTTTTTTCCTCAAAGAGGGAGTCAGCAGCACTACAAGCCAAGATGGCAGAAGCAACGGGGCACCGACAACAGAAGCAAGCAGCGGCAGGGAGCAGGAAGACCTAAGCAGGACGCCTGATTGTGCACAGCTCTGCCCTCTAGACCAGCTCAACCTGGGGGGCAGACTTCAGACTTCAAAGTGGGCAAACAGCATTACAGACATATGGGTTCTTCAAACGCTGTGAAGGGGGTACGTAATAGAGCTAAAGCGCTCCCCTCTGCAATACTTCTGCTCATCAACCGTTCCCAGGGATCTGGGCAAACAACAAGCCATGCAAGCGGAAATCGTCAGACTCCGTTCCATCGGGGCAATAGAGGAGGTTCCTCTTCACGAACAACGACAAGGGCTCTACTCCACCATTTTCCTAGTCCCAAAGAAACTAGACGAATGGAGGGCTATCCTAGATCTAAAGAGACTGAATCGAGTCCTCAAGATTCAGAGGTTCAGGATGGAAACTCTTCAGTCTATCCGAACAGCGATTGTACAGGACGAGTGGCTGACGGCGCTCGACCTGAAGGAGGCCTATCTTCATATTCCGATCTATCAGCCCCACCGCCAGTGGCTCCGCTTCTGTTACGCACGTCAGCACTGGCAGTACAGGGCGCTACCTTTCGGCCTTGCAACCTCTCCGAGAACCTTCACAAAGGTACTGGTCGTTCTAGTAGCGATTCTGAGGACTGAGGGAATAAAGTTTCATCCCTACTTAGACGACATCCTGGTCAGATCTCCATCCTACAGTCAGGCACGCAGAGACATCCACCGCGTCATAGAGTGTCTGCAGGACCACGGGTTCGTCATCAATCACAAGAAGAGTCATCTCCTTCCCTCACAGACCCTGGAACACCTAGGGGTTGTCCTGGACACCAAGCGGAGCAGGCTATTCCTCTCCGAACAACGCCATTTGAAGCTACTGAATCTCATCCAGCAGATAGTGGAGAAACCCAGGTCCAGACTAAAGGCACTAGGAAACTTACTAGGTGCCATGACCTCCTGCCTAGGTATCGTGCAATGGGCAAGACTTCACTCCAGACCCCTTCAACGGTTCCTTCGTCCGTGGCAGGACTCCCTGGCTCAGGGACAAAACCCGTCAATCCAGGTGACGCCACTCCTCAAGAGGTCTCTAGTTTGGTGGACTCACCAGGACAGATTCTCCTTGGGAATGTCCCTCTCCGATCCGGACAGAACAACTCTGACCACAGACGCAAGTCTAAGAGGTTGGGGTGCACACACGCAAGGCCACTCGGCTCAGGGCATGTGGCAACCGTGGGAGAAGACTCACCATATCAACTGGTTGGAGTTGAGGGCGATTTACCTGGAGCTGAAACAACTGACTCCGTTCCTGAAGGGGAAGGACGTGTTAGTCTATACCGACAACACGATAGCGAAGGCCTATATAAACCACCAGGGAGGCTCGAGGTCCGAGTCTCTTCACCAGTTAGCCACCATTCTCATCCGGTGGGCAGAGAGCAATCTGAGGTCGATCAGGGCGCTTCACATCAGGGGGGTCTCCAACACTCAGGCCGACTGGCTCAGCCGGGTTCAGTTAGACCAAGCAGAGTGGTCCCTGCACCACTCAACATTCCAGGCCATAACAGAACGGTTTGGGTCTCCGTCCGTAGACCTGTTCGCATCCTTGGAGAATGTGAAGACGGAGAGGTTCTTTTCTCGACACCCGGACAGCAAAGCGATAGGCTTCGACGCACTAAACTGCCCTTGGCCACAGGAGCTCCTGTTTGCCTTTCCACCAGTGCCACTCATTCAGAGGATAATCTTGAAGGTCAGAAAGGAGCGGGCGACAGTGATACTAGTAGCTCCGTATTGGCCCAGGAGGCCATGGTTTGCAGATCTTCAAGAGCTCAGTCAAGATCCTCCTTTCAGGCTGCCTCCGAGATCGGACCTACTAACCCAGGGGCCGATTGTACACGAGAACCCGGGGATGCTCAGGTTAACAGCCTGGAACTTGAAAGGAGGGCCTTGAGGAGTCTAGGATACTCTTCAAGGGTTTTGAACACCTTATTGCAATCCAGGAAACCTGCAACGAGGTGAATATATCAAAGCACTTGGGCGACCTTTGCGAGATGGTGCGAGACCAGGACCCAGAGAGAGCCTCCATCAGTACAGTCCTGGAGTTCTTGCAAGGGGGTCTGGATAAGGGGCTAAAACCTAGTACCTTACAGAGGCAGTTAGCAGCCATCAATAGCGTACTGGCCACCGTGAGAAGTCGAAGGGTATCAGGGCACCCTCATGTGAGGTGTTTCCTCAGGGCTGCTAGACTCGTATCCCCTCCAGGGATACACAGGTTCCCCTCTTGGAGACTGAACCTTGTCCTGAGAGCTCTCACTAAAATTCCTTTCGAGCCTCTCAGGGAGATATCCATGTACTTCCTTTCCCTCAAGGTAGTCTTTTTAGTGGGAATTACCTCGGCCAGGAGAGTGTCATAACTAGAGGCCCTCTCCATTGAGCCCGCTTTTTGTTCCTTTAAGGAGTCTTCAGTGACCCTGAGATTGGATCCGGCCTTCAGTCCCAAGGTGGATTCCAGGTTTCGCAGGGAACAAGAGATCTATTTGTTCTCCTTTTGCCCGAACCCTTCTCATCCACTAGAGCGTCAGTGGCACGCTCTGGATGTGAGAAGGGCTCTTAAGGTGTACTTGGACAGAACTAGGCCCTTGAGACGTTCCTCTTCCTTGTTCGTATCTTATAACCCCCAGAGAAGGGGATTAAAGGCTTCCAAGTCCTTGATAGCTAAATGGATGACCCTGTGCATTTCCGAAGCCTACAAGGTGGAGGGAAAGCTCCCTCCATTGGGTCTCTTTGCTCATTCGCTGAGGGGCGCTGCCACATCTCAGGCTTTCAGGAACGCAGCCTCTTATGCGGCAATATGTAGGGCTGCGACTTGGTCATCAGTTCATTCTTTTACCTCTCATTATAAGATTCCTTTGCAGGATTCTGCAGATGCAGCCTTTGGGAGACAAGTACTGCAGGCGGCCCTCTAGAACGTACTCTCGCTCGTCTGGAGACCACAGTCACCTACCATGACCTCCCTCCAGTAGGTTAGTCTTTCCCTCCCTTGTTTAGGGTCTAGCGTACTGCTTTGGTTACATCCCTACTGTCCAGACTGGACGGCCAGGAGGATCCCCCGGGAGAAAGGAAAATTGGGTACTTACCGCTGAATTTTTCTTCTGCGGGGGATCCTCCTGGCCGGCCAGTCCCCGCCCGGAATGAGGTCAACTCTGTGGTGGTCTGGGGGTGGGGTGGGGACTCTTGTTCCCAGCCGTAACAGCATTTTACGGCTTGACTCCTTCTCGGTTAGTTCAGGTGGGTGGAGTTGGCTCACCCTGCTAGTTAGTTTTCTCTGCTAATAGTTAAAGATTGTTTAGAGCGTTTTGGGAGTTAATTCTCAAGTTCAGCTTTTTCAGACTGGGGAGCTGAGGGTAGATCCCTCCTACTAGGCGCCTCAAAGTTGGTTGTCTGCCTCCTACTGGCTCCCGGCAGGATCTAACCTACTGTCCAGACTGGCCGGCCAGGAGGATCCCCCGCAGAAGGGGGATCCCCGCAGTTTTCCTTTTTATGTCCCCAACAGAGGCACTCCAAGTTGAGGTGCTGGGGGGGAAATCCTCGCCCCGTTGGAGAAAATAAATGAGGGGTGGGGAAGACCCAGGGGTTAAAGAAGGTAGGCCTTGAATCACCCAAATGCCTCACCCCCCCTCAAAGGGTCAGTAGGGGTTCAAGGGCCCCCCTAATTCTGCAGGCAAAGGGAAGCAGCCAGCTCTTAAAAAGGGCAAGAGACTGTTTGAGGACATATGAGAGTCCTCTGAAACTTCAAACCCGACCTTGAAGGGGAACCTAAAAAAAGCCAGGAGGAACTCCTCTCAGGGGAGGATGCCACGTTGCATTCCTCAAAACCCAGCAAGTACAAAGAAGAAATTGCAGAAAAGGCAGTGGCAGTCTCTAGTAGCAACCCCCAGGGGGATACTGGGGTCCCTTGCACACTGCACATATTTCTCCTTAGAAGCTATTAGCTGTTTCTCCTTAGCAGCTATTAGCCAGACAGGATCAGGGAACATGACGGGAACTGGGGGAAAACAACAAGAAATGGATCCCCCGTTGTGACTTGTTGGGTGCTTCTCCCAAGCCACCATGATTGGCCACTGTCGGAGACAGGATGCTGGGCTAGATGGACCATTGGTCTGACCCAGTGTGGGATATCTTAAGTTCTTGAACTATGGAACTGGGTGTCTCCACTAAATGTGTCTTGCATCAAGGATCCACTTAGCCACGAACTGTGTAGCACATGCATCTACTGATGCCCTCTATATTAGTTAAACTAGCTGCCAGAAGGAAACTGTGGTTACGATCTTGGCGAGCTGATGCGCAAAAAATCTATTAATCTCAGGGTCTTATCAGCAGGGTTTCTAGTTTTTTCTGCCCCAAAATAGAAATTCTCTGAAAAAAACAGCCCTACACTGTCTGATTAAAAACACCAGAATCTGCATTTTCTGCTGTTAACATTAGAAAGGCTTTATTGTGAATTTCTCTCTTTCTCTTTTTTGTTGTTTGTTGACAATTTAATGCACTGGTTGCCACTGCAACTCAAATAACAAAATAAAACAATATCCCAAACCTCTTCGTGTTCTCTGCTCCATCTGTGAATGGGGGAACAGCCAGCAAAAAACCGACACCTACCTGAACTGTTTCACTCATGTTCAGGCTTTGGAGATTCCTTCTAGCAGGGCAAAACAACCTTTCTTGAAACAGACAACATAGGAGTCATTAAAACTGCCAGCAACGAGTGAGCCAGTAAGCCCTCTGTGTCAGCCTCTCGCACGGAGCAGAATCTGCTCATACCCCCTCCTTTCAGCCAGCCCCTTGGCATGAAGGGGAAGCTGCTCAAACACAGTCCTCTCAGCCAGCCCTCATGGCATGGAGCAGATGCGGCTCATACCCCCTTCTCTCGTCCATCCCCCTGGCATGGAGCAGAAGCTGCTCAAACATCGTCCTCTCAGCCAGTTCCCAGCATGGAGGGAAGGTACTCAAAAACACTCCTCTCCACCAACCTCCCAGCACAGAGACCAAGTCACTCTACCTCCTCTGTGCCTCAAGCATGGTACGCATCCCTACATACCTCTGACCTGCCAGAATTCAGATGCAGCTGCGAGCTTCTCACGCCAAATATCTAGATACAGGTGCACACCGAAAGCTTCACAGAGCTTATGCCTCTTTCAGTTACCGCTGCTTGTGCTGCCAGTAAGTTATCGCGGGGGGGGATTGCACAGAAAAACATTTGAGTTCTGTATTTTTTATGAAAAAATGGGAATTCCTTGTTTTTCTCTAGGAAACTGGTTATAACAAGTCAGTAATTTCAAGCAATTTTTGTAACCCCTTCATTATTATTATTATTATTAACAAACATTTATATAGCGCCAGCAGTGTACATGGCACTTTACAAAGTAATAAAATAGACACGGTCCCTGCCCCTAGGGCTTACAATCTGAGTGACAGGAGCTGGGGGAGAGACTTAGGAAGGGGAACAGAGGGAGAGACAAGGGGTCTAACATTCATGAAGATGCGAGGTCTCAAGTGCACGTACTTGGCTTGGTTACGATGAGAATCTTCAGATTCTTCAGCAGGTCTTCGTATTACAGTTCATATCCCAGAAGGGGTAATTTCTTCCCCCAGAGCAGAGGACCCACAGGAAGGGGCTGCCATCAGAGACAGCATAAATTTCCCGGGAATTCACCAATCCAAACGGGGACAGACCTGGCACCAGATACCGAGCTGCCTGTAGGGGAAAGATTACAACTATTCGCTGGGCCATTGTGACATTGGTCAGTTGCATAAAAGAGATCCTTTCACAGGGATACGCAGTAGAGCTAAGGCAGAGACCTTCAGAATTTTTTAATCTCCCCTGTATCAAAAAACATAGAGCAACACAAATCCATAACAAAGGAGTTAACATGCCTGTACATGATAAGGAGTTATAGAACCAGTCAGAGAGCGAAAAAGGGGCTTCTGCCTATGCTCGATATTGTCTATGGTCCCAAAGAATTCGGGAAATGGTGAACTGTCCTCGATCTCAAGGACTCAATCACTGTGTAAATTTCTGGAGATTCCAGATGGGTACACTCACCACGACGAGCCCGACAAGATCTCGAGGAGACTGTTGATCTTCACTGGTCATAAAAGAGGTCTATTTGCGCAATGTAGTCAGACCAGCCTCCAGATGAAGGAGATACATGTTCACTTTTATCTGGATGACCACCTGATGAGGTCTGCATCAGAGGACAGGGCCATCATATAGACAACACAATGACATACTTCAGTTGCCTGGCTTTATAATAAACATAAACAAGAGTCCATTCTATCCGAAGGTTAGAATAACTGGGTGTGGTAGTAGATACCCAGTTAAATGCATCCTTCATCCCCAAAAGATCAGAATTCGCCAGCTAATCACAGAGACATGGTCCAGCACACACACACACAGTTGAAAGGGCTAGCAAGGCTACAGGGGATGCTTGTTCATACATTCATAATCTACAGTGGGCAAATTTGCACTTGAGTGATACAAACCGTTCCAATCCCAGATAATCTAGAGCTTGATATTCTGGATATTTATTTACTTATTTATTTATTTATATTTTTTAGCCGCTCCCCTCATGCCTACAGCATCTCGGGGCGGATAGAAATACCTCTAAAACTCTCTGATTGGATGGCTGGCAAACCACCACTTTCTAATGGGGTACTGCTACTGGAACCTACCAGGATAATAATTATAATGGATGCAAGTCTATATGATTGGGGGCTCATTTGAATCAGGAATTGGTTGAGGGGACACATGGTCTAAGGATGTAATGCAACGCAGCATAAATTGACTAGACTTGAGAGCTGTTGTACTGGCACTAATGCAACTCACCTTAAGGTATGAGGGCAGCACCTCTTGGTATACAAAGGTAAGACAACTGCAAAGGTATACTTAACCTTCCAAAGGAGATCTCTATCTCTGTGCAAAGGAGCCAGAAGACTTCTACAATGAGCAGAAGTAGAACTGATATCGATCATGGCATTCCATATCCGAGGGAAATGCATTGTCTGAGCAGACTGGTTCAGCAGACAATGAATAGTCTGAGGAGAATGGTCCCTATGTAGGTTTTCAAAAGATAGTTCAGATGTTCAGGGAAGGGTGGACAGCGATGGATCTGTTTGCCTCTCACCAAAACATGAAGGTGAACAGTTTCATCATGAAGTTTTGACAATAAGGGGCAGAGACTTGTGGTACTCCTGAGTCAGATCTGTCCTCAGACTCTCTTGTATGCTCTCCCTCCATTTCCTCTCATCAGCAGGACTATCAACAAACTGAAGAAAGAGGGAGCCTCCTTAATCCTGATTTCCCCATCCTTTTGGTCCATGGTTTTCAGACCTGTCAGCAGTGGCAGCTGGTGGTTTTTAAGGCTGGTGGGTCAGTGGGTGTGGCCAATGGTAGGCAGGACCAACGGGTACTTTGAAATTAATGTAGAGTACACAATTTATACAAAACCACACTGAATACAAACCTTTGATTCAAGGCAAGTGTTTTTTAAACTGTAACCAAAGAAACCCTCAGCACTACCTAAACCACAACTAAAGACACCCTCACAGAACAAATTAGCCAAGAACTCAACCAGCAAACTCTCCTTATCCTCCAAACTCCTTTGTCTCATTAGCCAAGTACCTCTTTTCACTGCAATCCATATACTATCAAATATTTTCACATGTCTGTTGCTTTTACAACAAAGGTATCTGATGGTCTTTGAGGTGTGCAAACAGTTACTTGTCCTGAGGTTGAAGTCTGGAATTCCCTAGATCAGCCTAAATTGCGCACCATAAATGATCCATAGGATTTACAGAGGGCAGGAGGCATGCACAGTTCAGTTAGAGGGTAGGCAGCACCCACCATATGGCATTCAAAGAAAGACGCACCAAAACCCATAGAAAACACAGGAAAACCTAAAAATATTATGTGAAATCCTAAATTCACACCATAAATGCTGCAGAATACATAAATACAGCAAACTTTCTCCCAAGACCTCATGCTTGCAAGAAAGTATGGGAAAAACATTCCAGACAAACCATTCTAAATTAGACACTCAGGATTTTATCTTAAACAATACAGCAATGCCCAGCTCACAGGAGAGAGGTATTTCCTTTCCCTCTGGGCATTGGCCAAAACAGAAGCAGCAGAAAGCAAGGAAAACTTTCACAAGCCCCATCTTTGTAGGAAAAGTTAGAAGCAGCAAGAAAAAAGCCCCTCCATATTGGCCATTTCACAAAATGCCCCTATTCTGCCCACCCCCTCCACACCCAATCCCACCCCAGACCCCCATTCTGCCCACCACTCCACCCCAGGGGAAAAAACCAAGGGGCCCTCAAATTTACTGAGCAGCAACAGGCAGCAGCATCCACGTGATGAGTCGTTTCTGGGACACACCAAGGGTGTCACGCACACGCAGAAGCCCCTTGTGCCCCCTGACTCTTCCTACACCCCCCCCTCCCTTCTCTCAAGTGCCTAGATGGCAGTTGCAAAAGCACTCAGGCCATTATATTGCCCATGCTTGGATTCCCATGGAAACAGCCTCTGCAGTGGCACTGGCTATGCCCCCAGGCTATGACACTCAAGCGACTTACCACTTACCTGCGTCTGTGCAGCTTGGGTCGGGCCACCAGCTCCTGAGCTCCCCTCCTCTTCCCCCCTGAGACATCTCAGAGAGACTCTGGCATGCAGACAGGAATGCTGGCCGTCTGTCTTTGTCGCTCTCTGGCTGGCTCTGCTATGCCGCTTCTGTGCACGTGTGCATTGGATGTTAGTTAGTAGTTTATTAAGGCACCAGCTTTCGCCATGGCCAATAGAAAAAAGAGAAAAGCATAAAATATACACAATAAACTCAATTGTAAAAATACAATTGACTCAAAGCCTGTTTGGATCATATACAATCGACTTTACAGACAAATTCACGATTTAAAAGTTGTCCATATATGGATACCAACCCAAGACAAAGATCAAAATAAGAATAAAAAACAGCCTTCTGATAAGACATAATACTAGCGAATAAATACCGCTGGGTATCATCTAAATGTACCCTTACATACTCGAAAACCCCCGCATACACCCTTATGCCACAACTGCCTCTCGCAGTCTTGCAGCCAATAATGCAGATGTAGCTACTGATCTCATATCCTTCTGTATAGATGAAGCCAGTAACAATTTTATTTTGTGACATACTGACAGGAATTCCTTCCTGTCCCATAAAGGTCTTATCCAAGATTGCATTGGATAGTGCCGCCGACGCATGTACAAAACAAACAGGACGGTCCTGTTGTTCTGTGCATGTGTCGGCGGCGCCATTAGACACGTGCAGAAATGGCATAGCAGAGCCACCCAAAGAGCTGTGAAGATAGCTGGACCTGCCGCCTGTCCACTTTCTCTTGGAGGGAGGCTTCTACTTCTAGGGCAGTCAAGGCTGTGGCATCCTATAAAGCGATTTATAGAGCGCCCACGTAGTCTTGTCTGCATACTTCCACTAGTCTATGAATACCCACTCTGGACTCAGAGAAAGTAGCTTTAGTAGAAACATGCTTCCAGGGGTACTTCAGTAATGTTAATGATTCAGAATTAAGTTCTAACTATTATTATTGTTATCCCAAGATAGAATTTGAGCACGCACTGATTTGGTGCATCCCCAGAGTGGAGAATTGATGGTCAGTAGATCTGAAGAGAAAGGAAAATTGGGTCCTTTAACTTGGGAATTTTTCTTTTATATAGATCTACTGAATATCAATTCATTCCTCCCTCTTGGTTTTTCATGGGTGAATTATGTATTTTAAAAAACAAGAAAAGTAGGATTCCTTGTTTGTCATTTTCTTACTTCTCAATAATGAGTTTGGATGCTAAGAGTTCGTTTCAGGATCCAGGCTTTGGGGAAACTAGAGCTGCAGGGACTGATCTCCACTGAGCATGCTCCACTGGATCTTTGTTTTCTGTCTCCTACTGGTCGAGGCAGGGGGTCATCCCCAGAGTGCAGAATTGATGTCCAGTAGATCTGTCTAGAAGGAAAATTCCAAAGGTAAGGGACCCAATTTTCCTTTCTGTGCAAGGGTGAGCTCTAGCTTGACCGCACGGCCTGCTAGTATATGATTCAAAGGGGTCAACTTGTTCACAGCCTCTTGGAGACAATTACTGATCCACAGCTCCTGAGAGTAAAGCATCAGGATAGTCTAAGGCCAAGAGCCCAAGTGCCGTACACCTATGGAAGACTTGCTGCTTTAGGCTGGGGTCACAAACAGATCCTTTGTTCACTCCTTTACCATAACCCCCTCCTGGTAGGATACCTCCCTTGCTGGGCAGGGCTCTGGGGTGACTGGACAGAAAACTGTTCAAGGCAGGAGGTACAGATTGAGAGTGCAAAATCACTTCTTCCACCACCACTTCTCCACCCTGCTCCCATTGGAGGTATCTACAGAGCAATTACACAGACCAACAAGGGTGTCTGCTTAAAATGAGCCAAATTTTTATAAAGTAAGATTAACAGTGAGAAGTCAAGTAGGAGTACAGGAGAACACAATGTAAGTTAGTTACGAGGGTCTTACAGTTAAGTCTCTGATGTGGTGTGGCCCCCAGGGCATATGGGACAGTACCCCTCCTGGCCCTCAGCTCCTCCCCGTGCAGTCCCGATTCCCCTGCAGAGAGCTGACCTCAATGCTAGCTGGCACTTAAAACAGCAGCAGGCTGCACTGCCTAGCACACCACAGTTCTAGGTGTGGGGTGGGGGGAGGTGCTGAGTCGGGACTCATGTGCTGCCGCCAAGAACTCGGGCAGCGCTGTTGTGCTTGGAGTTCTGGAGGTGGGTGGAGACTGGCTGGCCTAGAGGTGGAGTTGGGTGGGCAAGGCAAGGCACAGAAGGATTCCTTATGTGGGTGAGGCACACCCACATGTAAGGAATCCTTCTAGAACAAATTTTCTAAGTTTGAGGTTTGGGTGGCTGCTTGTGTCGTCCATACTGCAGGCATAGTGGATTGCAGTACNGTTGTGCTTGGAGTTCTGGAGGTGGGTGGAGACTGGCTGGCCTAGAGGTGGAGTTGGGTGGGCAAGGCAAGGCACAGAAGGATTCCTTATGTGGGTGAGGCACACCCACATGTAAGGAATCCTTCTAGAACAAATTTTCTAAGTTTGAGGTTTGGGTGGCTGCTTGTGTCGTCCATACTGCAGGCATAGTGGATTGCAGTACTCCTTTGAGCCCAGTGGGGGGCACTAGTTGCTGAACCTCTATGGGCAGAAGAGGTGGGATTGGGGTGGATGGGTAGAATGGGGGTCCGGGGGATGGAATGGATGGGTGGATAGAATGGGGATCTGGGGGTGGGATTGGGTGGGGTGGGTGGATAGGTTGGGGGCCTGCGGTGGGATATTAATGGGGGCCTGTGGTGGGTAGAACGGGGGTCTGGGGAGTGGGATTGGGTGAGGAGTATAGCACAATGTAGTTTTTCTTTATTTGTCATACAAATAACTTAATATTTGGACTTTGGATCAGATAACTTAATTGTACTGCATACTGCGGTGACGTCTTAATTTTGTAACTTAGATAGGAAATGTTACTTGTCTGTGAGTTGTTCTGAGTTTAGTAATACTTTGATCAATGTGCCAAATCCAAAATGCTTTTCTAGTAGATCACAATCAAAACTCTTGTGTAATTCTATTCTTTAATCAAAAGATCTTAAGTGCTTTGTTTATAACAAAATATGGAATTATATAATCTTTTTTCTATAAAAAGAAATTATATACGTTGTGAGCTCTAATTTTAGTTTTTGATTAAGTTGTACTTTGCACTAGTAGATCTTTTGTCTGTGTACGTAGTATAGAACACTGTACACATGAAAATAGGAGATTAGATTCTTGCGGTCAGCTGACTGAAACGTCATTTTGAATATATAGGACTCTGAGAAGAATAGAGCTCTGTAATCTAGGAGAGTCTATGAACTAAAGTCAAACCCAGGGCCATTAGACCTGGATTAAGTTCTTGGGTCTTTTGAACAGATGTAGTATCGTAGCTGCAGACAGATGTCTAGCTTTCAGTGTGCTTTGCAGTTAATATGTAATGATTGTGCTGTATCATATTGTATTATCGTTGAGAAACAATCCAGGTTTTGTCAGTGATGGATATTAACTAAATGGAGGACCTATTGATGAAGTGCTTCTTTTGAGTTATGCAGTAGAACAAGAACTTTGAAAACGGTCCTTAGAAAGGAGGTTTTATATCTTAATATGGAAAGAGAACCTTTTCTGCACAAAATAAAAGTTAAAGGTATACTTGCAGCTCTTCAGCATGAAAATACAAATAAGAAAATGGTTGTTCCATAGCTATTGCTGTAAAAATACTAGAATACTAGGTCCCCCTGCTGTGATTTCGGCTCATGGCAGTTCTCCCCACCCTTGGGTCTCCGGTGCAAGCGGCCTAAGGTGTACTTTAAAAAAACAAATTAAAAAAATTTCTTATCTGCTCTTCAGAAATGTAGTCTGGAAACATCTTTCTGGTGGAGAAGTGGGTTGTTCCCAACTTGATTTTATGGGGATATGGAAGAAGAAAAAGATTAGAATTCTCCTGGTTCTACCAGATTAAACTGCTTTAAGTCCTATTTGACTGTTTATGAACCAAATTGTTCTCTTGCAATGGAGGTGGAATTTTAAGTAGCAGTGAAATTAATAATGGAGCCCTTCTAAATGTTCTGGTACACAAGTAAAATGTTCTAGACCTTAGAATAACAATTTAGAAAATGCACTTTGAAGACTGGGCTGCCAATCTTTTTTAAAGAAAATGAATTTGAATTTTAAAAGCAAGAGGTGAGGAATCTTTTCCCTCCCAAGAACCTATTGCAGCATTTATGGTGTGCATATTAGGATTCCACATAATTTAGTTTTCCTGCATATTCCATGCATTTTTGGTATGTCTTTCTTTGAATGCCACATAGTGGGTTGTGTGTATGTTCTGTTCCATGTGTGCATGTTGTGTTTCATTGATCATGATCATGTAAGTGTGTAATTTTAGGGTTGGCTCCGCCCACCGTTGGGTTGGCTCCACCCTGCCCACGGCTGGCCCTGCCCACCACCCCACCAGCCACCTCTGCGTGTTGATTCATTTTGTGAGACACTCCTGCTGGCCAGGTACAGCGGTTCATTCCAATGCTGAGCCAGTTCTCCCAAGCTGCAACTTCAGCTACCTCCCTGTCATTCCTGGTTAAGTCCACAGGCAGCTCAGACTAGCTGCTGCTGGCAGCTTCAAATGGAACTGGATTGAATGCAGGGGACTGGAGAGTCTCAAGTCCTTCCAACCTGAATCACCCCTCTGAGCATTTATTTATTTTATTTGTTTAGATTTTTTATCCCACCCTATCCCTTAGGCTCAGGGTGGCTTACAATTCTTTAACTTATTAACTATAACATTCACAACTAACTCAATTCTTAATCCTCACAACAATCCTGTGAGGGTAGGTGAGACTGAGAGATCTATGACTGGCCCAAGGTCACCTAGTGAGTTCATGGCTAAGGTAAAACTTCTCCCTACTTCCTGCTCCCAGTACTGCGCTCTTAACCATTACACTACGCTGGCTCTTTTATGTATGCATGCCCAGAGAGGTTAGAACCCAACTCCAAGACAGGCTGAAAAACTCTGTCAGGCCTACCTATAGGTGCTATGTGGTTTTGTTTGCAGTAAACCGTCTGTTTGCTACTGTATAACAATAATAATTTCAATTTTATAGCACACCACCACCACCCAATGGGGCTTGGAGCACTTCACAAGCCATAAAATACAATAAAACAATATCAAATCCATTGAAAACAATTTAAAAGAAGTAGATAAAGATGGAGAACAAAAAGGGGAACCAGCAATGGATCCTAAAAGCACTTGGAGGATAAATTATGTCTCGGGTACTTCTTTAAAGATGAGGAGCGAGGAACTGAGATGAAAATGTGGAGAGAATGAGTTCCATATATGGTCCCGCTACAGCAAAGACCTGTTTGCTTGCCGACTTAAAGCTCGATAGTGGGATCTCCAAACAGTGGGTTTCTTCTGAGTTCAGATAATCATCAGGGTGAAGCTCCATGAACAACTCTCAAATNGGCCGGCGGCCGCCTGTCAGGGAGTTCGGCGAGGGAAGCGGCAGGTGGATTCCTGTCGGGGACGGGGGTGCGAGGGCTGGGGAGTTCCCCTGGCGGGGCGGAGGTCCCTGCCGGCGCTGCGGGTTGCCGCGAGGCACTGGGGGGCGGGGCTTCGGGCCCCCTAGTCCTTACACTGTAGCAAGATCAGCCTAGGATAAATAAAGGTGTACCTTCAGATGAGACATATCAGAAGTGTGGTATATTGGAAGTGGCTCCAGTGACACAATAGCAATGCAAGGGTGTAACCCCACTGTGAACAAAAGGGGGATGTCAGCCAGACAAGGCAACTCCCCATGCAATGACATAGGAGTGGGTTTTCACCACATTCTCAAAACTGACAAGTATCCAGCAGTCTCTCTGTCATCGATTTTACATGCTAAAATTCAGTTTCTTTTCTTTGGCTGTCCAGGAAATCAATACAATTCTTCAGTATGTAGTGGAGCGGAACAAGCTGTTGCAGTGTCTCCATGCTAAGCGTCATGCACTGGAGTCTTGGAGACAGTTAGTGGAAATTATATTGACAACTTGCCCGCAAGATCTCATACAGACTGAAGACAGACAGTTGATTATACGTGATCTCTTACAAGACGTGCATGACAAGGTAACCTATTTGAACCCTGTGTTTGGATTTATGTTAAAGACAATCTTTAATCTACCATTGACTTTAATAAATAAACAAATCAGTAAATTACAGAACACATACTGGGTGGTAGTCAATTTCTCCTCTTTTTCTACTAGTAGACTAACAACGATTGCTATGAAAACTGAATGTGCTTGGACATTCATGGAGAAGTCCCTAACTGACTATTAGCCAAGTTGTTCATGGGGTGAAACTGTAATTTCTGAAAGTTAGGAATGAATGAAAGGGGAATGGGTCACTCCACATATGGTTTGATTTTGTACATTCCCTCTGACACTTATAGTGCTGGTTACTAATGCAAAATAATAATACTGCAGGGCTAGATGGATGATTGGTCTGACAGTATAATAATCAGTGGGGATTTGCCTTTCCCTTGCCATAGTTGGAATGTCTTTACTGTCATGAACTATGAAAATAAAAAGGAAAAATGTAATAACTTGGTCCAAACAAGTTGTTAATAATAATGTACCTGGCATTGAATAATCATTAGTTAGAGACAGGTTCCTGCCCTGAGGGGCTTACAGACCAGGGGACACAAGGGAGGAGAGAGCATAGTGAGAGACAGGGACACATTCACAGAGTAGAGAAGTCATGGGTGCAAGAACTTAGCTTAGTTACAGGGGAGAAGGGGACCCTGAATAAAAGAATAGTAGAGGGAGCAACAGTGAGCAGTCTGTGGGGATGAAGAGCTAGGGAAAGTCTGATGGAAAAGGTAGAATTTGAAGGGAGGGAGAAAACAGAACAAATGTGTTTAGGTAAGAGGTTCCAGGCATAGGGAGCAGCATGGGAGAAGGTGTGAAGACAGTTCAGGGAACAGAAGACACAGGTGGATATGGATGGTGGCAGAGGAGAAGAAAAGCTCCTGGGTAGGAATATAGCAGGAAACAATTGCAGTAAGATAGGTGAGAGCAAGGCCATGAAGAGCCTTGAAAGTAAAGACAAGGAGCTTGTGCTGAATGCAAAAGGGGACGAGAGAGCTGGTGAGGGGAGCAGAGAAAGGGTTGAACAAGATTAAAACGGTGGGCAATTTGGATGATCTTGCCAGAAGAGTGTTGATTACACTTGTCCTGAGATAAGAAATGCTGTGTGCATATACTGATTTATGTTAGTGTCTCCTGTAAATGTGGACCATCTTATTTTTCTCCCTTCCTCTTAAGATCCTGGATGATGATGCAGCTCAGGAGTTAATCCCGGTGGTAGCGGGTGCTGTGTTCACCCTTACTGCCCACCTAAGCCAGTCTGTCCGAACAGAGCAAAAACAGACACTTGCAGTACCTGTACCTGGGCACTCTCAGTATGTCTTGATGCTAGATGGCTCTTTCACCTCATCGCCTGGTTCAGAGGGAATACCTGTAGGATTTGCTTCCATTGGAGACTCTTCTCTGCACATCATCTTAAAAAAAATACTTGATTTCATTTTGAAAACAGGTATGTTGTTAAAAAAGGAACTGAGGGAGTTGGAGGCATGAACGTCATTGTCTCAAAAAGCCAATGCTGAGTAAAGATAGTGAACCTATTTTATATTACAGGATTGAATTTCCTTATGCCACTAAGATTTGCACCTCTTTGTACTTGTACACATCCAATAATTCTTATTGCTTCAGGCAAGCAATTACACGGTAGCATACTATCCTTGAATAGTAAGAACCATTGAGGTATGGTACAGATATGGTACCTCTGGTTAGAAATGTGTTGCAGATGTTATAGTTTATGGAGAATGATTTTGTAAAGTTGAGCTGATTCTCATGACGTTGGATCAATTCAACACTGGCATTATGGTATCAAGATTGGGGCAGATAGTTCCACGTTACGAAAAGTTGTGTCTTGTGAACAGGTGGTGGATTCCAGCGAGTGAGAACGCACCTCTATGGATCGCTGCTTTACTACTTACAGATTGCTCAGAGACCAGATGAGCCAGACACCTTAGAATCAGGTAAAGAATGCCATCTCGGTATCAAAGCAAGTGTTGCTCGCTATCCTCTTATATTAATTCCTGTTGCAAGGTGTTGTCAGTACTATTTTTCTGAGTGTTCATTTAAATGTGGTAAGTTCTACGATCATAGGAGTTCCTGACATCAAAGCTTAAAATATGTAACCTGTAATGATATTGTTACATGATCTCGGAGGCACACGGTTCTCCTCCCGTGATCACTGCCCACCATGTTTCCTTTTCTTCCCTGCCCACCGTCCTGCCATGGTGCCTCTCCCCGCTCTGCCTGCCCTTACTGCCCAAAGGGAAGCAGGAATGAGCATCTGGCTTAGGTTGTTGCTCGGCGGTTGTTGTAGCGAGATCTCCAGGGTATGTCCTTCTCTCGTGATCACTACCTACCATAGTGCTGTTGATACCAGGTAAAGTTTACGCCAAAGTGTTGGCCACAGGCCTCCAGAGGTGGGCGGATGATGTTGCCGTTATTCCAAATGAGCAATTTGGATTTTGGAAAGGCCGGTCCACTGTAGATTGCTGTTATATCTTAGCACATGTCATTCATAAATATGTAAGGATTAAGTCTGGCAAGTTGTATCTGGCGTTTGCTAATATGTCTAAGGCCTTTGATGCAGTTCCAAGAGAGAAGCTATGGGCCAAATTGAGGTTGCTTGGCTTAGATGGGAAGCTTCTGGGAGCTATCATGCAACTGCATACTAACAATGAGGCTCGAGTTAAGGGAGCCCAGGGCCAATGCTCCTCGGATCCAATTCCAATTAGGAGAGGGGTTAGGCAGGGATGCGTACTCGCTTCCTTGTTATTTAGTCTCTTTCTCTCAGATCTTCCATCAGCTATCCAATTAAAGGCAATCCATGCTCCTAGGATTGGAGATAGCACATTGAGTCTATTGCAGTTTGCAGATGATATAGTTCTATTATCGCAAACAGAGATTGGAATTAAGTGGGCGGTGGACCAATTATGTGGCTATTGCCAGGCAAATGGTTTGAAATTAAATGCACTCAAGACTAGAATCTTGGTCGGGGGTAGGAGGAAAATTCCTCTTAGCTGGAAGTTGAGAGTTGGTACCATCGCATTAGTAATATCCCTGACCTACTTGGGAGTCGTCTTCAGTTCAAGAGGAGTATGGTCAACTCACTTGAAGGTGAGAGCAGGGAAAGCCTTGCAATCAACCAGGGCTTTGATAAGGGCTTTGAATATTTCTAGGGGGATCTCTGTGTCAGATATTCTGAAAGTTTATAAGGCTAAGATCCCCCCTATGCTCTTTTTTGGAATAGAGTTGATTCCTTTTCCTGATATAATAGTGCTCGAAAGAGTACAGAACTACTTCTTGAGGATATTACTCAAAGTGGGGCCGGGTGTTCCGGGGGCAATTCTAAGGGCTGAAACCGGAATAATATTTATTGCTATCCTTGCCAAGAGGGCTTACATAAGGTACTGGCTGAGATTGCTTAGCCAGGATGAGGAATCAGCCATACAATTCTGTTTAAGAGAGGAATTGCTGCATAAGGGGATTCGGTCCTATCCGTGGCTTCAATACCTAGTCAGAATAATTAAAGAAATGGGATTCTCCTTTGAATATTTTTTTTGGAAATCCGTCAGTGGGATTAGGGAAGAAATCTTTCAGAATTTAAAAGATATGGCTGACCAAGAGGAGTTGGCTAGGGTACGAGCCTGGAAGGTGGCTCCTTACTTGGGCGCTTTTAAGATCTCTATTAACCAAGAAAGATATTTGTATATGCTGCCTAATCCAAAACTACATAGGGCATATACCCTCCTACGATTGCAGCTTGTAGAGTCGGTAGTGGTTGAGGGTAGATGCAAACGAATTCCATTTCCCCAAAGATTATGCAGCTGCCATGCGAATGCAGTGGAAACCACCCATCATTTTCTCTTGGAATGCCCTTGGTATTCCTCTTTAAGGACAGTATGGCTAGCTCCATATCTACCCCCGGGAAAAACTTTCGATTCTGAAGGCTGTTATGTGGAATTCCTTAAATTTTCGGAGAGGGAAGCTATTACAGCCTTGGCAATTTATGTGTTATTGGCTTCCAAGAAAAGAGCCTCTATCAAAGCCAAACTGAATATGACTATAAAATAGGAGTATATATTACTCACTTGGTATAAGGATAATCACTACGGTATTAAAGTGGAAGTGAAGGAATGTTGTAAGCGGGTGCTTATGTAGTAAGATCTTCCTTGTCAGTGCTATTTTGTAATATATTATTATGGCTATATGGTAAATAGGATGCATAAGTGGATGTAATATAACAAAATGATTTGAATAGGGTTGGATAGGATGCCATGGGTTACAAGTAAAGGCGGAGCTAGGCCTTTAAGGGGGCTAGCCTTGTTGAGGTATTTCCTGTAAAAGAGCAAGGCAGAGTTAGCCATGTGCTCCTATTAGGGCTCCAAAGTTGGGGCAAAAAAAGGGGCATGCAGAGTAGGAGCACTATGTTTGATCCTTGGATCTATTGGGCCCCTTGTCAATGGGATTACAAGGATTTAACCCAGGACTAGAGGAATTTGTCAAATTATACAGGTGACTTAATATACTTCAAAATGAGTAATGTTGGTGCGTATTTTGCATTCTACTTACTTTATTTTGTATGTTGTATGTTTGTATGCCTTGTTTGGGCCATGGCGAGAGCCAGTGCTGTAAATAAATGACTGGCCTGCCATAGTGCCTCTCTTCACCCTGTCCACCCTTCCCATCTGATCTAATAACTGCCCTTGTCATCCAAAGGAAAGCAGGAATGAGCACATGGCCTAGATTGCTGCTGGGCGGTTGCTGCGGTAGGATCTCCAGGGCACACGGTTCTCCTCCCTCAATCATCGCCTGTTCTGGTTTCCCCCCTCCNCCCCGCCTGTGTCCTGGGGAGTATCCTGCTGCTCCCCAGTGCTCTCTTGGCCACCTGTGAACACAGTAAAGAAAAAAAAACCAGATAATTAGATAGCAGTAAACAGAAGCCCTCATCATACAGTTGTGTAAATGCAGCGCCCCTCCCCAGGTACTAACTTACTATTAACTGTGAAAGTTGCTCCAGAGAAGGCAATGGTTTTGAGGAGTGAGTATTGGTCATGTACTGCAAACCAGGGGACCTGGGACAACACATGTCTGATATTGGCGCTTGTTGGCCTTTTTAAGGCTCCAGTGAGAATGAGAGTGGAGAGAGGGGCAGGAAGTGGTTGCTTTTGGGAACGCTCTCCGCTTTTCTTGCGCGACTCTATGGTGCTGGCACACCTGTACATGTGTAGGCTACACACAACCTAATTGACAGGACACAGACATGGGTGCACATTAACCCTCATTTGCCCGCATGGTGGACGCCGCATGATCTGAGACCCCACCATGAGTGGGGGCTCCATGGCTAGTGGGTGGTGGACATGCAGCTGATGGGGGCGAAAATCTAATAGAGATGCAGGTGGACACCCCTAGTGTGGGCTATCATCTCATCCATTAACGCCCTTTGTCTCTTCAGCATTCCAGGCATTGTTAGGTCGTGGATCAAGAGATCATAGAATCACCAAGTTGGAAAGGGATCTCAGACGTCATCTAGTCCAACCCCCCTGCTCAATGCAGGAAATCTGCAGCTACAACATCCCTGACAGATTTATTTATTTATTTATTTATTTATACTCTGGCAGTTCGGAGCACTAACGAATAAATTACCAAATACAGTAAATGCAATATAATAATAAAACCAATTAAAACAATTCATTGAATAATAAAAAGTTAAAAAATATGCAGAGAAACATCCCACCCATCCTATTTAACCTCCCCGTAACCCTCCCTCTCACCAAATGCCTGGCGGAAGAGCCATGTCTTACACTGGCGCTGTAAGGTGAGAAGATCTGGGCTGAGGTGGACACCCATTGGGAGTGAGTTCCACAGTGTTGGAGCAGCCATTGAGAATGCCCGCCTGTTGGTCGCCACCCGCCGATACTGTGGAACCTCGAGGAGGGCGCCCCGGACGACTGCAGAAGCTGCTCGGGGTCCTTCAGGTAGCTAGGGCCCAGGCTGTTCAGGGCTTTATAGATCAAAACCAGCACCTTGAATCGGGCCAGAAGACTATAGGCAGCCAGTGCAGCGATTGGAGCACTGGTGTAATGTGCTCCCAGTGGCCCGATGAGCCTGTAAGCAGACAAGCCACCGCATCCTGCACCTGCTGCAGCCTCTGGACCGTCACCATGGGCAGCCCCATGTAGAGTGTATTTACTGTAGTCCAGCCTCGAGGTGTCAAATGCATGGGTGATGGTAGCGAGGTCGGAATCTGAAACAAATGGTCAAAGCCACCTCACCAGCCTCTGTTTGAAAACTTCCAGCGAAGGAGAGTCCACCACCTCCCTAGGCATTTTGTTCCACTGTCAAACAGCTCTTACCATTAGGAAGTTCTTCCTAATGTTTAACCAAAATCTGCTTTCTTGTCATTTGAGCCCATTATTTCTAGTCTTGCCTTCAGGGGCAATAGAGAACAAGTCTTTGCCATCCATGATGCAGGGCCAGAAATCAAACTTGAATTACGTGCATGGCCACATACTCTTTATAGCAGTGTGATATGAACTGCAGTGACAAAAGTGTCAGGGAAATGGTTACAATGTATTAGGGTGCCTATAACACATCACAGGTTCACTGAAGGTTTCTCTCTCTCCTGTGGTGGCAGGCAGTCCTAGTTGGGTTTAGGAGATCTTTCTCTCCAATCAGAGGTGGGATCAACCAGTTAATCCTCAGTGGAGGGCAGAAACAGAAGGATGGTCCCACAGTCCACAGAGGAGAGAGCGGACCCTCCGTTCCTGCTTGAGGAGCCGCGTTAAGAGCTACAGGTGCACGACTCACCACAGCTAGTGGCGCTGCTTGTCCTCATTGAGCTCGTCCTCCCCCTGGGCCTGTTCTAGCAGGTGGCACCATAAGTGGAACCGGAGAGGTTCCGACTTCCACTGCCCCCAGATATAGCCTGCACCGGGACATGGGGAATAGGCCTAGAGGCCCAGATCTCGGAGACTCCCACAGAGGCACAAGACCCTGCCCCCCCCCCCCCCATGAGCAGCGGACTGGTTTGCTGTCTTGGTTGGCCATCCTAGTTCCTGTCTCCCCCCCCCCCCCCCCTTGCCACAGGGGACTCAGAATAGGTTCCCCCTGTGGTTTTGCAGTGGCTGGGGCACCAACTTGTGACCAGAGGGGCCAGGAACATGGAACAGCTGCTGGAAGAACAGGCCTCCCAGGACCCAATGCCTCTCTTGTAGGGGCAGAGGAAGAAGCACCAGTTAGAGAGGGCGCGCCTCAGCACCAAAAGGAACTCCCTCGGTGGCCCCCAAGAGCCAGTCACCGTACCTCAGGGAGATGAAAAGGAAGATTGGGACCTCTCAGACAGGGAGGGCAAGGACCCAGTCTGAAAGGCCAGGGTTAAGAATTTTCAAGCTGATTTATATGAGAAAATAGTAGCCAAGGTGGTGCCAGGATAGGCCTCTCACTCCCTCCACCAGCAGATAGGCCTCTCACTCACTCCACTCGCTGAATTGGCAGCTACAAGAATTGTTTCTCAAAGACACTTCCCTTGTACTTCCTAGAGAAGCTCAAGACGCATCCCTTCTGTTCCTCCCGTCTCTGTTCTTAAACCTTCTAAATACAGAGTGGCAACAGCTGGCCAAGGGCATGCACTCTCTCGCAAGACATTTTTATTCCTTGCCGGAGGCACAGTCAGGGATGTTTGTCCTTCCCAAAGTGGACGTTAGGGGCCTCCGACCTGGCAAAAGGATCTGTGCTCCCTACGGATGGTGAGAGTACCCTCTAGACCGGAAGGTGGAGACCTGCTGAAGCAGGGACTTTGGGGCAACCTCCATGGCGTGTAGAGCAGCAGCCACAGCCTCCACCTTTGCATGGGCCATGGTGCTCTGGAATAAAGATTTGACAGCAATTGCCCACTCAAAGGAGCTGAAAGACAGGTTGAAGAAACCCTCGGTGGCAGCCTCCTTTGCAGCAGACACAGCATCGGACTCAGCACAGTTCATGGCACGTTCCATGGCTAACAGTGTGGTGGCCAGGCGCACCATCTGACTCAGGCCCTGGATGGCAGACATGCAAGCAAAAATGATCCTCACGTCGGCTCCTTTTTGGGGAGACAGGCTCTTTGGGGAGCCAATGAAAAATGCAATGACAGATGAGCCCGAAAAGAGAGAGGCCTCCCTGCCAATCTGTCCAGAAAAGACGGGAGGAGGCAGTCCCAGCCTAGATGGTCCTTTCGGAGAGGAGGAGTCCATGCCAACAGGCAAAGACAGGAGGTCAGCAATCAGGCCCCACCCCCAGATGCCAGAACAAGCCTGATAAGACCACCCCAACCAGCGCCTGACTTCTGGACCTCCCCACCCACTCTGACCCGCTACTCCCAGCATACAAGGTCGTCTGCAGGGCTTCTCAGACAGGTGGTATAACACTAGACTGAGAGACCCCATCCTTCACGGATACTCGCTCGAGTTCAAGTACCAAGGTCCAGGGACCCCTCCAAACACCAAAGGACCTTACAGGCTATTGACCATCAGATAGCCATCAAGCCAGTCCCAGGGCCGGACAGGCATTGTGGTGTGTACTTAATCTTCTTTGCCTTCCCCTAAAAGAACAGGGACACCAGGGCTGTCCTGGATCTGAAGAGGCTGAACAAGAATCTCAAGGTGCGGAAGTTCAAAATTGAGACCCTTTGATCAAGCACTGCAATGTAACGACTCCTTGGCTTCTGTAGACCTAAAGGAGGTGTACTTGCACGTACCCATCAGGGAGAGCCACAGACGCTTCCTGAGATTTGTGTACTGCAACAAACACTTCCAGTACAAAGCCCTCCCCTTTGGTCTGGCAGCTGCTCCGAGGGTCTTCGTGAAAGTACTCATCACCCTGGTGGCTTCCCTCTAGCAGATGGGAGTATACGTTTTCCCCTATTTGGACGAGTCTCCGGACAAGTGCAAGAGAGTGGTTGAGCTGATGGCATCATGCCTTCAGGAGCACGGTTTTCTGATAAACTGGGACAAGAGTGTGGTGACTTCCACACAACGTCTGTGTCACCTGGGTGTGATCCTCGATACTAACCAAGACTGAGTCTTCCTTTCTCCACAAAGGGAACTGAAGATCAGGAATGCAATTGCTCACATAATAGTCAGCAGAAAAGGGGATCTTCTGAACCTAGTGAGCTGTTTGGCCCAGATGGTTTCGTGTACAGACATGGTGAATTGGGCATGATTCCACCGAGAGCCCCTCTGGATCTACCTGCTCTCTTGGCAGAACCAGATTGCAGCATGATGAAAGATCTCGGTGCACCTCAATCAGGAGACACTCTCCTCACTGAATTGGTGGCTACAAGAATTGTTTCTCAAAGGGCTTACCGATCCAGGAACAACTCAGTGTAACAGTCACCATGGATACAAGCCTGTCAGGATGGGGAGCCCAGTCTAGGGAAGCCAGCACAGAGCATGTGGTCCCCGGTGGTGGTGTTCCAGCATGTAAACCTGCTGAAGTTAAGGGCCATCAGACTCATCCTCCAGATGTTCAAAGAGAACCTCAAGAAAAAGCATGCCTTCATCTATACAACCACGATGGCCTATGTCAAGCAACCGGTGGGGGTGGGAATCCGCAGCCCTGATGAGGTAGGCAGTAACCCTGTTCCTCTGGGCAGAAACCAATCTCCTGTCCCTATCAGCACTCCACGTAAAGGGAGAGCTCAACACCCAGGCATATTGGTTGAGCCGACAGAAAATAGAGCCAGGGAAATGGCAGCCAAATCAGGAAATGTTCTGTCTCATCACAAAGGAATGGAGAATTCTGGCGTTTGACCTCTTTGCCTCAGTGGAGAATCACAAGACAGACCAGTATTTCTCCAGGCTTCGGGATCCACATGCAGAGGGGGTGGATGTGCTACATGTGCCCTGGCCACCTCAACTACTATATGCTTTCTCCTCAGTCTTCCTCCTCCTGAGGGTGTTGAGGAGAATCAAGACTCGGGCAACGCAAGTTATCCTCATTGCCCCAGAGTGATCCAGGAGACCGTGGTTTGCCTTGATCAGGAACCTGCAGAAGACACCGGGCATGCACTTAGCCATGTGTAAGGACTTGCTCCAACAGGTCCCAGTCCTTTACCAGGGGCTTGACAGGCTAAAACTCACAGCTTGAATGTTGAACAAGAACAGTTGAAAGCACATGGATATGCGGTGAAGGTGCTGAGTGCATTCCTGGTTGCATGTACGCCCTTCACTAACAGGGTGTATAATTCCACCTGGCAAGTTTCCCAGTCCTGGGCAGACAAGCAGATGATCGGGGCCCTTGCCGGAGGGGTACCAGATGTTCTGGCCTTTCTACTACAAGGATTGGGGAAAGGCCTGGGCGTTAACACTCTTCGGAGACCGCTCTTGGCTTTGTCATCCATCCTGTCGAACCAGAGGGGAGAACACCTCGCTGGTCATCCACGTGGACGCTTCCTCAAGGCAGCCTCCATGACTTCACCTGCAGTGAAACACCGTTTCCCATCTTGGAGACTAAATGTAATCCTAGATGCTCTGCAGGGACCACCCTTCGAGCCCCTGGACAAAGTGCCTTTCAGGATCTTGTTCTTTTAAGGTCACCTTTCTGATGGCCATCACATCAGCAAAACGGGCTTTTGAGCTTAGAGCCCTACCAACTGATCCAGAACTCTGCAGATTTGACAAGGACAAGATGTCCCGACACCTTCCAACCTTCCTGCCTAAGGTCAACTCAAGCTTTCACAGGGATCAAGATCTCGAGTTGCCCTGCTTCTGCCCAAACCCTCAGCACAGGTGAGAAATCCTGTGGCACAAGCTGGATGTCAGGAGATCCCTGAAGGTCTACTTGGAAAGGACAAAACAATTTAGTGTTGACTCGGCCCTTCTCATAGCTTTTAGACAGCGGCAGAGAGGCAAAAAGGTCTCAACCACAACCCTTACTCGTTGTTTAAGGGGTTGCATAGCATTAGCCTATTGCAACCAAGGGTTTTGCAGGTTCTGCAGGGTATTATTTATTTATTTTATTTTATTTTACTTTTATTTTATAAAAGATTTAACTGCACATTCCTTTCACAGTCCTACAACTAAGGCCAAATTCACACCTGACGTGGTGGCGCGAAAGAAGCAGCAGCGGGGAGGAGACAGGTGCTGGAAGTACCGCCGGTGCGAATAGGGTTCTGCCAAGACTTTACTCATGCTTGTCAAGGCCCAGCCACGTCAGGTGTGAGTGTGGCCTAATGTGGCGCTTCTTCAAGGGGCATCCTTGAAAGAAATTTGCAGGCTGGCGTGTTGGTCCTCCTGTGCCACTATAAACTACACACCTGGGCCTCAGCTAGGGTGTCTTCAGATGGAGAGTGTTTCTTAAATCTCATTCTAAGTTCCACGAGGATGTGGTCATGAGTCTTGGGTTCCCTCCCTATTTTTGGAACTACTGCTTAGGCATTTCCCAGCTAGTACTACATGCCTCCACAGGAGAGGGAGAAAGGAAAATTTGGTTTACTTATCTTTTGAATTTTCCTTCTGCTCTTCTGGGGAGGCAGGCAGTCTGGCCCGCCCTGGTGGAACTATGTTCTCAAAATTCCTTGGTCTTTTTCTTTCAGCTTCACTCTGTCAGGAATAGGTGTCTGGGTTACCCTCAGCAACTAGCTGGGTTGGGATATGTCATTAAAGACCATCAGCGGGTGGTTCTCTTGTTTCCCTCACCACCTCTGTTTTCATAGGGGCCGGAAACTCTAGTAATTTCTTAGTTTTTCTCTCGCCTCTTACATATTAAGAAATAGTTCAGTTTTTGGTTCAATAGTTTTGATCAGTTCATTAGCTTCGACAGTTACAGTATTTGGGACCAAGCTAGGGTTAGTGCCTTCCCTTTGGCCATCAATCACAGCCTTGATCCTGCCTCTGATTGAAGAGGAGCTAAACCCAACTAGGACTGCCTGCCTCTCCAGTATTTAGTGTGTTTCCACTGAGATGAAGAAAGGATTTATTTATTTAAAAAAAAAATTTGTTGCTCAACTGAGAGTTTGTTGATGCATAGATTTGTCCTAAAATGAGCTGTTCTGGTTGAGGAAGAGGTGTGTGTGTGTGTGTGTGCGTACACCCAATTCTGGTGGGAGCAGCACATTTTAGTGCAGAATAGTTCTATGTAAACATTTTCACTTGAATCTTACATATTTCTATTATTTTGAGAAATTGTATGTACTTTAAAAAATATTCTGTAAGTGGCTACTGTCTCGCTTTTTGTAGGCTGAGTGTGGTAGTCGTCTTTATCCTTAATTTTCTCCTTTAATTTTATTTCTCTCATTCTTTCTAATAGCCAAAAAGACCATGTGGGAGCGTTTGACAGCTCCTGAAGATGCTTTCAGCAAACTCCAGCGAGAAAACATGGCAATTGTTGAAAGCTATGGTGCTGCCCTGATGGAAGTTGTGTGCAGAGATGCCTGTGATGGTCATGAGATAGGCCGGGTATACAGTTCTATTCCTTTTAAGTCTAAGGTTTAAAAGAACTTTAGTTAAGGCCAAAATTTGATAAGTTTTTAATGTTGTGATTTAAAAGATTACATGTGAGAAATATTCAGCAATCTCTTCTCATCAATTTTACGTGCTAAAATTACATTTTACATTATTACATCTTTGTTTTGGCACTTGTTTTGTTGTTTAATTTTTGGCCAGGCCACTTATAACCTCTGTATTGGTATTCTCCTCCATAAAATGTAGCTCAAGTACTAAGAGTGAAATCGTATTGAAATTAGTGAGCTTTGAAAAATATTAAAAGTAGTTCCAGATACTGCACTGGGCCAGCCAACTTGTGACTTCAAAGATGGGGATATGTGAGGGTTAAAGTACCTTCCTTCCATTGTGCAGTATAACTAGACAGACACAAAGTTTGTCAAATGGCCCTAGCAAGCAAAGTGAAAATAGAAGACTCTTTTTCGTCTTTAATTTTAATTTCGAATGGGGTTAAATGTTGTAACAATAGTGGATAGAAAGAATCAAACAGTATAATATTTATACTAATAATATCCATGTAACGTTTATAAATACTCTGCAGGTGCAAAATATTCTTAAGTATTATTATTTTTGGAAGTACAAGACAAAGGGAGTTAGGTTAGACTTGTATATGTGAAGTACACAGGAACTGTAAAGCACAGGTACTTTCCATGTATGGCGGGGTCCGTGTAGGCAGTGCTGGATTCAGGGAAGATGGGGCCTCAGATGAAATGGTGACGTGGGCCGTTTCTAACATAGGAACATTTGATGGCCACATTCTGACTTGCCTATTAGAAAGTGGAAAACATTAGTATTTTTGATCTTCTTCAGGAGCTGTCTGGCCCTGTGGGCCTGTATGCTACACATATATTGTTGTTTCTAGTTTACTCCTGGGCTGCCCCATGAGTTGGGGGCCTACTTCTGTATTGCCACGGACCTGTATGGCCAAGTGGACCCATATTTTTTGCCAGTGTTTCTCATCTTCACATTTTCAATAGAAGTTTATTCATGGATTCCATATATTCAGGGCCTTGTATGGGGCCTTCCAACACATGGGCTCCTGTGTGGTCACGTAGTCTGCACTTGCCTGGATCTGACCCTGAGTGTGAGGGGTTAGAATCCAAATTTTGAAAAAAACTGTGATAAAGTCTACGACCAAGATAAAATCTGAATTTCAATGTATAAACACACTGGTTTTCTCTAAGCACAAAATAGAAACCTCAGACCGCTACTGATTGATTTAATTTTCTTTTTTTCAGATGCTTTCACTGGCCTTACTTGATCGCATTGTCTCTGTAGACAAACAGCAGCAGTGGTTATTATATCTCTCCAACAGTGGCTATCTGAAGGTGCTTGTAGACAGCCTAGCAGATGATGACCTTGCTCTGCAGAGCTTGCTCACACCCCAGCCTCCTCTACTTAAAGCACTCTACACCTATGAGTCAAAAATGGTAAGAGCTCACCAAAAGCTGCTCTCTAAAATACTATTTGTTTTTCTGAGCTTTACTGGCCTTGATAAGTGTGTACACGCAATTAACACTGCACTCTAAAAAAAAATGAAAAAAAAATGTAAAGGCATTCCTCTTTGCTGTCTGTGTTCAATACATGGTACTTTCCATTACAGCACAGATGTTTTGAATATAGTAGACATGTTTTGGAATGTTGGGTTAGTGAGAGTAAAGAAAAGGGGAGAGCGGTAATAAAAATGAAGTCTCATACTTAGATTGTAAGGTCTCGGGCAGGGACCATGTCTATCTTATTCTTTGTAAAGCGCCAGGTACATCGCTGTGCTATATAAATGCTGCTAATAATAATAATAATAAATAATTTATCTCTCTCCCCCCCCCGCCCCATTTAATATACTCTAGGCATTCCTGACCAGAGTGGCTAAAATTCAGCAAGGAGCATTGGAGTTGCTGAGATGTGGAGTGATTGTAAAGCTAGCTCAGTGTCAGGTGTATGATATGCGACCAGAGACAGATCACCAGGGGTAGGTATCCAGAAAGCTGCTCTTGATAATCTAGCAGCTATTTAAAGACATTGTATGTAGGAGCAAAATCACTGATATTGTAGCCTTCAGTCCCATATAAACATTTTACAGCCTCTATTAACTTTTCAGTAGCTGGAGTACAAGCTTTCTCCCCCTGCAGCAGACAGTCCTCCGGCTGGGTAGCTCCACCCTGACCGGCAGGAGGCAGAAGAGATCAAATCTTTACTGCTCATGCGCCTCCTGCGCCATCCTCCTCTCTTCATTTTTTTCTTCTGCCTCGGACCAGCGGGAGCATTAGTAACAGGCTCTGCGGAAGAAGAAAAGCAGAGTCAGGACTTTGACAGGGCACTCGAGGGGTTCCCCTGCCTTGGCAGTAGCCATTGGCAGCGGCGGTTGTAAACCCAGCTGGCTCCTGCGCAGTAGCCTGGGAGCAGGGAGAAGCGATCCACGGTCCTGGAAAGCGGACTCTCCCCTGTCTGGAACAATCCCCTGCAGTAGCAGTGGGTCTGTTCAGCCCGAACTGGCTTTTTTTTTTTTAAAAAAAAAAGGCAAGAGCAGAAGGCTCGGTCTCTCCCATGCGGCGGAGTTGGGGGAATGAGACACAGACATGGAAGGTACCTCCAGGCCGGAGGCGAGTCTATTCCAGCAAAATGATCGTGGGGGGTAAGGAACCAGACCTCTGGTTTCCTCAAGCCCTTCCTCCCTCTCTCTCCTCTCCCCCCTCCCCCGCCTATTGAGGCACACTAAGAGGGGCCATTCTGGTAACAGGAGCCTTTATCTCACAGGACTTCGGGCAAGGGGGGACGTCAGGAGCCTCTGTGTTGACCACCCCAGGGGGTTGGGATACACAAAAGGAGGCTTTCCAGAC